>JAOYFF010000094.1:3233215-3250306 GCA_025773925.1 Cryptomyrus ogoouensis
CAAGACAATAGTAAGCGACCTTTAGGTCACTCATCCCCGTGGGGACAGGGAACCAAGACAATAGTAAGCGACCTTTAGGTCACTCATCCCCGTGGGGACAGGGAACCAAGACAATAGTAAGCGACCTTTATTACCCCCCCCACCCCCACCCCGCCCCATCTGAAGACTCAGGATGACTTTTTTAAGACATGGGTGTATGTAATCTAACTATCCAAATTCCATGGAATTCAAGGACTTCACCAAGGCCCCGGTCCAGTGACACACATTCACTACCAGATCTTACTTTCAAGGTTATCTTTGACCCAGCGAATCAAAGTCTGGTTGTTCAGAAACTCCTGCAAGCAGGCGGTGCGATGTTGGTACAACATAACCAGCTGCTTCTCAGCCTGGATGAGGTCATCACTCAGCGACGTCAATTCCTTCCCTCTGAATGACTCTTCTCTCTACGTGAGATTTTCCACAGTTATTCACTACCATCAATCCATCAAGCAGTAAGTCAAGGTCATCGTACTACAGTGCTATCATGTCTGTTTTTGTGAAGATATGCCATTTGATAAGACTTCCTTGGACCTTACAGTTTATATAGTAGCAATAATAGCATTTGAGTATTTGTATAAGCAGTAAAATGGTTTGGCACACAATACATTATCTATCCAGCTTCAATACCTACTTATGCCATACAAGGTTTGTCAGGTGTGGATGCTTGGCCAGGAAGAACAGGGCATGGGGCAGGAACCACCCATGACAGAATGCAGGGCCAATGCATGGTGCACATACAATGGTACGCAATGGGCTTTTTAAAGATGCCAATAACCCTAACATGATGTGTTTGCATTTCGGGGAGAGTACATCCGGGAACATCCAGGGGCATGAAATCCACCCTGCAGGTGAGGCCATATTAGTACCCATGAGCCACCACACTACCCTTGGAAAACATCGACTGTAGGTGTTTTAAAGCCGCCTACCAGCTGCGTGACGATGAGGATCTGCATAAAGCTGCCTACCAGCTGCGTGACGATGAGGATCTGCGTAAAGCCGCCTACCAGCTGATTGAGGTTGCAGATCTGTGTAAAGCCGCCTACCAGCTGCGTGAGAATGAGGATCTGCGTAAAGCCGCCTACCAGCTGAGTGAGGTTGCAGATCTGTGTGAAGACGCTTACCAGTTGCGTGAGGCTGCGAATTGGCGTAAAGTCTCCGGAGAGCTGCAGCTGCTCAGCGATCCCCAGGACAGCGCTTGCTGACTCGGCTGCCCGGCAGAGTCTCTGATACTGCTCGATCTGACGGGACCGCGGCTCAGCCCAGTCAGCACTGACGCCAGGCTGTTTCTGCAGCAGTTTGGCCATCAAACCCAACTCCTTGCTCATCTCCCGTCCTTCTCCTCGGTCACCCACCCACTGCAGAGCCCTCTCAAGTTCATCGAAGGTGACTTTGCCCGACGCCACGTTCAGGGCCAGCTTCTGATAGCCAGCTAGCTGCGGCCTCCATACTGTCGCCTGCACCTGTGCCAGGGTCAAGCTGTTGGCGGCCATGGAGCTTCCGTGGGTCTGGGAGGCCGTACCCTCTGCTCCTCTCACCCACAGGCTGAGCAGCAGGCTGCTGTTCCTCATCTCATGCATCTCCATTGCCATGCCAAGCACCTCCTGGTCAATGGTGTACCAGAGAACAGGTCCCTGGGCTGTTTCACAGCCCCCTCCATCAGAGCCGTAGGGCTGCACCCTGACCAGCTGGCTCAAGCTGACAGGCTGGAGGTCGGCTTTGTGTTGGTGCTCAAGAGCGGAAATCTCCGGAACTATCGGAATAAAAAGAAGCAATGTCCATCAGAAGAACATAAGATAAATGGAAAGGTACTGAAATACAGTCAATAGTTATTTATAAGCAGTGCAAGAAACAAAAAATTAATTCATGTGAATTGTCTCCAATTTGCTCCACATTCCCTGACACCCTAACTACACTAAAGACTAATTGGAGATACAAAAAACAGGTTCATGTGGAGCGAAAAATCAACCAGAAGTCACTAATGCACATTCTAATCCTGGAAGCAAGACACTCATCTGACCTGTGATGACATCTGCGATCTTCTTAATCATTTTAATGAGAGTATCCACATATTCTCGATGCTGGTTAAAGGCATTTACATCTTCCTCTCGCTGGGACAGAAGCTTCTTAATATAATCTTGGACTTTTCGGCTGCTGGACTTCTTGTCTGTGGAACGCAGCAACACTAGCAAGAGTAACAAAAAAAATCACATCGTGGATGGATAAATTATGGCACAAGGAGAACATCCGACGGGATATAAAAAGCAAAAGTACTCTTGTACAAACAAGCATGAAATGAAACTGTATTAACATCGACCATCTAAAAAGCAAGTAAATAGTGTGGATTGTGGGAATACAATTCCGTGAATCACCTGGAAAGTCTGAAATCAACTTAAAAACTTACACTCCTGGTACAATCTCTCAAATTGCTTCTGATGTTTCAGGGTAGTCAGAAGGTGTCCAAAGGGAATGTGTCCATCATGGAGGGCGTCCACTAAGGTAGCCAGGACTGCTTCCCCATCCTGCAGCACCTGGCTGGCGTCCTGACTGAGTTGCACACCCTGCCAGCGTCCTTTGCCCAAGAAGCAAACACATTAGGAAAGTCTTCTTCAGAGCCTGAAAAAATTATCTTCATGCCAACAGTGTCTTATTCGAGTTTGTCTAACAGCAACCTCAACTCGTGCGATGGAAGCGGCTTCACTACAAGCAGACTTGCCTGCTATAAACAGCAGGAGTAACAGAGAGCAGTCGGTGTGTAGCTCAGCAGGCAAATCAGAAGGTCATGCCCAGACCTCAGCATCTCTGCTGGGCCATTGAGTCCAGTGTAACGAGGAGCAAAGACGTGTCACTTGTGTTTCACGATTAACCTTGACCTGAGGCTCATCTAGGCATTTTATCATACGATTCCTGTGAAATCTTCGATACTCTGAGAGACGACCACAAGTTGGGTGACTGAAAAAGTGAGGAGCACTCACTCTGAGACAGGAAGTGATGCAGGGCTGACTGAGGCTGAAGAACCTGCTCCACCGGATCACCTCTGAACCGCTCTCTGGACCGTATAAGAATGCTGGAGAGGACCCATGAAGGCACGTCCTTGGTACGTTTGGAGAGGGTCATCATCAAATCTCCCTCCTTACTTTCCTGAACACAGAGAAACCCTCATAATAGGATAGACAAGATACAAAGACAACTTAAATGACTACAGACTGATCTTCATCTTTCTAAGGAAAATAAATTTGATTTCTGTTTTAACAATATGTTACAGCACAGATACACACCATGTTCTGCACTGTAACTGTATCCTGGGCTCCAACTGGGTTTACGGTCCTCCAGAGGCGGATATTATACTGACCTGGCAAATGTTCTCGATGGCCGACTGAGACAGCTCCTGAAGGCAGGTGATGATGGTGCTGTGGGACCCGGGCTGATTCAGGCAGCAGAACAGGACTCTATCTTCAGGGCTGGCCTGAGTGCAGGATGAAGGACTGTCACCATCACTCAAGAAAGCCACCAACAACGGTCGTCAACAACGACCAACAAAAATGCCTGCCGACTACAACCACTGCTATAAGCAGAGTTTGTGCCACAGGCATACGGTTTACAGAACAGTAGCTGTCTTGTACATTGGTTTAAAAAGTCAGTTGTGTCTGGACTGACTCGTAAGCACTGACTAAACTCAGTCAGCTTCTTTACAGTTTGCCCAGCCAAGGTCTCAGGGCTCAGCTGATGTTCTCCTAGCTGTTCCTCTCTGATTGTGTGACCCTATTCTCAGGATACAAGCACGGGCAGGTCTGTGTGGTCCATGACCCAATGCCCATGTAGCCATGTGTCAGGGGCCTTTACCTGGGAAATCCTGCATCTTAGGTCCCTCTCCAGCATGCTGCTCCAACGCTCTGAGATCTGCTGCACTGAGCACTGCACCTTCAGCAACGAATCCCAAAGCTGCCAATAATTTAAGGAGAAAAAGTCACAGGGCATCAGTCTCCAAAATCCAAAGCTCTCCAGTATTACAGAACCAATAACACTGCAGGACGTTTTCGGGTCTGGTGAGCCAGATTGGCCCAAACCAGGCACACAGATGTGTGACAATAAACAGCAAGTTTCCGGGAAACTATTTCTTTGAGGGATTAGATGCTACTACCAGAGATTCACAGACACAAACATTTATTGAGTTTTTATTCTGTATTGTTCCCTTTACTTTCTAATTTTCTTTGGTTTGCATTTCTTTCTGAATATGTTTATCAAAGACTTCAGAAAGAAACTGGCTATTTAAGCTTTTCAATATTTACACCGCCTTTCGTGCTGCAGTTCTGGTATGTAATGATTTCTTTGGTCACACATCACTACATTTCCACAGATCTTCACGACCGGAAACTTCACGTCTGACTTCTGCAAACGAGTGGATCCCCTCACATACCTCAAGCTCTTTGGGGTAGGAAAGAGCACTGGTGTTAGTGACGGGAGGCTTGGACAGGAGTCCATCTCTCCATTGGCACAGCTCTGCCTGCGAGCCCTCGAGGCTGTTGAAGAGGCAGGCTCGCTCCCGGTCCTCCTCGTCTCCAGCCTGCTCGAGGAAGGACTTGGTGTCACAAAATTACAACCTTAGGGTGAAAAAAAACTGTAACAGCACCTGGCTAATGTGTCTAATGTATGGCTTTAAGGCTAATTACTCAACCGATTATGTCCTCACATCCAGATGCTTGGTGCTCAATGGAACGGATCACAGCCAATTAATAAACACATTTCAAAATCCAAATAATAAATAACAAAGCAATTTCCACACAGTTGCAAGATAGCTGCTGTGGACCATTTTAAGATGGAACTGGTAACTATGTATCTGATTCTAGTTTGATAATGAAAATAGCTTCTTAGACCTTATCCAGCTGGGCGTGCTGCATTTCAGCCAGCGTCAGCACCAGCTGGTAGGACATCACAGCCGTTTTGTAGAAGGGAACCAGCCTGGCCATCCTGCAGACACTGTGCAGGATCCTGACACAGCACTGAAACAAGGGTTTGGCGTATCCACAACCCAGTATCCTATTGCAAAGCATATTTCAGTCAGAAATCCAAATGATAAACGTGAATAGGCTTCATTCAGTCTCACTATCAGTATCACTCTGTCATACCTGTCTGTATTATCTTTAAGCTCCTTGAGTATGTGGCTGATGATGCGCTGCACAGCCTGAGGGTTTATAACACAGAACGTCACACCGTAAGCTTTCAGCCGGCTGTCAGTCGATACATGAACAGCCTCCAGAAAACTGCACCTGCAGATTGACGTCCATCAGCTTATCAGTGGAGGAATTCCTGTCATACTCCCTCAGCCTGAACATCAAGGTCTGGATAAGGTCTTCTACCGCGGTCCTGGTCGCCACTGAAACTTCCACAACATCTTCTGTAGCTACCAGGGAGAGCCAGCTGGTCTGAAGCAGGGGCCAGCTCTCAGTCCAGGATATACGCTCTTTAATTATTCCAAGCACGATCCTACCCGGACACAAAAGGAATGAGAACAGTTACAAGCAAACTACTGTCAAAAAATTATGAAATAAGTCAGCGGCAGTATGTGTCTGACTGGAAGCTGTTTCTGTGCCCATCCGCCTCCCCGACACGCGTACGCATGGCTGCGATTTTTACACTTTTACTAGTTTATACAGTTGGACATTCCAGAAAAATACTGACACCGCAGCGGTTCTGAACTGCTAACCAGTTCCTCAGTGACCCTCCCAACCAGCCCCTTGTGTATCAAATACATTTTTTCAAGGAATCACATAAAATATAAAAAGCAGCCCATATGGAAGCTGCCGGAACAGCGGTTAAGGATGCGGGTTCAGAGATGCTTAAACAGAATCAGTGAATGGACACAGCAGCATACGTGGGCAAAAATATTAAGGTTCTTGGAATAAAAGACTGACTCTGCTGCCATAAAATGTTTCACTGGATATTCGACCTGAATGCCAGCTTCACCCTGAGAGACAGACAGGAACAACACAAACCTCCTCTTATCAGTGTAGGGGCGGAGCTGCTCCCGGAACTGGGCGTACGCTACCCTCGGCAGGGCGGCCCAGCCCGACTCCTCCGCTGCGGGGTCGGGCCGCTTGGCATCCGGCTGGGGCGTCCCGATCGTATGCAGGAGCGGCACGAGGAGCAGGACCTCAGCCACGCGGCTCTGCATGCACCGGTTCATCAGAGCAACCAGTGCGCTGGCAGGGCAGACACGGGTCACAAGGCAGCGTGCACCATGTGCATTTATACCAGGACTATACACAGTTTTACTTTATAAACTGAGACGTTGCTCTTTTGGACTTCCTCTGCTGCCCCCAGGGAGGATGGGCTACCCCAGGGAGGATGGGCTCCCCCTTTGAGTCTAATTTAATTTCTTTCTATTAAATATCTGTAAAGCACTTTGTAAGGCCTGTGCGTAATACAGTGCTATATAAATAAAGACTGATTCATTGATTGATGGATGGATGGATGGATGGATGGAATGGTTCCTCCCAAGGTTCCTTCCTTCCAGGAAGTTTTTACTTGCTTCTATCACCTCTGGCTTGCTCTCTGAGAGCACAGGGCAGGGATAATGTAAAGCACTTTGAGATAATGTAATGTTATGAAAATGCAGCATATAAATACATTTGAACTGAACTGAATGGAACTGATACAAACGGCTCCTTCATCATTTACTGTACATTTTATGTATCTACAGCTGTGGGGAATAAGTCAACAGTCATGATTACGTACAGAGAGCCCAAACACACAAAACCTAACCCTAACCCATTACTGTACACAGAGCCCCAACACAGAAAACCTAACCATAACCCATTACTGTACACAGAACCCCAACGCACAAAACCTAACCATAACCCATTATTGTACACAAAGCCCAAACACAGAAAACCTAACCCTAACCAATTACTGTACACAGAGCCTCAACACAGAAAACCTAACCCTAACCCATTACTGTACACAGAGCCCAAACACACAAAATCTAACCCATTACTGTACACAGAGCCCCAGCACACAGATTGCCAGAGGAATGGCTTCAAACTTCACGCACTGCTTTGTGTTCGTGAAGACCGCCGTGGCTTCGGTGAGGTGCCGGCTGCACTGTGACATGTCTGACGTCATCATCGTGCACAGTTCCGCCCAGCCCTTCACACCCAGGTCCAAGCTGCAGGCGTTGGAGACCAGGCACAAGGCCAGCCCAGCCACTAAGGGGTTATTCTCAGATGAGCTCCTAAGAGACGATTTTTTTTTGGATTCGTCCCTCATGAACTGGAGGAGGCGCTCAGCTATCAACTCTGACACCTGCATAGAAAGATGGATATTGCCCCGCTCAGTGGTGCTTTGTGGGAGTTCATCATTCCGGCAAATTCAGGATGGTGCACCTACCCGGATTGAAGGGGGTCTGGAGAGATCTGGGTAAATCAGCCGCTGATGGATATGCTGGTAACCCTCCTGGTAATGTGTTAAGGTTCTGACAAACTTTTCAATGCTCTGTTGTTCGAGTTTTGGAGGCCATTTTTGAAAGATGCGGTCCAGCAATATTCCAGCAGAGCTGAACCATATATCCAGATTAACGCCCACTTTTTTGGGGTAAGTGAAGCCAGTTATAAATCCAAAGATTCCCCATTGCTCATGAGTTATGTGACCCTCATAAAGATGTAATTCTGAGCAAAAAGACGCAGAAAACTTCTCTGAATACCACAACATAGAACTTTCCAGAACAGGGTGTTAAAATCATATTAAATTTGAGATACACATATACATTTGTGAGTTCTATACAATTATGTCCTTGCTGAACTGTTACCTTTCATTTGAGGGTTAGAAGGTATCAGCATAGATCTTTTGCCAGTTTCTATAATCAGCTTCCCTTGCTTCTTAACACCATACCAATACGGCACTAGCTGACCCCTTGGAAGGTTCTTTTCTTCCGCCAAAAAACGGGCTTCAGTCAGGTAGCCTTGCTGACCCATTCCACTGAAAGACAGACAGCATCTGGTTATAAATGCTGGGTAATGCTTGACATCAGCTGCACCTTCGTAATGTCTTATACTGCATTTGTAGAAGATTCAGTGCACATTCATAATGCATCCATAGAACATTGCTAACATCCTAACACACCTTAACAGCTGTTATAGACATTAATAACAAACATTATATGATTTACAGTTATGTATGTTATTAATGTAGACTGCAGTACTCATGTCTCGTTCATTGATAGAATTATGAATCCAATTATTAAAGATGGATGCTTATGGATGCTCTATGAAAAGCATTATGAATGCCTTATGAAGGTGCAGTTAATGTACAGCGTTACCAAACACTGCAGCCTCACAACTCCAGGACTGCAGGTCTTTCTCCCACCCGTGGCTCTGCATGTGTGTGAGCAGTTTTCAGGTTCCTTACAGGGACCCCAGTTACCTCCCACACTTCAAAAACATGCAGTTTGGTAAACTGGTATGTGTGTGTGTGCGTGTGTGTGTGTGTGCGCGTGCGCATGCCTGCACGTGTGCGTCCCCAAATTATCCTCAAAGATGAGAACAGCAGTGAATGGGAGGGTATTAACATTGTCCCCCTGCCCGCGCCGTGGCCTCTCTGTGTGCCTGAGTTTGCATGTTGTCCTGTACAGGTGAAGGTTTCTCCTGCGAAGCCCCTTCTGAGTCCTGAGAAACACACTTTAGGTCTCTCTAAATTTCTCTTAGTCTGTCTGAACTGACATACAGGTCACCTTGAACCCCCTGTTCCCCTTACATTATATAATTGTACGAATTCCAGGCCCTTGTAAATGCTGGGCCCCCTGAATCTGTCAGGGTACCCATGCCCCTCCCATGCTCCTGTTGACCTGTTCAGGTTCAAGTTTCAGGTTCTTCTTGTCGCATGTGTTTAGGGGAACACTTGCAGGGTGAGGGAGGGTGCGTGGAGAGACAGCTGGACAAACAGCAGGGCGATAACAGACAAGACAGTGCAAGACAAACATGCAATAAATATGCAGTAAATAGCCCTTTGTATCAGGGAAGGATATGCAGACAGCCAGAGGGAGTGCAGTACTGATAAGGTACGGCCCCGTGAGCCGTGTGTCCTGGGATAGGGTTACTATCAATGTTCTGTATAAGCAGGGGACAGCAAAGGTGATCTTCACAGGCATCATTTACAGGTCAGCAAACCTTAAGGAAGCCATGATCGGGGTGAGGCGTGGTTCACACACCTGAAATGGAGGATCTCAAGGACATATTCTCCATTATCCTGCAGCAGTAGCAGCTTGTCAGCATTCTGGTTGAATTTAAACTTCTTGTCCAGAACAGCATAAATGTTAAAAGTGAACATGGTGGGTCTTGTAGGGGAATGTTCCCTAAAGATGAGGCAGAAAAAGCAAGCTTTTCATAACTGTCTCCACCCGAACAGGCACACGTGACTGATCCATCCACACCAGAACAGGCACACGTGACTGATCCATCCACACCAGAACAGGCACACGTGACTGATCCATCCACACCAGAACAGGCACACGTGACTGATCCATCTCCACCAGAACAGGCACACGTGACTGATCCATCCACACCAGAACAGGCACACGTGACTGATCCATCCACACCCGAACAGGCACACGTGACATCAGCTTGAACAGCAGGCTAACTGAAGATGCCATGAAATAGAAACTCACCGACTCCCTCTGGCATCGACTTCTCCTTGTTGCTTAATCTCCTCCGGCTGCTCCTTGGACTGTCCCCCTCGGTCTGAACTTCTCTCCCTGGACTTCGTAGACAGCTGAGGATTCTTGCCATCACCCACCTTGTCTGAACCTGACTGCCCTTGGACCCCTTGATTAACCTGAGACTTGTCTTGGGAATTCCCTGAGCCTTGATCTGTATGCCCAGGTAGTTTGTGCTGGTCGCTGTGAGCGTTGCCTGGATCTTTTTCCCCTTGGTCTGACGCTGGAGACTGGCTGGCTGTCACGGCGGTGCACTGGCCTGGTACTTGATCTTGCTGAGTGGTATTAGTGGGGTCCGTTTGCGTTTGCTGAGTGCACAGCTCCACCGACGGGGTCTGGGTTTCCGTGTCCTTCTTAGTCACCCATCCTGCTTGGTGCTGTTCTTCCGTCTGCATCCCTGTGGTTTTCAGTCTTCGGGTGTCTGGTTTCTGCTGCCTGTTCCCGTCATTCCTGGGCTGTCCATCCATTCTTTTCTTTTTAGAGGTCTTGGTTGGAGGAGTCTCCGTTTCCATCAGGGTCCTTTTAGAAGAAGCTGAGGTGGCACTTTCATCTTTAGCCTCCTGTTCCTTCATTTGTTTCCGTTTCTTTTTTGCTCTTCTATTTTTCTTTTTTTGGGCTTGACCTTGACCTTCATCCTGGGCCTGTAAGAGAACGAAGAAACAGTTATGAGGTTTCTTTCTGAACACCTGGAACCACATGTGACATCTCGGCACCTTCAGGTGGTTACACTGGGGCAAGAACACAACAGCATGTCAGCAGCCGTTTCAGGCTTTTCAGGATTTCAACATTTATCTCAAGTTAGCGGAAGAATATTTTGAGGATAACATTTCAGGACAGTTACTGCTGTTATGCTGCTGTATGAAAAGAATGAATGATTTTGATAAGGGTCATTAAAGATACTTTAGATCCACGTCCCGGTACCGGGAAGCCGGCTCCTCTCTCACCAGCTTCTGATTCTCTGGAGTTCCAGGCCTATTTTCCAGCACCTCCTCTGGTTTTCTGATGGACTCCTGCTTCAGTCGGCTCCTCCCATCATCCATAGCAGACAAACGCTGCCGCATTCCCCGTTTCCCAGAAGTGTCTGCTCCATCTGGGTCGGTCTCCATCATCAGCGGAAGCTTGTGGGGTCCACACTGCTGCCAGCATGCGTCTGGGTCGGCGCCCGGCTTCCGTGTGACAGGGCAAGTCCCAGAAGGGGGGGGGGGGGGGTCACTCTACTTTCTCTCTCTCCGTCTCTGCTTCCAGTTTTGAGAAAATCTGAAGATAATTGTAATTGACAATAATAAATGATGTGGGTGAGGGACAAAGGTTATCAGGCTCTGCCTACAGCACGTTCAGTCAGTTTCTATTTCCTCACGGATGTGTCTGACGTTTTCTTTCAGTTTCTGCATTAGGAGAAGTTCCTTCTGAGCCCAAGCAAAAGACATGTTTTGCATTTTTAGAAATACATTTACCAACATAGGATTTGAAGAAATGCCAAATGCAACCATCCATTTACTGTAATTGCTCATCGTGGGGGGATCCAGAGCCTAAGAGCACAAGACAGGGAACGACCCAGGATGGGGCACCAACCCATTGCAGGGTACATTCACACACCATTCACAATTTGGTAACTCCAATTAGCCTCAGCGGGGGAGAGGACCGGAGGAAACCCCACGACGACAGTGGGAGAACATGCAAACTCCACATACATGGAGCCACGGCAGAGACTCGAACCCTGATCCAAGAGATGTGAGGCAACACTGCTAATGACTGCGACACCATGCTGCCCTCAAACGTCAAATAAAAAGCTTAATTACACTTAACATTTAATTTCATTTCATGTGACACCCTATTAAAATAAAATGCGAATGTGACAGCTATATTGCCGTAAAACATACATTTGGAACATACATTTGGAAATCATAAAACGTGCCGACAACGTGTACATTCGTGAGATAAATACCTGCATGCATGACTACTGGATAATACACGACGCAAATCAGCTTAACATAACGTAAAAGAATACCTAAGAAAATTCTAATGACACCTGCTACATTTCAAGAACAATTCAAAATACTTGAAAAGTATAAATTATAATTTCCAGTGATTCATAATTGCATTTTATGTACTTGTTTTTTAAAGTACAGAAGACGACGCCGATGGGTACCTGCTACGCCAAGCTGCCGGTCCAGTGAGTAACGCTGTTGGCTTTGCAGACCCGAACCTCAATGAACTAGGCGACTCGCCCCTTCAGGATCAAGGGACATTGACGAAAGAGTAAGTTACCGTGTGTGCTTATTCATAGCATAAATATAAAATGCAAACTCAAATTAGACATTTAAAAATCGCAGTGCGATATTAACTCCGATGTTGCGGTCTTTAATAAGTTACCGGGTATTGAATGAATATCCGTAGCTTTCTTTCCAAATGAAACCATTTTTCTGTCTCGTAGTAACTTGGAGTTGCGCGAATGTTCCTAACTCGAACTCCCAATTTCGGTTTCGTTTCAGCGTAAATCGCACGTACGAAGTGAAAAAGGGGTCGGCTTTAACGGTAGGTGGCGTATGATTTCTGTGCTGCCTTCCTGTATCCCGTCTTAGACCCGATGGGCACAGCTCAATCTGGGCCGATGGGTTAGAGGGCCGGCAGAATTGAGGGACCTGCTTACTCCCGAAGTCCCAGCCCAGGGCCGATTTTTAATCCCAATCCAGCCCTGCTACGACAGGTAGTGATGCTCGCCTAGGTCGCCAGTCCTGCTCCTGTTACCTATTTTAGCATTTTTGCTTATTTTTTATTCAGATGAACAATACCGCTAGAAGAATATCAGACCTTATATATATATAAATAACACAAACACACACAGCAAAAATACAACTGTATCGTTTATTGGATGCATTTTTCTACAATTACACGATATTTACAGTTTCCAGAAAAAGAAAACGATACTTCATATAATTTTCATCGCCTGTAACATGTTGCCACCTACTGGCCAAAAACTATACTGCTTTAACTGTTACGTAAATACATTTTCAAAATAAACAAAAAATATAGAATGATATATGCTTAGTTTTAGCCGGGCCATCACTCAAAAGGAAAGGGAAAATCCAATAGGTAAATTTTGCTATAGAAACACACCTTGGATGGACCACTATTTATGGGCTAAAGCATAAATAACTAAAAGAGAAAGTCAAAATAAAAACATGGATACATAAGGCAATGATGGGAAGACAAAAAGAGTGAAACGTGTTTCCAGGAAACATTGCGGCAATGTCTGCATCCAGGATGCTACAAGGTGCTCTTCTAGTGTTTGAAAGCCTTTCTGTTTGGGCCAATGCCACCCTCGTCAGCTATAATACAATGGAATTAGGTACAGGACTGGGGGGGGGGGGGTAAAGGGCGGAGATCGAGGTGAGAGTCCAAAGCTCAGGCCTGGGGGGTCTCTAAATTCCTCAAAGGTTTTCGAAGCTTGGCCCTGCTATTGCGTGCAGGTTGCCTGGGCCCTTCAACCACTAGCTCCTCCCTGGATGGTGGGAGCACCTCCTCCGGTGGCGGACGCTCTGGCCTGGGGGGGGCTGGGGCCCTGCCTGCCCGCATGTCATCCACGAAGGCCTCCACCCCCTCGAACTTGGTGGTGAGCTCTCTGAGACGCTCCTTCAGACTGTTAAACTCCTTATAGAGGTCACCCAAGGCATCAGACAGGGACTGGATCCTGAGTTTGGGGTCAGGGAGGCCGGGGGGAGGGGGGGCAGAGGAAGTGGAGGATTAAGCATCAGCCAGCGTGTTCCAGGATCACTGGAAACCATCAACAAAAAGGCCAGCCTCAGAAAAGTGGAAGAGGCCAGCTGTCAGGCACAGCCTTACTGTCTTGCTTGCGTTCCGGCAGGATGAATTCCCATCAACTTCCTAACACTGTCTCAGCACAATGACAGGGTCCTCGCCCAGTGGAGGCCCCTGGATCGACCTACCTGGAGTAGTCGGGCAGGACCATGCTGTGGTCGTTGAGAAGCAGCTCCTTGACCTGCGTCATGATGGCAAACTTCCAGTTGTCCAGCACCAAGGTGAGGTTGGAGCAGCCCTTAGTGTTGACCTTCTCCGCTTCAGAGGAACCACAGAAAGCAGCGAGGTTGGCACAGGGCACACCTGGCACCAGCGACCCACACCGACTTTACTTGCAAGTGGGAGACATGATGTTCTGTCTCCGTTTCATGCCTGAACATGACTCCATTTCTGGCAGCGCTGTTCGCTGGCCGGGAAAGTAACTCCCAGGAGAGCCACGCTGACATCACTCTCAGTGAACAACTAAAATAACAACTAAAATTACAAGCTTAACAGACCCATTAGGGTACAGATACTAGGCTCTGCTGCTTCATTATATCACCATTTATACTTTGGGACACTTAATGCAATGCAGGCAAAATACCTGATTGTAGGGTACAATAGTGTGGCCCTTAAGGAGCCCAGAACCTATAGCTAGGTCCCTTACCGTCAGCCCTGTAGTCCCACTCCGCATTCTGCTTCTGTCTCCTCTTCTGGGCCGTACTCAGCACCACCAGAACCAGCAGCAGTAGCACCAGCCTCATTCTTGCTGTCAGAGCGGAGACACAGAAGCACCATCAGAACCAGCAACTCGTTCACTCCCATTAAAAATATTCCTGCCCCGTGAATAAAATGAACGAGGTTGTTTACCTACAACATGTCTTCATGTTATATGAAATTATTAAACAGATAACATCACTATTATACCAGGATAGAAGCAGATCCTTAACCCTAATCATGCACAGGAGGCCGTTCTGAAAATTATGTAAAATATCGATGCATTGCCCACAAGGGTACAAAGGTTCATAGTTCAGTTTTAGTCTATAGATTTTTGAAGAATAACAATCTAAACACTAAATCTAACTTTAAAATTTCAAGAGAAGTTACAAATTCTAGGTGAAAAACATGGATAAATACCTGCTTTGGATGGGACCCTTCCACTAATAATTCACCAGTGGCAAACTCACAAACTTCTGTGAGCAGTAACTGGTTGGCTGGCTTAAATATCCGCCTTTGGAATGTCAGCCCCCTGTCGTACTCTGTGGTGGGGGGGTTGGGGGTGTGGCTTCAGAACCCTGGTGATCATGCAAAGGGTTTGTAGCAAATTAGGTTCCAACCATTTCCTCACTATGGCCTCTTTACCTCTGGCAAAAAGGCATGATGTGTACAGTGTATGAAGAGGCTTTTCCCCAGAAGGTGGCACACACAGGCACAAGCTTCTCCTTACCCACAATCCCCCAAACGTGACCACATACACAGACGGGATGCCCACCTAAATGAGAACACACCCCTCATTAGTCCTCTCCCGGTACCCGAGATGATTATGGATTATTTGCGGTGTTCCTGGGATCGCCTCTTCGAGGATGCAGACCCCAGTGTCTAGAATCATCTGGGATGGAAACAGCTACCTGACCATTTTTGGAAACCTCAACGGTCTTCTTAGCTGGAAGAACGGCGCGCCTGAGGACGTGCTCCACGGCCAGGTTTCTGCTGTGTCCACACGGCTTGGCAGGTCTCTCCCCATCCTGCTGGTGACTCCACCCCCCCAGGAACATGTGTAGTGCAAGAGAGTGGAAGCGTTTGATGTTTCAGACTCGGTTCCAGGAGAAGCATTCCTGCTTTCTGCTGTGCCGGCCTGTTGTCCATCTGAGGTCCACCGCACTGCCAATCAGGAAACTGTGGCACATGCCAACACACGCTAGGACCGCAGCTTACAGTGAGCGGATCGCCCTGTAGGACCGCAGCTTACAGTGAGATCGCCCTGTAGGACCGCAGCTTACAGTGAGCGGATCGCCCTGTAGGACCGCAGCTTACAGTGAGCTGATCACCCAGCTTGCTTAAAGGAGCTCTCCTCTCTCATCTGTGTTTTGACTGGAAGGCCTTAGTGTAACTTCAGATGATTTTGGTAAGAATGGGTTTGTCACTGGCTCTGACACATTGTGACCCCTAGTTATCACGTTCTGTGCCAAAGGAGAACAGCAGTAAATTACTGTCAAAGGTGCATGGATTCCAAATAAGTAAACACCCATTCCGACTTCAAAAAAACTTTGACAAAACCTGCTCACTCTGGAAGGTCCAGATGCTAGAACATTTTCTTTGTTAAAAAAAAAAAAGGTTCTATTTCCATCCAAATAGAGTGCGAGTGCTGTTTACAGAGGAAACCAGTGCGAGGGCCAAGGAGTGCAGCCAACTAAGACAGGACCAGGGGTGTGGACTGTACCAAAACAGAGCAGGGGGAGTTTATGGGTTCCAGATAATGACAAAACCCTCAAGGTTGGAGACAGAGACTAACATTGTATAACAACAGGCTCCAATCCAGCAACGTGGCCGGATCTAACCCAGGACTGAAGGCCATCGTAGGGGTGCACGACCCTGGGAAAACTCCCGATGTGCTCTTTTGGCACAAAAACAAATGAAATTCCCACTCTACACTGGCACTGCCCTAATTGGCCCACAAAACATTTATTTCTGTTGGACTTTACATTTTTAAATGGCAAAAACCACATCAGCAACAATCCAAAACCACTGTTGACATCTTGTCAAAGCTCATGCGAAAAAGCTTCACCACTAAATTAATCTGCTGTCACGATCATGCTTGCTGGCCGCATCCCGAGATCACGCTGCTTGCAGAGACGGGAAGGAGGAATTCAAGCCAAAGTGGGCTTGTTCGCTTGGTGTGTAGCATCCAGTGCTGCAGCAGAACAGCAGGGTGAAGTGTTTATTTCGGAGACTTGCCATCAGTCTTGGTCGGACAGTATATGTTCAGAGGGCAGGGAGGTTAGAACCAGCAGTCAGAATGGACACTTAAGACGTTATTGTTCAAAGTCAATATTTATTGGGTAGGTTCAAAAGCAGATGGAAAGTCATTTCCTGAAGTATGAAAACTGTGCAGTGAACATCCAGTTTTAACCTGGAATGAGTATTTTAAATTATGTTTCCCATTCTACAGCAAAGGCAGCGTGGGGACACACACACACACACACACACACACACACACACACACACACACCAATGACAGCATCCTCGGGCATGGCACCTCTCATCTGCTGTGCCCCCCCACATCCTCCTCCAGCCCAGCCAAACCCCTCCCCCCCTCACAGGTGCACAACACATTGGACCAACCGGAAAACAAGGACCATCAGTGCGGCCCACTTTGTTCCTGAAGGGTCGCTCATTCCTGACCTCTGACCCCTGGCCAGATCTAACACAGAAATGGACTGAAAGTCTTTGAAGTCAATTCCCCCCCCCAGCAGAAGATCAACAGGAGTAATTGAGAGATGGGGGGGGGGGGGGGGGTAAGTGGGCGTAAGTGGGGAGAGCCCATGGCGGGG
>JAOYFF010000094.1:3254992-3279400 GCA_025773925.1 Cryptomyrus ogoouensis
GAGACAGAGCAGGGACCCCAGGGTGGATAGAGAGACAGAGCAGGGACCCCAGGGTGGATAGAGAGACAGAGCAGGGCAGAGCGGAGCGGGGCAGAGCAGGGCACAGTACAGCGGGGCACGGCGGGGCGGGGCAGAGCAGGGCAGAGCACGGCGGGGCAGAGCAGGGCACAGCGGGGCAGAGCAGGGCACAGCGGGGCAGAGCAGGGCACAGCGGGGCAGAGCAGAGCAGAGCACTGCTGGACACCTCTGCACACATGGCTCCCCAATGAACATCTCCTATCACACACTGACAGACGTTTTCCTGCAGGGCTGGGTACTTCCAGCTCGAGCCTGAACACCACCAGCCCCCCCCCTTCCTGGACTTTAATCTGCCGTCCAGCAGGCACATCTGGAATGCACAACAGACCCGTCTGCAATGAACATCTTGAAGTAAGAGTTTGACATCACAGATGAGGACGCTCAGTGGTCACGCGTCTAGGTTACGGGCTCTCCGTTCGGATCTGGACACCCCTAGTTCCTGTCTTTCCGACGGCTGGACAATCACCACGGACACTCACATCAATGATCAGGTACTCCACGGGCAGAGGTCGCGCTAGATATGTGATGTCATTCCCAAATTTGTCCTTGTCCTGCAGAGAGAGAGGACAAAGCATGACATTAAAAGCAACATGCATCAGGCCACATACATTAAAGCGTGTTACTGTGCGGACGTTGTTCAGTGTGACTCCATATGCACCATGTCCTGAGGCTGACAACAAACGATACTTGGACTTTGAATGTTACAGGGACATGAAATAACTTGTTTCTAACATACTGAACACAAATGTGGTACCAATAGTGCCAAAAAAAGCCTTGGCCAAATTCTCTGTTTATGGCATCAGAGGAGAGAGACACACACACCCTGACCTGGGGGGGGCTATATCCCAAGCAAGCTCCGACACCATCTCAGTCTGCCGTCAGTATGAATATGGCCTTCACAGCGGGAATCAGGTCAGACTGTAGTCTGCGGGGCCGCAGGGTGTGTGTGTGTGTGTGTATCCATGCTGTTCTCCCACCACATTCCCTATGACTGCTTTTTATAATCCACCCAGTCCTCCCAGTCCAGCGACCTCAGACAGTCCACGTTTAGCTCCCAGCAAAGCCCAAACTAACAAGAATGTTGAATACCTGGTACAAGTGTACCGTGTCTGGCCCCTTGTAGAGGGGGCACTTTTCAGCAAGCCCCTGCAAACCCCCCAGCGATGGTACCTTGTAGAAGACGTCCGGCACGTACTGCTCTGTGCTGGACTCCTTGGCGTAGCCCAGCTCGGGGGCGTCCCGGCAGGGCAACAGGCACTCGTCCCGCACCAACGCCATGCACTGATTGGACACCTGATAGCCCTCAAAGTGCACCTGGTTGTCAGGGCCCCCTGCAGGTAGAAAAGTGAAGGACAGAGGGGTCAGTCTCAAATCTGCAAAACAAAGAGCTTGTGTCTGGAGTTGAGGGACCAGCAGACCCTGGAGAGAACAAACCAAGGTGCACAAGTGTGACAGAACCGCCAAACCCCCAATCATCATGAGCATATGGAGAACACAGCCATTATGAACAAGGACCAGAAGGTTGCTGGTTTGCGTCCCAAGAGTGACCATGGTGTCCTACTAACTGAACGTGCAACATCCGAGCGGATAAATAGATAAATTCACACCTCGACTTGGATAAGAACATAAGCGACTAACCAAGCAAACCAACAGATAGAGGAAGAGGGAGAGAAAAACCTGCAGGTAGGGGGGGGAATCAGCTCACTGTGCCGCAACTAATGCAGGAATAACGAACGCCACACCACAAACATGGGCAAGGAGGATCTGAGCCACAGGAAGACTTCAACTCAGAGACTGAATGGGAAATACCATTACTGAGGGGGGGGGGCCCAGGGTACCACAACAGCCACGACAGGACCCCGGGCAAGGAGGAGGGAGAATGTAAGTAAAAACTGTGTGGGGTGGAAAATCTTCACCACAGAGCCATAACGCATTAGAGGGGGGAGATGAGGGAGCCTGGCCTGCAGCCCCCCCCCCCCACAAACATCCCAGAGCCTGTAATCCCCGGGTCTGTTATAACACACTGCATGCAATGGCAAAAAATGTGCTGAGGTGGCAGCTGCGGCCAGGCGCTCTGCTGCAGGGGGAGAGCAGTGATGGATCTCCATTGTAGGGGGGGATGGGGGGGGCATACCTGTCGCTACCACGGTGACAAACTTGGAGCCAAAGTGCCCGTCGGGGGAGAGGCGGCAGGGGTTGGGGTGTTTGTTCTGGAAGTGGCCTGCTGTGATGCACTCCTCCGCACTCAGGAAATGGGTGTCCTGTACAGGAAGAGCGGGTCAGGCGGAGGGGAGCCGGCACACCGGCAGCACGAGAACGTGGAGGTCTGTCACAGACACACTGCAGCAGTGAACGGCGGCACACTGGCGGGATCTACAGTCAGGCAGCACGAGAATGAACGTGGAGATCTGTCACCGAAACACTGCAGCAGTGAACGGCGGCACACTGGCGGGATCTACAGTCAGGCAGCACGAGAACGAACGCGGAGATCTGTCACCGACACACTGCAGCGGAGCTGTGGTTTGCACTAAACTCATGTCTGTGCCTATAGATATTTTTGCTGGAATCTTTTAAAGACGTTGAGTTGTCAACAGCGGTCCGAGATCCCATCTGTGTTCCACTGCCCATGACGGAGAGTGTTTACAGCAGAGCAAGCACCATCTCCTGCAGCCCCACACATGCCGGCTGCCACCTGCTCCCCCTCCGCGCCTCCGGTAGGCGCTACAGCCTGCACCACCCGGCTGACGGAGAGTTTCTGCCCAAAGCCGCAAGGCAGCCAGCTCTCCGTGCGGAGACTCACTCACAGCTCCAGGCGTTACTGTATCTATAATTTATAGCTATTTCATGTAAATGTCTCTGAAGTTACATTAATATATTCTTGTTATGATGGGAACTGCACACTGAATCTCAGTGTCCCGGGAATATAACACAAAGTACATGAACGTATCGCTTGATAGCCGACACGAGAGCCCTATGCCATTATCTCTAAACTGGAAACCCCAGTGAGCAGCGGTGGATGACAAGCCCGCGGCACGACAGGCCCCAGCGCTGCCCTCAGGGACGGCCGGGTCACCTTGTTCCTGCTGTAGCGCACGGTTCCTATCCTGGTGTCCTCTGACAGCAGATCCGTGAAGATCCAGCCCACCTGAAACACACACAGACACACACAATGCCCGATTAACGAACCAAAGGCCACCACAGCCGGCTACGCCCCCTGGCAGTGAACCAAAAGGTCCCCCCTCGTCCCCACCTTGCAAAGTCCCAGCTTGGCAGCAATCTCCTCCACCGCCGCAGCCTTGGGGTCTTCCACCAGCTCCAGGCTGTTCTGGGTGCCGATCTACAAGATGGGGGACACGCATTATGGACACCGTTATTTCATATGGCTCCAGCTGTAACAGACTAAGCCGCCTGGAGTCAGGTACACCTTCATTACAGCATCACATAAATCATGGAATTTGATTTCCCCCTAGTGGAGGACACATGGCACTGCACACCGACTGTGGCTGATGACTCCAGTGAGACTGTCCTCCTCACCTGTGGGGGCTCATAGATGGCGGCCACCTCGGCCCGGATGCCCAGCGGGATGTCCTTGTGCTCAGTGTACCTTCCGTACAGGTAGCCCATCCGCTGGTTTCCCGTCTTCCGCCAGAAGTCCAGGAAGCGGTCTGCGATGGTGTGGTTCTCAAACATGATGTTGTCTACGTGCCTGTATTTCTATGACAAACACAAAATAATAAGGAAATCAGTTCAGCGCTGGCATGCATCCCACTGTCCCTCATGAGCAAGACCACAGCGAATGAGATGAAGCCCTTCCCAGTGGGCGGGGTCTCAGCGGTAGCCAGTTAGGCAGCACGAGCGACCTGGCTGAAGGGCTACCTGTCTGCTGAGGGTGATGGCGCTGGGCTGGCACTTGGTGCAGATGCCCTCGGGCCACGGAGGGTGGCCCTCGCAGCCCGAGCGGATCTTACAGCTGATGTTCTCCAAAGCCACAAACTTGCCCCTGGACAGAGATCACACACGCTCACACACTGCACGCACCCTGGCTTGTCGGCGATCCCTTAACTGGCAGCTTAGATGATCCCTGTCACACATGACAGGTTAGTTCTTAACCAGCTAGGGAAAAGTCAGGACACCCACTTCCCGAGTGCTCACATACGCGACTAACTGCAATACTGCGTACACAGCACGCCTCTGGGACACCGACGGCCCCCACCACTCACTTGTCCGCGCCTCCCGTCAGCTTGCGGATGTAGGCATGGAAGGACATATGCTTGACGGGGGGGTCCAGGTGGTTCAGGTAGTCTTCATCGAAGGGCTGCCATGACAAACAAGAGAACATGGTTACACCCAGCCTGGTAGCCATGGTAACTGCAGATGCGCAGGGTCGGGCCACTCTCACCTCCAGGGGCACACAGTGCACACACTTCCCCATGGGCCCATGTCGACACCTGGACAGGCAGCAGAAGACAGGCTCAGTCATTCTGACACCCCAAGAAAAGTCACCGCACCCAGTAACAAACAGCTGCATTAAAATCCACCGCCCAGCAGGGGGCACTAAAGGAAGGAACTCCCGAACCTCTTACCCACCGATAAATTAAGCAGCCCCACCAATTATCACGACCACCCTATGGCTTATGAGAGGGACAGTGTAAAGAGAGCCTCACAGCTGGGGGTCTCTGTTCCTATAGATCTTCCCGTCCTGTTTGGCCAGGTACTGGTCGATCTCGTCCTCCGGGATCAGGGTCGCGGACAGGGAGCGCGACATTGACGAAGTCGAGGAGGAGGAGGAGGAGGAGGAGGGCAGCGAGGAAGATGAGTGTGGGGCAGTCACATCCATGACCTCACTGGAGGATCCAGAAGCTCCGGAGGGGAACAGGAAGAGCATGTCTCCATGTCTGCAAGGAGTCGAGGACACAGAAACAAAGGCTAAGATAAGGGATAGACAGAATGACTCAGGCCTGTAGAAGAGACCATGCTGAGATGGGCAGCAGTGGGAAGGCATCACAAGATTAGTCACCTTCAGGCATCTACAGACCAAAACGAGCGGAGGGCTAAACGAGCGGAGGGCTAAACCAGCGGAGGCACAAGCTGACATGCAAACCCTGAATCCCATATCAACAGCAGAACCCCTTTACACATTAAGGTCTGTCACTCAGTCAGTGCACTTCAGTAAAGGCGAAACTAATCCAATATCCACCCATTACTGTTGTGTCCAGGCATCAGAAGTGTATCAAATACTTAAAGGGGAGATATTAGCCATGCCGGTCTTAGGGGAACATTCTAATTACACAATCTTGCACTAATTATACTGCGGAATTCATGCTGTGTACTACTGGTACCTGACTGAACGCTCCAACAACCTGAGCAGGGAGAACCACATGCAAGGTGGGAACTTACTTAATCTTGAGCAGGCTGAGGGCCTTGTTCTGGGACACGATCTCCCCAGTCTTGTTCCGGTTCAGGTAGACAGAGAAACCATTGGAGCTGAAGCCAAACTCTTTGGCCACCTGTTGTGAGGAGGAGGCGGAACAGGGGGTGGAGCTCTGAAGAGATTACCCAATCACAGCGTACCACTTATCAGGCACGTGTGTACCAAAATTAAACAGCACAATGGCATAAACCACTGTTCAGACAAAATGTGTAGTGATTTCAGGCTTCAGCTTCTTTCCATAAACATATCCAGTGCTACTAAGAGGGAAAATAATGAAACAAAGGAAAACTTTTGCCCAGAGTCTCTGGGATCAGCAAGAGCAGACCATGTGCTGTAGCTACCTAAGATGGCCAGCAGAGGGACTCGACCTCAATGTTCCAACTGGAGATCAATTAATCACAGTAAGACTCCCAGTCACGGTCCAGCGGTCAGCCGAGCTCAGGACAGACAAATGAGGGCAAAAGGCATGTGGTTGCAGTGGTATTTAACCCTGAAAATACCTCGGGAACAAAGGTTACCCAATGTTATGGAGGGCGGTAGCTTAGGGATGGAGCCTGATGGAGAAAAGCACTCGGCTATGGAGAGCAAGGCAACGCAGGCACGCAGATAACGCAGACGGGTCTGATCCAGCGCAAAGGCGGGCACGCAGATAACGCAGACGGGTCTGATCCAGCTCAAAGGCGGGCACGCAGATAACGCAGACAGGTCTGACCCAGCTCAAAGAGGGCACGCAGATAACGCAGACGGGTCTGATCCAGCTCAAATGCAGGCACGCAGATCAGCACGTGTCAGATGTTAACCCTGACGGGAGACCTGAGGAGGTCAGCGACCCTGGTAAGTCTCTCTAAACGATCAAATGGTCCCAGCAAGACCAACAGCAAGGACACATCTAAAACAATATAAGGCTTAGACTTAAGGAGATTAGTCACTCACTACATTTTAAATCAATTACACCTGTATTTTTTTTCTGTGGAAAGAGACATCCCGAGGGAATTTCATCAAGGGTGAAAGTGACATGTCTCAGATCTTTTTTTAGCTTTATAAGAATCACTAACTTATTTGAGTGAACGTTCCCACATTGTGAGATTTAGCACATGTGACACACAGGCCTAGTGGCTGAGTACACATTACTGCTGGGTACAGACTTTTAAAGTACATACGCTCCTCTACTTACGAACAAGTTACGTTCTGAACAGCCGTTCATAACTTAAAATGTTCGGAAGCCGTTATTCAACATAATGGGTATACGTAAGTACAGATAACTAGGATGCTGGGAGTACCCACCCTACGCGGTGGGATTAGTGGCCAGAAGTCGTACTAGGTGGAACTGGGGCGCAGAAAAAAACATATGTTGCAGACAGGAAATGGGAGCCCAACGAACACAATTTGGACTTACAGTCCTCTTCGTTTGTATGTCTAAAAGATCGTATGTTGAAAGTTCGTAAGTAGAGGAGGGTCTGCACTGCTGTGTGAGGTGAAGTCTAGATGCAGCACAGCACAGGGGATGCGGGTCACGTTTGCCCGCAAGGACAGAGCTGTGACCTCAGAAAGACTCACAGAGAGCTAATTCCAACATGAATCCCCTGAGGGCGGATGGGGCATCGCTTAACACGGCACACAGCTCACTAGTACAAGTGCACTGTCTGGAAAAGTGTCACCTTTTCACAAATCTGAGCTACACTGGACTGGCTTGGGATTAGAGAGAGGCCACCTTACAGACTGACCCTGACATTCAAGTGACGCATTCAACGATGGCCAATAGCATCATGAATTGTTTAATGCTGCCAACTGTAGGGCCAGAGGCAACAGCGCCACCACATGGTGATCTTGCAAACAAGCCTCACTACGCAAAAGTAAACGGGAGCGTCACTTTCCTGAGGCTATAGGAGACCAACTGGGCATATTTGTTAACGGTCACATGGGCACACATACGTATAACTGAACCCCGAAGAGTGGAGACACGGATGAAATGTGGCTGGAAGCCTGAGTGCGCTGGTGCACAGGTCTGTACCTTTTTCAGGAACGCAGCCGCCGTTTCCCGCTTGGTGGAAGGAATCTTTTTCATTCCCTCCGGGGACTGGACTCGGACGATCTGAGGGGGGCGATAGCGTAAATATGCACAGCTTTAATAGTCTCATTTTGCGGAGTGACACAAAAAAAACCAAGAGAAGCTTTTAATCTAATAGTGAGATAGTGAAGGGAACCAAGAGTTTTCGCACAGGAACCTGAACGGCACATTAAAGTGAAAATAATCGCACAAACAGATCTGGAAACATTACCGAGAATGAAGCATAGCTGTGACTATGCAAAACCTAAATACGAAAGCAGGGACGGGACTGTGGTCGACGGCAGGGGCGTTTCTAGCTATTCGAAAAATGGGGCTGTCAAGTTCACCCTGGGCTTGAGTTATTTATTTTTTTTTGGAAGGAAGATTGGCATCAGGGGTAAAATACTCGGGGCTATCGGACCTAACGACGCCCATAGTCGACGGACCATAGTGTGGCATTGTCGGGTTACTAATTCCTCCAGTTTGAGAGAATAACATGGCCTCCCTTATCGCGGGGGGAAACGGACAGGGTGCCCCGGCAGCCATGGTGGAGGGGAGCAGCAGCAAATCGAGGTCACAGAAGTACAGATCACTCTAAACGACCCCAAACTTATATACGTATATTTATAATAAATCATATCATGCACATAACTGCAACACTAAACAAGTATTTTAAAAGCCTTCTAATCACACGCAGTGAGTAAGGTTAGATGGCAACCTGCCAAATTTCCCAACAAAGCCAATGAACATTGAAAAGGCGTTTTGTGACGAAATATCCACACCGCTAACCACCAGCTGGACAGTTAACTGAACAATGACTAGATGACTAACTGGCGAGAAACTTCGACAAGGACCTGGCCCGTTTACCAGTAACCCGTCTGGCTGGACGAGCATCGATGAGTCTCATAACGGCCGTCTCCTGGAATATTTATAAAATGACGAGCCAGTTCATAAGCATTTATTGTCCAAAACAAGGTCTTGCGTTCTCCTGTATATCAAATTCAGACAGTCAAATTGTTAGTTTTCAAAATACCGCAAACACACCTCGCAGTTAGCTGGCCAAACTGTCTCCTTCTTTGTGAAATACGACTTTCACTCACGCGCTGTTAAAAACGGACCGACTCGTTAACTTATCGTGCCAAGTCAGCGCAAAAGCAATCATTTCCACATCCATCTAACCGCTCTGAGCCTTCTGCACTGTTAGTTAGCTGGTTGTTCGTGTTGTTTAATGCAGTTCTACCGGCCTTCGAGGCCCAGGTGTGTCTCGGCTAGGCAGCTAGCCGGCTAATTCTGCTGCCTCATCACTCCGGCCGGTCGGCGTCAACAACACCGCACTTGCATGCACTGCCGGGGCTTTCCGGACCACACGGTAACTTACTATGTTTTCTGCCATGTCGAAGAGGTCACTCCTTAAACTCTGCGCTCCTAGCTCTAGGTGCGTAACCACTGTGTTCTGTGATGTTTCAGTAACCGACAGTTAACGAAACTCCATCACACAGGCTGCTCAGGTATCGGGTGTCACACGCTAATGGCTCCGGGGGAGACACAGCGCACGTTCACATTCTCCCCGCATGGCCGGAAACATAACCGTCAAATATTTGTTCCGGAAAGACAAGGCGCTTTGTTGTTTTATGGTTTAATTCACTGTAATGACGGGTAGTGCGAGCAGTAAATTACTTCTGTATATCAGTGTTTTTTGTGTTTTGTATTTAATCCCCTCTGCTATAAAAAGTTTGAAACATGTTTTAGTGTATTTTATCCATTTTCTTATTTTAAAGTTAACGTATTTTTGTTAAACTGAAGTTTCTTGTACATACAAATTATTCAAAAGAATCGTAGTGATCTCTTATTTGCTTATCATCATGCTTGTATACATGTTTCCCTGTGGCTCTTAAAGTTGCATAGATATCCAGCATTTTTTTTCTACATATCTGTGCCCCGACCCCATGTGCAGACGACACAAAAATGCTCCCTGGAGCACTGAAGCGCGCTGATCTCTAAGCCGTGACTCTCACATGATCCTGCGACTTTAGCTCTAGGCCCGGTTCTGGGTGCTGTTCTCGGACCTCACGGGACACGGCGTCTCTCACTCGCTCGTTTCTCTCTCACACAGCGCTGGGTTTGGCGCTTGCGAGCACGGCTTTGCCCTGATCGCTGGAGAACATGAGACTGTTTTTTAAGGTTCCTTTTCCCTGGGTGAGGAGGGACAGCACACAGGACAATGAGACGAGGCCACTTTTACCCAAGGTATTGTCCTGTGTGTCTCTTTCTGCAGCGTAGACAGCTATAAAAATTCAGAAGCTGCACTCTGCAGGGATGGCGGGACGCTAACAGGCCGGTTCTGCGGGACGCTAACAGGCCGGTTCTGCAGCCTTCGTTGTGTCTTCCACTGTACATTTTGTTATTTTTTTCAGTTCTTTCGAATGGTGGTGAGACAGTCATAACCGGTGTCCTCCTTTATCCTCCTCCTCTCACTCTTCCTCTATCTGAAGGGTGACCGGGATCTGGGGACAGCAGCCGTCTCTGAAAGTGAAGATTCCCAGAAGGCTCTGGATGGGAAACCCTACCCGGCAGACAAGGAAGGTCGAAGCAATGGGTTCTCAGAGACACGGAGGGGGCCGCCATCACAGACGACCTTTAGCTTGAGCGCCTTTGTGCTGAAGTACCTCCTCTTCCTCAGCAACCTGGTCTTCTGCGTCCTGGGCCTGGTCACCTTGGCCCTGGGCATTTGGGGGCTGGTAGACAAGGAGTCATTTGCCCAGGAGAGGATTGGCCACATTGGCACGGATCCCATGCTGCTGTTTGTGTGCCTGGGCCTGGCATTGTTCCTGCTGTGCCTGTCCGGCTGCGTGGGCTCCCTGCGGGAAAACGTCTGCCTGCTGCAGGCTTTCAGTGCCGGGCTGCTGGCATTGCTGAGCTCACAGGTTCTGGCCGCTATTGTGGCCTACAGCCTGCAGGGCCAGATCGAGGGCTCCCTGCGCGCCGGCATGCTCACGGCCATGGCTCGTTACCAAGATGACCTGGACCTGCGCTTCATCGTGGATGAAATCCAGACGGGTTTGCAGTGCTGCGGAGCTGACAGCTACCAGGACTGGGAGGTCAACATGTGAGTATCTGGCCAACACATGGGACAATGTGGTGCTTTTTCCTGGTAGAATAAAAGCAACAGAAATCACATTTATTTAGCAGGCACGTTTATCCAAAGTGATGTGCAGTTCAGGATCAGCTGCTCTTGGAAGCAACTGACAGTTAAGGGTCTCACTCAGGGGGTGGTGAGATCACTCTGCTGGTTTTGGGATTTGAACCAGCAACCATCTGATCACTGACACATCATCCTAAACCACTGAGCCACACAGCACCCCTTTAATTGTCCCCTTGAGAGTCGCTTTAACTTGTGGGATGATATAGCAGAACTTGCACCAAACGAGGCCACAGCAGTCTTTTTATAGCATGTTTGTTCATTTCAGTGACTGTGGAGAACAGATCTAAAGTTTTCTTGACTCTAGTCAAAATTGTCAGGAAAGTGAAATGTCAGAAGTTGTTTGGGAAACAGGCTCCTGCAGTTTGTAGCTGGTCAGGATCAGATCTGGTCAGGGTGGTGTAGCAGACGATGTCCCTTGCTGACTGTCTCCCCTCCCCCTCCAGTTACTATAACTGCTCAGCCCCAGGCGCGCAGGCCTGCGGGGTTCCCGCCTCCTGCTGTGTGGACCCCCTTGAGAACGGCACGGTGGGGAACTCGCAGTGCGGGTTCGGGGCACGCCACCTGGACGAGTTCTCCGTCCACAGTGTGGTCTTCCTGGGCGGCTGCCTCGGGGCCGTGGCCCGCTGGATGGAGAGGCACTCGGGGGCCATGTGGACGGTGGCGATCATCAGCCTGGGCATCCAGGTGCTGGTCCTGTTCGCTTCAGGCCGTCTGCTGGAGGACATACGGAGGAAGAAGGTGGCCTGGCAGAGAGGATCTGCATGAGCTCCCAGCCTTGGAGATGTACTGGAAGGGCCCTCAGATCCCTCCTGCCACAGTGGGGAGGACTGGGAGGAGCCATCTTCTTTTTTCCCATGAACCAGCACCATGATGGCTGTCCTGGAAGCTCTGCAGGACTGGAGGCACATTATGCTGAACAAGGTAGTTTGTGGTCCAGCGTATGTTAGCCCTGTTGGTAACTGTCTGCCCTTATATCCAATAAAAAAGGTCTGCTGTGCCCTCACCTGCCGAATAGCAGCTTCCCTCTCATGGTTTGAACCCGCCTCTAGGTTGCACGGCGATCCCTGATTGGATCCTGCCATCCAATGGTACCCGTCGCTAAGCAAGAAAATTGTTAACATTCATCTCCAAACGCACACATTCCTAATCACTCCTAGAAAGGATTCATACTCTTTTCATTGAACAGCATGCACTTTAAGTGAAGGTTTCTCCATAATTTTGTAGTTTCAGATTGTAGAAATATTTAAGCTGTATTTAAGATTGTAAAAACTGAACTGGGTTACGTGTAAGGAAATATTTTGGTCTAGCACTGGCCTTGGGCTTAATGATTACCTCCTTCCTTGTTGTCATGGTGACATGTTTTTATTGGGTTATATGAGGTTATTTTGCCCCCTCAGCAGAATGCAGCAGAAAGCCATGGGCATGTCACCACTCTGACAGACTGGCTGAGTCATCAGACCTCTGCCAAAATGTACGACCTTCATATTAACCCTCCTGTTTATAACTGAATATATTGCGTTCAATAAATGTCTTCATTAATAATCTGCACCCTTGGACATTCTGACCAGTGTCTTCATTCATTTGAAATAAATGCAGTTTCTGAGGAGAGGAACAGGACTCGGTTTGAGTTAATGGTCAAAATCAGTTTAAGTAAACAAACTGAGTGCCACTTAAACTAACTGAACAAACAGAAACCACATACTCTAAAGGCTGATGTTAAGTTTGCCAGACAAACAGGATAAGACTACTCAGATTACAAATTACCACTGATTTTACCATATGGAGTATTTTAGGGAACTGGAGTATTTAAGGTGGTTTTGCTTATATAATCTGTGGTTGTAATTAAATTGAATAGTTCATATTCTGTAGCACCTGAGGAGTTCCTTATTTTTCTGTGTATAAACGGTCCCGCATTAATGTAACTTACCTGAGCAGCGAACTAGGGTATCGCAGCAAATACAAGCTGAGTTGTGAAGTAACAAGAAACTAAACAACCACAAGCAGGAAGAAACTCCCATATTTTCAAGATTTATTTCAATACAGTCCTGTTGAGGAGGCATTCGGTCAGTTTGGTTTGTGATGAAACAGGACTGTTGTTCGGGCAGAATTACTGCGCATGCTGCACACTGCCCCCAGTGGACGACTCCATCATAGCACCAGATGGACCCACAACAGGAATGCCGCTGGTTCATTGGCTGGAATTCTAAACCGAATTCCAAGCCATTGGTCCAACCCATTCAATAGAGAGCCAAGTCAGAAAGAAAGAAAGAAAGAAAGAAAGAAAGAGAGGGAGAAGAGAGAGAAGAAGAGAGTGATGAAATCGTGTTGAAAAACATGTAACAGCCTTTTCTAGGAGCTGAGAGATTTCATCAGTTACATCACACAGAAAACACTAAGCAAAGTGTAACAGAATAGGATACAATATACAATATGAATGAATGAATAAAATATTAAATCAAAATATATAAATGAATGGTCGCAGCACAGATTGTGACAGCGAAAGGAGTGGTGTAGGCTTTTAGTACAGACTTACAGCAGAGCCAAACGACGTGGAGCTCAAAGTTAAAATGTAAGCTTAGAGGTAAAAAAACATCTGCTGGTGGTATATGGAATGACCGGCAGACTGCCAGATCATAAAGTCAGGACCAGAAACACAGCTGCACAGTGAAATTGTGTTGATGAAAGGGAGAGTGACAGAGGTAGAAAGAAAGAGAGAGATATCGAGAGAGATGGCGAGATAGAGGCGGAGAGACAGAGACTGGGAGACAGAGACTGAGAGATAGAGACAGAGCTAAATAAATTTCATGTGGTTTTTCAGTCACATGAAAAGACTGAATGAATCATGACAGGTCTTTTGCTGTAGCTGATGGAGAACATCTGACTACCCCCCCACACACACACACACACCCACCTCCCACTTAAATTCCATGCCAATAGTCAAGAAATAGACCCAAGACCCAAACAGTAAGAGCTTCCCTGAGCAAATTCAAATATATAAAGTCAGCAAAACAAAAAGATTGTATGGGCTGACTAATGAATGAAGTTGGTGGTTTTTTACCTATGTTGGAGTAGGGCAGAGAAACTGCGTTTATGGTAGACTGAGATCCAGTGGGAGAAATGCAATGTTTAGCATCAGCCAGCAGGCGTCAGCCTCAGACCTCGGTATTATCTCTACAGGACTTGAGAGAAACAAGGCAGAGGTGCTGTTCCAAAGGTGGCCTCCAGGTGGCCCCAGACACCGGGGCTCATGAAACTGAGGGGTCTCATGGGTTATCATGTTTGTCAGCTCAATAAACTCAGCTTAAGTTTCGAGTTTCATTCCTTTTACATGAAGCTCAACAGGTGGGGAGAGGTAAGAAAAAGCACATTGTGGAGAGAGGGGATTGGCCAGCCAGTTTCCATGACAACAGAGTACACCTGACCACTTGGAATTTCAACAATGAAACCAAAGGTGCTCTAGAGAGGAGCAGGAATGCATGAAAAATTCAGAGAAAAAAAGAAGAAACCAGAAAAGGAAGATGGAGTTTATGTTTGTTTTCTTTTGCTTTTTTTTGTCATTGCTGTAGCGTTTTCTGTAGAGTATGTGCCAGAAAGTTCCAGTCTGACCCAAAGACAGACGTTTAATTTGGAGAGGAGGAGGTGAACCGTTTACAGGGCTGTGGGAAGCTGGGGTCTCAGATGATACCATACTGGGCCAATTCGTGAAGCTCCAGGTGGTTGAAGGCCTCCCACGGGCAGATGACAGTGATGTCTGCAGGGAAAAGGGGGGGGCAGAGCGCAAACGGAACGCTAGGCTGTCAGCTCGCACTGCGCCCGGCTTCCTTAGACATGCACATTCACATTCAGGCTGCAGACTTACTGAAGAACAAGCCCTGCGTCTGATCAGATCATGTAATACAGGTTTCATGTAAGTAACGCCTTAATTTTCCCTTTGAACCCGAGACCATAATGATCCGGCTTGTCTGTTTATACTGACATTACTGCCTGTTTCTTAGTCAGTGTTTCCCAGCCCGGTCCTCGGGGACTCCCAGACGGTCCACCTTTTAGCTGCCTCCCAGCTCCCTGCTACACACTGTTGGGGGGTCCCCAAGGACCGGGCTGAGAAACCCTGATCTAAGCTCTTTGAGCACCTCGGAAACACTGAGTCGCCGAATTTGTTCACGAAATGAGAAGTGAACCATGACTCACCAGTGCCTAAGCCTTCCATGCCTGGGATGTCATCTCCAAAACTGTGAAAAGCAGAGCAGAAGCAATGAGGTATTTAGGCCAATAAGCAGCCTAAATACAAGGAACCTCATGAGCCGCCCCCGTGCTGGGCATGCGGTCCAACACGCTCTGGCTTACCCCTGGATGCCCTTTTTGGGGGGCTTGCTCTTGAACTGACGGGTCTGCCTCTGCTTGAATTTGGGGGGACCTTTGCGTGGCGTGGCTGGCCCCCCAGAGACGCGGGTCGCTGACTTGATCTCAGGCTTCGGGGGCTCCAGATTCATGGCTGCGGGGCTTGTAGGAGGAACTGATTGAACACAGTCTCCAAATACCAACCTGTGGGTGGGGGGAGGAGGATCACCTGATGTTGAAACAAGGCATACTCTTCTGGTGGACACACAAGAATGCCTGTTTAAAAATCGCTAGTCATGTGGCCGTGTCACACTCTGCCATCGATGCATAATGTCTGGATGATGACACCTAGACTGCAATCACAAATGCAGTGGTTTGAATAAGGAACCTCAACGGCAGTTCGGACTGCCCCCCGCCCCACCCCACAGCTCCCCCGTCCCCTCAGCCTTCGTCCAGCTCTGCCTGGATGTGACGTCCCTGCCGTAACGTGTCACCGTTCACTGTCCAGTTGGCCGGGCGGAAACGCCATAATCCTCTTTACTGTGTACTACCTTACCAGCTGCGTCCACATATCTTAATAAGCTAAGATGTTCCTGCCGTGGCGGGAAAGGGTCTCACTGAGGAGGGAGGCAGTGGGGGGCTAACCCAATTCCCCCATAATCCTTTGCTTAGTTTAATGCCCAGGCCTCCTTGGTGATGAGCTTCAGTTAATCCTCATTAAATCGAGGACATGCTGAGCATGCAGGAGAAGGGTGGAAAAGAATAACCTGCTGAATCGGTTCGACGATGTGCCGTTTCGCAGATGACGGCTTAATGTATAAACGAGATTCTGATTGATAATTAAACAATGAAACCTGTGAGATATATAGCAAGAGCAACAGAACTGATTAAAACAATACCATCCTAAACAAATATTATATAGTAGCAATTTGCTAGCAGATGAAGAATTGATTTGTTGCAATTTTTATTGGAATGTACTTATGTGTTAAATGTCACTGTTTATAAATATTTGTCTACTCCAAATGGGTCTCATGGCAAATGATCAGTTTGTTGGCAGATGTCAGTTGCATAGAGTCTGGATGTCCTGTTAGCTTAGGAGATAATGCCTCTAAACAGATCTGCTCAAAGCAACCTCCTGGGTGTTTGTTACACAAGTTCCTGTAGGTGCCTTTGCTTCTGGTGATGTTCCACCAAGAACATACCTGGAGGGCAAAGTGCCACCTGCCTTTCTGTACAATCATCTCCTCTGCTTTCTCTTTCTCTACCCTACAGTCTTCCTGGTCCAGACCCCAGTCTTCTTCTCTAAAAACCGACCCTCTCTCTGTCACGTGTCCTCATGTACTAGGAATAAGTAGGAACATCTAAGATTGAGCTCTCAGGCACTGCGGTAACTTTACGGCCATTTACATTATGGCTTAAGCATGTGTGCCTCATCACAGGAGTCATTGTGTCTGTAGAAATTCTCTAAAGCCTTCCAGTGTCCTATTCAGTGGGTAGCCAAGAACTACTCCAGTCCCGACTGTCACTCCGTTCCACAAGAGTTCTGCTGTCTGGATTTTGGAATCCCTCCCTGCTGATGGGGTCTCCAAGACCCCAGAGTGTGACAGGAGTAACCTCACCATCTAGCTCATGTTTTACTTCATTACTCCATAGTGACCTTCATGCTGTTCACACACATAGAGAAGACTTCAAATACACAGTGACTTGCTTCCTTATACTTGGATTCTTACTCTTAACCATTAAACCCAAGAACTATTACAGGCAGCCCAGCTTATTCATTAATTCCTCCGGCGATCTTCTCAAGGTTGACTCTGCCTCATTGACTTTGCTACCCATGTAGCACAACAAGACTTGTAAAACTTCATAAGTGTGTGATCCTTTAGGGAATCCACTGTAAAAAGGCCACTGTCAAATTCACATGGCACGAGGTTGACAGGCCTGATCGTCCAGCTAGTACAGTATACAGCAGCTTACTGCTTAGCATGAACAACCGTACCTCCACCATGCTAAAGCTTTGCCTGATATGCTGTTAGTGTTATGGGGAGGAAGCCTAGCCAGGTGATGTGCTGCACGGTGGAGTGTTGTCCACGCTGCTGTGTCCACCTTGTGGTTGTCTTCATTAAGCCTGCATCCCTTTAATTACGCGTTAACTCTCCCTTCGTCTTGCCTTTCCCTACCTTCACGCTGTGTCACCACTCCTTCAGGAATCCACCTTACGAGGCACTTTCATACCTCTTGAACTTATTTTTGCAACAAGAACCTTTTTCCAGAACCGGAACTTTGGTGTGAAAACAACTTATGTCTTGCTTTTATCCTGTTTCTACCGCCGAACTGATGCTCCAGCATTCCCCAAAGAAGGCATCCATAGAGTTTCCCACCACGCAGCCTGCCCTCTCTAGTCCCTCTCCCGCCCGCCCTTGACCCCCCCGTGTCGCCAGGACACCATACCTACCAGCTGGGTGGATTCCCTCAGTGAGGAGGTGGGAACCCAGGGCAGCTCTATCCCTGTAATGCAGATGAGGTCGCTCAGGCCACACTTGCTTTTAGAAGGACAAGGGGGGAGGCTGGGCCTCTTATACCCCGTCCCTAAGTGGATTACGCACCCTCCCACCCCCCAGCTCTCGATCCTATCCCCAGCCGTCCACTGGCCAGCCAGGGCCTCTGTAACCCACTCTGGGGGCTCGCGGGCCGTTCAAGGTCGGGGATCAATAAAAATGTCTCGGATTAAGAAAGACGGAATCAAAGACATTTCTGGCACCTGGATGGAATGATGAATGGTAAAAACTTCGAGAAGTACCTGGATTTGTGATTAACTGAGATAAGTTATATAACTGTGGAAGGTTCCAGAATGATGGTAGTGCAGTGAAAGGGATGTTCTCTGTTGGCTGTGAGCATCATCCTGAATCTCTGGGGCTATGAATTGTCACACTCCAGGACCCACTGACCTACAGTCTTCCGTACAACCTTCTACTCTGCCCGAATCTCCTCCCTGTGTTAAGTAACATCACCTGCTTCCCGCTTCTTGCATGACTAGTTAAATACTGGTTATTTCCAGCGGTTTACTGGGAGGTTGACTACATACTGAGCTGTTCCCTAGTGAATTAGTGTTACTTGAGTTATTTGACGCTTTCTGTCTGGTTTGCTGAATACTCTGCTTGTTTCACGACTGCAGGTTCTGGACATTGTTTAGGCTTTTGGTGAGATAAAACAATCACGAGTCACTCTACCGCAGGATGTCTCTCTACTTCGCCACAGTGGCTCACGCATCCTTGTTTCCTTTCCTCAATATTAATTCCACTTTCAAGGACTCATACCCCCCCCCAACAGTACAAGCAAAAACAAGACCCCAAATCTCTGCTCATCCGCCGCCTCATGGACTGAGTAGATTAAGTGCACCTGGTAATCCTGTGCCAAGGAGTTTAATATCAGCCCATTTCAAACACCATGGCCACACCCCTGTTCCAGAAAAACAAAATGTAGTTTTCCAGAACAGATGGAACTAGTTCTTCCAATTTCCCTTGGACTAGTTTGCAAAGACCACAGCCCCGATTATCCAGCCTAATACAGAGCCAAACAGCTACAGTGGAAGCCCAGGGCGCTGACAATGGCAGGGCATTGGATAGCAAGACATAGCATTTTTAATGGAATCAGTACAGGTGCACTGTGTAATAAAATGATTGGCAGCCAACCGCTATTATTAAACAAAAATAGAATATAAACACCCTGGACCTCATGTCTAGAAACCTTAATCTAGGTCTATCTGCCTTTTGTGTAACAAAATGTTTTCTTTGTTCTTTTCTAGAGCTGGCTGAATGGCTCAGTGAGTGGCACCTCACACCTCCCCCTGTTTTACAAAGGCGATCTCCAGCAAAGCGTGCAGCTTAACTACAAGGTGGTAGGACATGAAGTTTTCACAGGTTATCCCAGTTCTGCAGTCGTCATGCTTCTCGGGACATTGCCAATGCAGCACCTAGAAGCCCCCCCCCCCCCGCGCATCGTATCATGTGCCCTGACTCTTCTCTGTCTTCTGGAATGTATTTCACATCCTGATTTTGACATCAGAGGTTGTGTTTGTGTGACAGGCGATGGCTACAGGAGGGATCGGTATCTGCTTAGCAGAACAATGTTCCTGTGTCAATGTTAATGTCTGTGACATTAAGAGCAGGACGGAATGTCATAAGTAGCCTCTCCACCCATTGATCTCATGGAACACTAAACAGCACCACCCCCGAGATTAGATGTCACTGTTGTAGTGCCATTGAACTTGCCCTTTGTTGAACAGACTAACTCTTTCTCCTGTTAATTTGTGAAACTCCTGTCAAGTATCTTCAAAATCTTGTGAAACACGTGCCTCCTCAGCATGTTGGTGTAATATAATATACTTTGGGGTGTAAAAAGTTCAAATATTTTTAACACATTGGAAGTTGATAGTCTACCTGACTTTGCTTTGGTGACACACTCTATGTCCCTATTCCTTTTGACAATGATTTTGTTGTCCAGTTCTTATGACTTGATGAATCAGCCTTGGCCAAATGTCTCGTCTGGGAAACCTCATCTCTATGCCATTTTCTTGGTCAAATCCTGGGACAATGACGGTCAGTCATCACTGATGGCCAGTCGTTGATGGCCGATCTTCTAAGCTGAGTTGGCAGAGAGTATTCATTGGGGTGCTGATGAAACAGCAGCTGACTGAAATACAGGAACACCCAGTAACATGGACACATAAACATGGGTTTGTTTTGGATTTGTGAAAATATCCACATGCTTACAAGGTGACAGGTCAAAATTATATCTTAGTATGAGTCAACCATTTTCTAAATGAGAACTCATCCTTAAAATTCTTCAGTGAAGGAAACATTATCAAGCAACACTGTCACCTAAAAACAGAACTGTAGACTTGTCTTAACTTCTATCTCCTACCTCATAGTGGCTATTGGATTTTTTTTCACCTCTCAATAGATTATACTTTAACAGGATGCAACCTGAAATTATGATGAATTTGGTGCCGGTGTTTGCAGCAATCCAACCACGCATTTGCAAGGTGAGACCCCTGTTGGCCATAAACAGTCACTACACTAAATATTTAATCAACGTGTACTTTAGGAGATGGTGAAGTAGCATCTTCTGCTAAGCAGCTTCAATCTTCTGACTTCACTCTCTAGCACGTGGGGGTCCCACAGTGGTTTTTTCATTGGGACCTCAGATACAACAAATCCAACCCTGGCTGAAGGCCCCAGAAACCCGTTACAGGAGCGCTCGGGAACCGAAACCCGTTACAGGAGCGCTCGGGAACCGAAACCCGTTACAGGAGCACTAGGCAGCACTAGGGCCAGAAGGGGGCGCTTTAGCATCACGTCACAGGCCAGACCAGCACAGGTCAAGCCGTTCTGCTCTCCCTCTCCTCCTCTGTCTCTGATTGCTAGATGGCCAGTAATCCCCCCAGCACCCTCTGTGCTGCTGACTCAGAGCGGGCGTACGGCTGAAGGTCACTGCACAGTGAGCCGCTCCCGTCTCCGCTGCTCCGCTTAGCAAGTGCGTCAATCGTCCCACCTGCTTACTCCATGCGCACATGGGGAGAACACGCAAACTCCATGTGCATATGGGGAAGAACACGCAAACTCCATGTGCATATGGGGAAGAACACGCAAACTCCATGCGCACATGAGGATGGACTACTGAGAAAGGACTTCAGAATGATCGTTAATATCAGAGTCTGCATAAATTTCACAAGAACTACAGTGTAACAACAAAGAGTCCCTCACTGAGCACTTAATGTGACAAAACTTCCCAGATGTTCCTCAGTGGACACCAAGCTGTCATTAGCAGTATTCAGCTAATATTGAAATTATTTTCATTCTAGTCTAAAACTGCCGTTTGAAAGACCCAAACAGTAATTATTTTAAGAGCTAATATTTAATGTTTTTGTGGAAATGAACCATCATGAGCATTTAGGCGTGACACTGCACCTGCACTGGGATGACAGTGGGATCTGCTTTGATGGGGAGTCAGTACCTTGCAGAACCCCCCACCTGGAGCATGAGAGGTAAGGGCTAGGTGCTCACCTTGCCCGAAAGATCCCGAGGTGGGTGGAGATGTTTCAGCTCAACACGTGACCAGTGGCCGGCAGCCTGTACGTTTTAAACAGGGCGCCGTCCTCGAATCCCCATTGAGGTTTGGCATCAGAATAACGCTCCAGATCCCATCAACTGGGCCCTTTATTCCGATTTTGCCACCACCGTAGCTAATGACGGCGATGAGAGACAATAACCAGACCAACTTCAAACCGGTGGGCTATGGTGTCTGCAAAAATGAAAAACTAAAGAACAGGAACACTTACAGCAGGGGGGGGGCAATCTTATCCGCAAAGAGCCAGTGTGTGTGCAGGTTTTTGGGGTAACCTTTAGGTCAGCTGTTCAAACCCAGGTGTGAGGACTCTTCAGCCAATCAGTCCTCTAATTCGTGACCTAATTAGGGAGTTGCAGCGAAAACCCGCATACACAGCGGTCCTTTGCGGATAAGATTACCCCCCCCATGACTTAGAGGATTCTCTCACACCACTGCTGCCATAAATGCTACTTTTTAAATGTCCATTTGGTGTGAGGGGTGGGGGGGGCATGGTCTACAGCTCCAAGGTGATGGGGCTGTGTGCTGTTTAGTTCCACTAATTACTTGTTCCAGGCAACATGCATAAAATGGTGTTCACTTGGTCCACAGTAACCTAGACTGATGTCAGAATCCTTTTATTTACTATGAACAAAAAGTAAAAGGAGTCTGGCTGAGTAGAGTAAGAAAATGTGCTGTATCACCCTGCGTCCCATATTCTGATGACATTTATATGCCAAGAAAAATTTTTGCTCCATCAAATCAGCACATATTTCTGTAATTACTGTGCTGGTAATGCCCCAGCAGACCGTCTCTATAACCTCTGAGAACCGATAACATTTCCAAAGTCCCTTTCCATTCAGGGCAGCAGGTCACGTGGTTTGTCTTCCCCAAAGGTGGCTTGTTTATTCTTGCTGGTGATAGAAAATATATTTCAAATGTACTAAACCCCTAATATGCAGATCAGCCATTCTGAGCTAAAGAGCCATCTGGTGGCACTTCAGGGAATGGAACCTCTGTTTATTTACACAGTAACATTTAACTAAACAGTGATTAGACCCACACAAACACGAAGGTGTACACTGGATTGTGGATACATTTTATTAAAACCCCAACACTCAGTTTTATTGACTCATTGGGTATAAACGTAAATACAAGACTGGTCTGACCGCATATGTGCGCATTTTACCTCCACGGACGTTTCGCCCGTAGGGTGAGGCGGCAGCGATGCACACTGCTAAGCAAGGGCGACCGATTTTCAGCGCCAAACTTCCGAAGGAGCACATTTCACTGACTCTGCCTACAGGTTTTACACAGTTCGGTTTGGTCACATACTTAATAGTGAATACATCTAAAAATATTAAATAAAAACCCACACTGGCTTCCACAAAGTTCTCTCCCCACAGCATCTCCAATACATATGTATACATGCACAGCACAGGCTCCCGTACACACTGACTATGTCACTATGGTTTCTTCATAAGCTTGACTTCCATCTTCAGAAAGGTCTTCAGGTTCTCGTCCTGGACGTTCTCCTCGATGGCGGCCAGCGCCTTCTCCCCCCCGTCACGGTAGTAGGCCAGCAGCTGCTCAGCGTGGCCAATCCACACGCAGTTATGGCAGCCGCTCATGCAGCAATGCGTGGGGGCCACGGGCGGCGGGCCCTGGCCCCCGGGGTGGGAGCTATTCACCAGAGGCCCTGGGCTTGGGTCGGGCTGGGGATCCGGGCCGGTGAGGAGTTCTTTGGGAGGATCTCTGTGTGACAAGCGGCATGAAGGAGTCTGGCTCAGGAGCGGCAGGTGGGGAAAGGCCTCCTGTAATTTGGATTGGAAAATAATAGGCACATGTTCATTTATACCTGGCTAAGCCTCTGAGCCTGTGAACAGAAGGTTGTCGGTTTGAGCCCTGGCCTCGGCACATCTGCTGGTCCTGTTCTTATCACTTCTTTACACAGCGTGTAGTTAGAGTATGGAATAGTCTTCCTGTTAGTGTAGCGGAAGCTAAAACCCTGGGTTCCTTTAAATCAGAGCTAGATAAGAGTTTAACAACTCAGAGCTATTAGTTAAGTTCTCCCCAAATTAGCTTGATGAGCTGAATGGCCTCCTCTCGTTTGTACATTTCTTATGTTCTTAAGGCCCTTAACCCCCAACTCCCTGGGTGCTGCTATGGGCAGCTGCCCTTCACTGCCAGCTTGCTCTCATCAACAGAGAGCAAACTGGGGGAGGTGTAAAGAAAATATCCCACGGGGATTAAAAAAAAGTATGAATTATTTATTTTGTTTGTCTGAGCACATGTGTCATAGCAAATGTTTCAACCTAACTACTATAGAGAGGGAAACAGACATACGATTGCAATACTTGCTTCTTAATTTAATTCATATTGCAACATAAAGTCTGACTTCTGAACTGACGTCCACTCGGTGTCAGGCAGAAATGGGTTAATCGGGACGAGGAATATCTTAGGTACATGCATAAACAGACCTATTAGTCACCCAGCCAGTTGAGGAGCCGGGGGTCAGATATAACAGCCGGTGTTTCACGCATGCGGCTAAGCTAACTAGCTAAACACCCTGAGTGCTAGCTAACGGCGAGTTCCAGCAGTTTTTCCGCTACCTTTGTCAGACACGACGGTGCTGCCAGATGTCTCACAATTGCCGGAAACATCCTAATAAAGGGCACTCCAACTCCACGTACATGTTTAGAATTTTATTTGTAACCCCTACGTCAGTTACACAGCTCCAAAACACCCACCGTGTCACGCGAGCACAATCGCTCAGGTGATTGGCTGGCGCGCCAGCGCCGCAGCAGCCAATGGGAGTAACTGACGTACGGCGGTTAGGCGAATGGGAACTTGCCCTTTTCTTTCTGAATTTATTTGATAGATCTAAAGCAGTACGAAGGGAAAAAGTAAATCAACTTAGGGAGTTTTCAGGCATGAATTGCATTAAATGGAATCCTTTTACACGCGAAAATTGTAAGAGCGTACCTATATTGTAAAAGTAATAGATAAGACAACTGCATGGGCCATATAAACACATAAAAATTAGTGCCCATCATATATGGCTGCAGTGTTGCATTACGCATACCCCACACAAGTCTTTAAAATCAGTAAATATGTAAGGCTGTATAACTAATGCAGACATCCCAAGTCTCCCGGAAGGTCCGGGAGTCTCCCGCATACTGATAGCGACTCCCTGATGCCCGCAAACTG
>JAOYFF010000094.1:3279500-3293779 GCA_025773925.1 Cryptomyrus ogoouensis
TCATGAGCCCGTGCTAGTCAAAGTGCATCCTGATTGGTTGGAGTTGCGGGGGGAGAAGGGGGAGAGGTGGGGGGTCTGAGGCGTACACCACTCGGAAATGAGTTTTTGCAGGTTGGGATGTCTGCTAATGGTACCTTTAAATGAGTAGATTAGTTAGACCGTTGTGGATTTTTCAATGTATTACTGTATCACGAGCCATGGAAAACGTAAACCGGCAAGAATTAGTGGAGGGGAAACGGAAAACTTTGGGAATCCAGAATGGCAGGAATTAGTCAAAAATATTTTTATTGTCATCTTCAGCTGTATGATGCATGCATCATACACTGAGATGACATTTCTATCCAACTCGTCATTGTGCGACGAAACAATTAGAAATGTTGTTACATGAATGTGATATTACAGAATTATTGTGTAATTTTAATCAGAGCCGTTCTAAACAGCGCCTGATAAATGTAAGCGGAAATGATATTTATGTTAGGAAGGAAAGGAATGCTTCGTTTGACACCACAATGGGAGGAAGTCATAGGCGGTTTGCAGGATGTGAGTCTCCTTTACCAGGCTGCAGGGAGCCTCCTAGGACTTCAGGACCATGCGTTAGCTAAACTATGCAAGAACTGCCTCTGGTGATTAGGCACAGGTGCATAGGCTCATTCGGTGAACATTGTGACCTTGCTGTCATTCATCATGTTCCACCAATTAAGGATCCACTGGCTCAATTGAGTACTGAATCCGAGGGGGAACATTTCTGATCGGTCTGGACGATGAAGTATCTCGGTCTGTGTGACCCAAGAGAAGGCCCCGTGACCACCCCCCCCTCCAATCCACCATGAAGTTATGGATCCACCCATTTCATCAAAGTTTATGTAGTGTGATATATCATCCCATAACACCATTAACGATCGACCCGTATCTAAAAAAAAACATGCAGCGCATGATTCAAAAATTCACTATCCAGTTTTCTATTTACCCAGGCATTCACTGATTCAGTCAGGAGGATTTCCTGCATTTTCAATGTTTAGTATTCGCTACCCAGATTTTAACCGACTTAGCATTTTTTAGCAGTTATGTAGTCATAAAACATAGCAAAAATACAGAATTGTATAACAGCGCCTACATTTTTGTTATGAACTTAGAGACAATTACTAGGGGCGTCTCAACATTATCCTGGCCCCCACCATATACCGCGTGGAGCAGTGAGCATGTGACCGGTCCGTCTGCAATCGTTACGTGAGCAGCTCAGAACACTGGGAGTGATTTTAATTATGGGCGCTGGGGCACGAGCACTGTGTCCGCATGCTGAGAACAGCCAATAAAAAAACAGAATGACATTACCCATTGTTAGTCACAGTTGTGTTGGCCTCTACTAATAGCAAGACAATAATGACTTAAGTCGACAATTTCATAGAAGTTAAATTTAGTTACTTTGTCATTAAAGTAAAAATTAGAGATTAAACATTTGGGACCACTGTTTGGAGCGCTCTGTGTGTATAGTTTAATTGACGAGCTGGTTGCAGCCCATGCGTATTGGGCCACACCAGGTTTTCCGTGCCAGAGACGCCGCTGGAGACAATAACGGACGTGCTTCACGTTTGTCACAGACAAGATTCATTTATTTATTTTGCTTCTAACTCCACTAGATGGCAGTATTTCATATACATGTGATAGGTAAGTATATGACCATGTAATATAGTACTCCCAGAAAAAAAGGTTTAATGTATTAAAATATGATATATAAAGGTTAAAAATCAAATTAGGGTTATTTTCACTTTGCAGATACATTAATCTGAATGAGGTTTTTTGAGGGGTGGGAAATAGTCTGTGCTGTTTTAATACGGTAATATGAGAGTAAGGGAACTTATTATGGAATAAATTAGTAAGTCTGTCAAAAACCGCTGTGAAGTAAAATATGACTAAACCATTTCCCAAGCATTTATAGGGAGTCACTGTTTACATTACAGCAAAGATTAATGTTAAGCCCAGGTGCCTCTGGTCATGTCACTGCACGCACAGCCCGGATAACCGGTTGCCAGGTTTGACGCCATCCCGCTCAGTGCAGGCAGATTCCCCTCCGGAACACAGTCTCCCCCTCAATCAGTCATCCGCATTGAACTCTACGCGAGTGCTTTGCTTTAGGGAAGCTGCTCTAGGAGCCCGATGCGAGCTACGGTCGCCTTCGGGCGTTGACAAAATGAAATATTGAAGTGAGCTTAAAAAAAGCGGACATTAAAAATACATGGCTGTCAGCAGAGTATGCCTACTGCCCGCATGCATCATGGTTTCTGCGCAGCATCCGCAGCCGCCCCTAGAGGTCACTAATGGGCTGAATCTGAGAGGTACCATTCCATGTCTTTTAGGACATTTATTTTTAATATGAAGTCCACTTTCGATTTCTCGGAGCAGTGTGAAGTCTGTACTCCACAGACACTGCTATGTTTTCCCACTTTCAGGACCAACCTGTAGCCCCCCCGAAACAGCAATCTCTCCCGGCCTTCATGTGGTTACTCATTAGATGGTCATTCATGCCAAGCCCTGGTTGGTTATGTTGACTTTCTGAGACCTTTCATGGGGAATGACTTGTTGTGCAATGAACCTGCTGTCTGATTTTCCCATAGAAAGTCACTAACCACCATCCCAAAACAAAACCACACCCCACCCCACCCAATCAGACCCCACCCTGCCCTGGTTGGTCCCTCATTCTCACAGAAATTAACTTTGTTTTCAAGGCCAGAGAGATCTGACTGGCTGTTAACTCATTGTGTAATTACTTTGCTTTCAGTCCAGTTAAACTGTGTGTGTATGTGTGTGTTTGGGGAGTAGCCACACAAATGGAGGTGATGCTCAGCACTGACAGCTGATGAAGCTGATGAAGAGGAGGGACGCTCGGCCTGCGCCAAGCCAGACTGGCACAGGAAGCCAGGCCACACCGGCTCATAGCGTGTTCAGTGGTTCTGTATAAAGCACACTCCTGCAGATGAGTCATGGCCTGTTACTCGACAGTCAAAGACTCACATACTCGCAGTAGGTATTTCGCAGTTTCCCTGTTGCGATATGGTCCTCGCACTGCATGGCCTTGGCTTTCCATGCCCAGATGCTCCTCTCCTCATTGGCTGGCTGGCTGTCTTGGGCTGACAACGACACCTGATTGGTGGCCTCCAGTCATATCAGTACCAGTCCGAATGGTTCCGTAGTGGAGAGGGCTACCGCATCCACTGGGCTGCTTTTAGAACAAGAATGGTAACCCGATCCTGCCGGTGTCCTGCTTCTCTTTGAAGCGATTCGCCCCGAGTCTGACCCACCCCAGGCTGCATTCAGCTACTGTAAACAGCTCTGGGGAACCGTCAATGTCACTGAGCTCATCTGACAATGGAACATTAGTTCTGCTGTTTGGCGTCCGCAGAGGCCCGTGAGGCTGTGCGAGGGGCGGGACTCGCCTACAGTCAGTACGCCGGTGCAGGTATTTGAATGTGCCACGTTGCACGGAGGGAGCCTTTCTCTCTGTTTACCTCCATGACCTCCACAGTGATGTTTGGCGTATCAACTGGATCTGCTCCGCCATACAGCACAAGTGCTGGAGGCTACGTGAGACTGTCCATTGGTGTGTGCATTCGTGAAAGCCCCTAGGGGGCAATAAAGGGCAACTTTCTCACCCTCTGCCATCTGCCCCTGGGACAGGTTTCTCTTGTCGTCTGTTTCCATGGTAACTGCCCCCCCCCCCCATTCACCTTGCACAGGAAAGTCTTTGGGGTTGCGTCTCAGATTGTATGATTTTCCTCAGAGGTCCCTATAAACCAATCACAAATTAAACTAAACAAAATGTAACACTGTCATTAAACATTAATTCAGAGAAGATAAAAATATGACAGTGTTGAGTCCCCATGTCGAGCGGAGCATGAGGCAGCTCTCGTGTAAGCGCCGGCCTGGTGGCTGTTTGCTATGGACGCTGCTGATGCTCACAGAAAACACCCTCATGGGGATATTACAAGGCTAAACAAACTGCTTTCTGATGTCACCAGAGGCGGGTTGTTTGCCAGGCAACTAGAAAAGTCATCAGAAACCTCCCAGTCCAGCGAGAGACTGAAGCAGAAGCGGAGGTCTGGAGAGCACCTCCTTCTGGAGAGCACCTCCTTCTGGAAAGCACCTCCTTTTGGAGAGCACCTCCTTCTGGAAAGCACCCCCTTCTCCAAGCCCTCGCCCCATCACAGCTAGCCTGCTGGCTTTTGGTGCACCTTCCTAATTGTGACACCTGGCCTCAGACCAAATCAAGTGAAGTGGCTTTATTGTCATACCATCCATATACAGCATCATGAAATAACCCTCCCCCAGGAGCGCGGTGTGACAGACATGAGTGACAGGGGGAGGGTTTTCACAGGACTTACAGTCCAGAACACAAAGTGAAACAGGGGGACTGGACACAAGGGGCTACATGCATAACTCAAGGGGTAATATACATACATAAGGGGCTATATACATAACACAAGGGGTTATATACATACATAAGGGGCTACATGCATAACTCAAGGAGTTATATACATACATAAGGGGCTATATACATAACAGAAGGCTTTATATACATACATAAGGGGCTATATACATAACACAAGGAGTTATATACATACATAAGGGGCTACATGCATAACTCAAGGAGTTATATACATACATAAGGGGCTACATGCATAACTCAAGGCTTTATATACATACATAAGGGGCTATATACATAACACAAGGGGTTATATACATACATAAGGGGCTATATACATAACAGAATGTTTTATATACATACATAAAGGGCTATATATATATATATATAACACAAGGGGTTATATACATACATAAGAGGCTATATACATAACACAAGGGGTTATATACATACATAAGGGGTTATATACATACATAAGGGGTTATATACATATATAAGGGGTTACATACACAGTGCAATGTGTGTGTCAGCAATAAGCACAGCAGCATACAGGAGTGGAATAGATACCCAGTTATTCAGCTGCTGTATCTCCCAGCGGCACTCTAGCTCTGTAAATACACACTTAGCACTCCTCTCCCGATCTCTCTTCTCTGGCTCCAGATCGCAACCACAATTCCAGAATGATCCATGATCAAGGTTCTGGTTCAAGGGGCATAAGTTAGATCCCCATTCCCTGCCCGGCGTGATCAAACCTGCACAAAGCTGCCGGCCCAAGCTGGGCCCTTTTCGACAGTGTACCAACAATGAAGCAGAATTCCATGTTAAGTCACCCACGGCAATGGATGATGCTCCGTGTTGGTTTTACCCCCTGTGACCTTACATGTTACTGCAGTTACATGCCAGTGCCAGTACAGTGTCCTCTCACCTTTCACACTATCCCCTCTTCCTGTGCTCTAGGGGGAAAATAGCCTTATTTTTGTAGGTTATGTTTCTTTAAATCTCTGGGATACTAGAGCAATTTCCTCCGGGATTAATAAGATCTTCTGATTCTGATACTAGTAGGGAAGTTGATGTAAGTCAGACTCTGGTATCTGGAATTGGTACCTCAGGACTTCATGGTAAACACCTCCAATCCAACAACCTGCTCTGGGATACATTCTGTTCCCAAAGCGACGGGGACAGAAGTTATGCTGCATAAAAAATTTAAAAAATTTAAAAATAATAATAATAAAAAAAAAAAGTTATGCTGCATGTTTTAGCAAGTTACCTTCATTTCCTTTATGGCTCCCAGTATTTTGCCTGGTTAAGGGGAACTTATATTTGATTGAGGTCCTGTCTGTCACTGAGTGGGACCCAAGCACAGAAATACGGGGAGTCTGCAGGGGGGGTGGATTCCTCTGTCTGATGCAGGTTGGGATTTCCGGAGGATGGGGAAAAATTGCTTTGGGCGTTTAGAAAGATGGAACAATGACAAGAAGGGTTTTGGGACCCTCCTCTTACCCAAATGAGATAAAAGGGAGTAACTCAGCTCAAATCTGACTCATGGGAATCAGCTTCTGCGGCCACATGACAGAAGGTGCACTGGAGACCTTCTTGGGGTCGCTGATGCAGCAGGGAAATCTGTTTGCTCAGTAAACAGCTACCGTTCAGCCGTGTGCAGAGTGGACATGGAACCATCACCCAGGAGACTCCCAGGCAACATGGCACAGGAACAGCACGACAGTGCCTTTACCATCAGTCACCTGCTTTAACCGTTACAACCAGTTTTAACACCAGCTTCAGCTTTTGCCAGCCACCGATACACTGGGCACTGGTGCCTTTCCTGTAACTGTGATGGGACGACATATCTCAGGCAAGCATTACGAGCAGGGAAGGGATCGTTAGTCAACGCCAATTAGCACCTGACGGAAAGGGGCGTCAGTCTTGACTGGACTTGCACCGTCCTCCCAGGTCTTACTCAGACCCAGTTTGAATAAATTCACAGGGCATCCAGTTGGGAACAAGCCAGTGAATCAGAGAGACTTTACTTCCTGGTACATCCCCTGGAGCATGACATAATTGGCATTTTTTGACACCTGTCCATACAATTGCTGTTAAGCTGAGCAGCCAGAGCCAATCATCGGCATGGAGGCAGCCGATGGATGTCAGGCAGGGGGCAGGCGTGTCACTGCTTCCCGGCGTCACCTGCTTGCCGAGCGCCGTCCTTCTGCCTCCCTGCCAGGGTTTGCAAGTCTCCCCCAGGCCAGCCGCGTCTTCCAGGATAACCAGGCGATCGTCTCTCACCCACATTGCCCTCGGCAACATGCTGAAGGTGACCTGCCCCACACCAGGCGAGACACGCCGTACACATGTAAACAAACACCCCGCCCCACCCCTTTGTCTGGGCCTCCATTTACATTTATCACCTGACTCCTATTTTCTCTGACACCGTTTTCTCCTGAAAGGTTGATGCCACATTATGACGTGTGTGGGGAGAAAATGAAAGACCCCAGGGGTGTATGAGTAAGAAATCAAATATCATCCATCTCTCCATTTTCTAAAACTACTTGTCCCATTCAGGGTCACAGGGGGTCTGGAGCCTTTCCTGGAGGTTACGGATGCAAGACAGAAAACAACCCAGGATGGGGCGCCGACCCATCCCAGGGCACAGTCACATGGCATTCACTGACACGTACATATCGTTGGGCAATTGGGACTATGGGGGGAAATAAGAGCACCCAGAGAACACCCCATGTTGACACAGGGAGAACATGCAAACTCCACACACATGGAACCCTGGCAGGGACTCGAACCCAGGACCCAGAGGTGTGAGGTGACAGTGCTAACCACTGCACTACCCTCAAAATCAAACACATTATGCCTATTCTTTTGGCCTTTAGCAAACCTACCGGCAAACCTTTGACCTCCCACTCGAAGTCTCAAAGAATCACCTAACAGAATCGTTTTCAGGTTCCCTTAGCTACTCTGCATGCTTGGATATCTGACTGCATACAGTAACAGCAGCTGTGTGGTAAGAGACTATCATTCAATAATACACGCCTGTTTCCAAAAATGTTGCAGTGATTTACAAATCATATAAACCCATATTTAATTTAAAATAGAACAAATACAACATATCAAATGTTGACATCAACAATTTTTATTGTTTATGACAAATACATGCTCAATTTGCTCAATGCCATCAACACTTTAAAAGAAGTTAGGGCGGGGCCATGTTTACCACCATGTTGCATCAGCTCTTCTTGTAAGAACACTCTGTAAATGTTTGGGAATAGAGGAACATAAGAAATTTACAAACGAGAGGAGGCCATTTGGCCCATCAAGCTCGTTTGGGGAGAACTTAATAGCTCAGAGTTGTTAATCTTAATCTTATCTAGCTCTGATTTAAAGGAACCCAGGGTTTTAGCTTCTGCTAGACTAGCAGGAAGACTATTCCATACTCTAACTACACGCTGTGTAAAGAAGTGCTTCCTCAAACTTGTTTTAAAATGTTCTCCAGCTGCAGTGGTTAGCACTGTTGCGTCACACCTCTGGGACTTGGGTTCAAGTCTCCCCCTGGGTTACATGTGTGTGGAGTTTGCATGTTCTCCCCGTGTCGTCGTGGGGTTTCCTCCCACAGTCCAAAAACATGCTGAGGCTGATGGAGTTACTAAATTGCCCGTAGGTGTGCATGTGTGAGTGACTGGTGTGTGAGTGTGCCCTGTGATGGGCTGGCCCCCCATCCAGGGTTGTTCCCTACCTCGTGCCCATTGCTTCCGGGATGGGCTCCGGACCCCCCGCGCCCCAGTAGGACAAGCAGGTTGGACAACGGATGGATGGATGTTCCCCCGCTAATTTCCACTTATGGCCACAAGTTCTAGTATTTAGGAGACCAGTTGCTGGAGTTTTGAAAGTGTAATGTTTTTTGGAAGCGTTCCTGAGCCCATGCAGCTATTTCCACTACAGAATCATTTCAGTTTTTAATGCAGTGCCGCCTGAGGACCAGAAGATCATGGCTATCCAGTATTGGTTCGCAGCCTTGTCCCTTGCGTACAGAGATTTCTCCAGATTCTTCAAATCTTTTATTATTATAAACCATACATGATGAAATTCCCAAATTCTTTGCAACATAACATTGAGGAACATTATTCAGTGGTGAACCTCTCCCCAGCTTCACTGCACAGAGACTCTGCCTCTCTGGGAGGCTCTTTTTATACCCAATCAACCTAATTGCCAATTAACCTAATTAGTTGTGAAATATTCAACCAGGTGTTTTATTTTAGTTATTTTGTTGCCCCTGTCCCAACTATTTTGAAACATTTTGCTGGCATCAAATTCAAATTGAGCTTATATTTGTCATAAAACAATAACCTTTCTCAATTTCAACATTTGGTATGCTGTCTTTGTTCTATTTTTAGTTAAATGTGTGGTTATATGATTTGCAAATCATTGCATTCTGTTTTTATTTACATTTTATACAGCATTCGAACCTTTTTGGAAATGGGGTTGTAGAAGACATTAAACCCCAAACACCAGCACAGTCATACAGTTGCTCCCTGACACGCGCCCATATACCCCAGAGTAAGAGACGCTGCAGAGTTTATAAGATGTTAAAGGTTCACTGATAAAAAAGAGGGACTTTCTTGCTGGCGGAGTGTAAGACTTCGAGCTTGTAAATCACACCACATTAGTCAGCATCCTTAGACGTTAGTTACACCTGAGCAATAATGCTCTGCTCCTTAGCTATTAATAAACTGTTATTAATCGATCGATAATATACGAGTTAAGAAAAAGATTCAGTTACAATGTAATGTAGCAATGTATTACAAAGATATCTTTCTCATGTCTCACTAAGGGTTTATGAACTGGAAAATGCTGGCTTATAACTCATTCCTGAGCATGCTGACTAAGGCATTGTTTTACATTCACAAGTGATGTACAAGCTGGCTTGTAAATACCAGGAGCATGATATCACTGTAACATATTTCTAAATTAATTTGTGAATGAATCGACTGAATACATTAGTAAATGATTAGTAACAGTTTATCAATAGTTAAGGAGCAAGCCTTAAACTAAAGTGTTATCTAATAATTATCTGTGAATTTATTCTATGGGAAAGTATCAGCAAAGTAAGAAGGTGCTAAGTTCAGGTCTGGAGCACAATTAACAATCGTTTGGAGCAGGTCAACAACAAACGACTCAAAACACGATATCAAGCTATCTGGCCTTACAGGCTCATCTATTGTTTATTGCTATTATTTATTTTAAAATGTATTTCAGTTTAGAAAATCCATGCTAATCTAAGTCCCTTCTGGTGACAGAAACACAAACAGCAGTTTGCCGCCGTGTTTCTGCGACGGTGACGGCTTTTAATGTGTTCGTTGAGGGCTATGAATACATTTCTGTGGGGCAAGTAAAGGGCCCCTTTCATTCTTGCTTAGGCGGGGCAGGTGTAATCTATGGGGGTGTCTGCAAATGGTCTACGGCTACTTCGCAGGTGAAATCCGAGAGCGGACATTATCACGCAGAAAGGAACGCAGAAGTCGTGGTTAGGGAATTGCTCACAACAGCTGGTAGTTAGAGAGAGAGAGAGAGAGAGAGAGATAGATAGATAGATAGCACAAAAGAGGTAAATATGCAGCTATAAAGTTGGATAAATGGCCATTTAAATGTTATGCTGTTCCCTTGAATAAAAGCATTTACCAGGAAAAAAGTTCCTAATCCTACTCATGATAATTTTTCGTTGAAGTGCCTGATTTGGCTGGTAAAACAGTCAGTGCACGGAAATAATGCATCTTTGTCCAGGTCAGGTACCTCAAGGTCAACTTTCAGGCCTGGTAACCTGCACCTTGATGACCACGAGGAACAGTGACTGACCCCGGTTGCCCCGGCAACCACTAACAAAAACAAGGCTTTGATTGGAAGTCACGGACATCTCTGCAAAATCAGTGTAAATATCCATTCTATGGCTGCAAACACAGAGAATATTGTACAGGGTGAGAGTCACACTGACCGTGTCCCAGGTGAAAGATGACAAGCACATTCCACACTCTTACAGAACCAGGGTAAACACAGCCGATTATGGTCTCCTGCCTTTGCTTTGGAGACCCCTGTTTAGAGAAACAGGCATCATTACCAAGCGCTAACCAGTGAACCATCTTTTGAAACGGGCTGGTTTCCAGTGAGAAATGCAGACCAGACCAGCTGTCCCGTGTCCTATTTTAGCAGCTAGAGAAACTCCCCCATGTTCTCATTTTAAAATGCCCCCCGAATGCCGGCTTCCCGGCTGGCCCCTCCCTGCTGTGCCGTGCATGTGCCGTGTGCGTGTGCCGTGTGCGTGTGCCGTGTGCCGTGTGGGGTGCATTAATCACTGAAGCGCAATCTTACATGTTCCGGGTTACAGGGGAGGCTAGTAGCAGAACCTCAATCAAATGAAAATGTATCGACACTACTGACAAAAACGCAAGAACATAAATACGTCATTCAATGTATCAAGATACACGTTCTCACGCGTAACATGACACAAGGAAATGAATTGGGAATGAATTACAGAATCATTTAAACAGGTAGCCCCCCTACGGCACTGACACGGTGCAGCAAAAAAATCAATAAGCCAAAGAATGGACCCCTGTAGTGCTCCAGATCACATGGCAGACTGTGTCACACAGGTGTGTCTGGGGTGCTGCCCCCCCGCCCGAAAACAACACGTGCAGCTGATAACGCCTCCTGCAGGAAGCTGTTCCTCAGACATACGTGTTAAGGCGATGTGTGTTTACGGCACACAGCTCAATGACGTCTGAATATATATGTACACATCTGCCAGCTAAATGAATAAATAATTGATATGTAGTATCTGTCTGAGTGACAGCGTATATAAACCACGTTCTTTGCTTTAGATTAAAGTGCCAACTTCTTGGGACACTTAATTCAGGAAAAATAACTAAAATTATGACTTTATTCACCATTTATTTACCATGTATCACATTGGAAACAACCGGTAGACTTAAGTGAAACATTTATTTCTAAAATGTTCATTGACAAGCATCTCATCAGGTGATTTTAAATTAGTAATTAGGGGGCCAGTGACTACAATTGCAATTAACAGCAAAACAGCAAGAAAATAACTGAATGAGTCAGTCAAAAAAATTATGACACTTAATAAAACAAATGTCTGTGTGGAAAATATGTGCAGATATTTTAATCATTGCTTGTCAATGGACTTTTGTAATGAAACCATTAAATTTGCAACCTTATTAAACAAGATTCCCAAGAGCACTGTATATATAAACGTTATTGGTGTTTGTATTATTGAGAACTACGTGTCATTCGAGGAATTAAAAAGGACTTTCCAGATAAAAGCCACAGTTCAGCAGAATACAACTGTTGCCGTAAACATATATGTTACACAGATTGGAAGTGAAGGTGTTGGAGCCATTGAAAAGCATGTGGGACGACCGTGTCCCGCCAGGTGAGAAGGAGAACGGTGACAGCAGCCAGCTGCGCGTCTCTCTGAGCCCCACGTCCCGCAGTTTAACTGCACGGCCAGGCTTCCTGATGACCTGTTATAGGGCGTAAACTCTATTAACACAGGAAAACACAAAAACATCCATATCTAACTAAGCCGTATCACAAAGTACGCTGGCAAAACAGCTGTGGTTAATGTTCCATCCTCACACATTCGGCAGGGGAACCAAAAACCCCAGGACTGTTTACTTTGGATGTCCGGTTTCACCCCCACCATTCATCCCCCTCCCCCCCTAAGATAATCAATGGCCCCTGTAGTGAGATTTGGCCTTGGGCTGTGTTTTTCAGTTAACTCAGCTGGTATTTTTTGGGGTGGAGGGAGAGTCAGCACAGAGGGTCTTTGACTGGCCCGTGGGCTGCGTCCAGGTTGCTTGGACACGACCTGGGCCAGTTCTTACTGGGTTACGTTTATCAGAGCCGACTTCAAGCGAGCCCCTCGGCGTGAGAGTCTGAGGCACAGAGACGGGCCTCACGGGTCCCTTACAAAGCACAAAGGGAGGAAGCCAGAGAGAGATAGAGGGAGAAGGGGACAGAGTGGCCCGTACAGCCAGAGACAACCTGTGGGAGCTGAAAGGCGGAGGCCCCTCACTGCAGGAGCAAAGGCATGCCCCCTGCATGGAAACACCACAAATATGCAACACAGGCCCACAGAACTAGAGCCACACAATGAGCTTCTTATCGCCATGCCAACCGGAAGCAACACAGTGAAGGGGCAGGGCCGAGACAGGAGGATCAGGAAAATCTGAAAAGGCTGACACACACTCTGCAGCGCTGTGCGAGGTTCCGCAAACCGATCGATTCACTCACGGCTAATACATTCCCCTGTTAATTGTGAGATCTGGGACAATGTGGCTCAGTCATAGTCAGACATTACAAGGTGACCCACGCAAGCTGGGGATTCAGCAAGTAACCAAAGACGAGCCCTGTGCCCCCCCCCCCCCCGGATGGACTGGTACTCAATGCCGAACAAGCGCTGATCCCAAACAGCTCCGGCCCTGATGACGCAGCGTCCAAAGCGCTTAGTGGGTTGAACCTGAAAAGACGCACCTGTCGGCTTGTCCCTCCTTGTTTTCCCATCGCTGTGTTGTGCTATCCGACCATAAACACCACCAGCCGTTCCATTCATCCTGACCTTGGTGCGGTCATGTGACCGCATGCCTCTGTAAGCGGGCAGACAATGGGCCTGGGCATTAACTAATGCGGCGGATTACCGGGGGACAGGGTGCAAGATTTGCTCTCTGTCTGCTTGTCACCTGGTATGTCACTCCGCAGGGCAACGGGGTCCCCGATCTCAGCTCCTGAGGGTGACAGTCACGGTGTTTTATATATAATAGCTTCCTTGCCTTCAGCTGGGATGGTCAGTAACTTCAGGTATGTTGAGTGACACGAATACATTGGGGATTTGCATGGGGGCTGTAGCGCTATTAAACATCAAGCAGTAACAATGTGTCATGCCCCGCTCATCCTATCCTCCCGTGTGCCACGCCCCCTCATCTACCTCGTGTGCACTCCCCATGTTCACCAGCTGTTTCCTGTTGCTGTCATTAGTTCAATGTATTTAGTCCACGTTTCAGTTAGTTTCCCCAGTCCGGTCATTAACGTTACATGTGCTTTGATGTCCTGTGTTTCTTAATAAACCCCGCGTTCCCCGATTTTGGACTCCAGTTCCTGTTTCCTTGCTCTGTGTCTCCCCGAGTCGTGACACAATGTGGTTCCATGACCCCAGTAAGCATTTCAACATCCGGCCTAAACTGCAGTGCAGATAATAGAAAGAAAAAAACTATTTCTTTTGTTGTACCTGACGATATAGAGGATACAGCTTCAAAGCAGTTAGAAATGCAGAATAATATATAGCATTAATAATGATTCTTCGTTATATGCCGACTTTCCCGGATGTAATTACAGCCGCATAAACCTGGTGTGATCGGTCCACTCCTGTACACTTTATATGGTAGTTGGTGTGTTTTTAATGACATGTAAGGGTCACATCTGAGTGTTCATGGCTGAAAAATTATTTCAGGGTTCTTATGTCAAGAAGGTTCAGGTACATTGACCAATACAACCAGGGGTGCTGTAAGGGTGGGGGTGGGTGATCTTAAGTAATAGGGGTCCTAAAAAAATTGAAATACAATTGGATTGGAGGGGCGGGGCTATTGTCTGGATGGGGCGGCACCCATCCCTCTGTCCATCCAGCCATCCTCTATACCTTTTTGTCCTATTCAGGGTCACGGGGGTCCAGAGCCTATCCCAGAAGCTATGGGTGCAAGGCGGGGGGCCAATCCATCACAGGGCACACACACATAGACACCATTCACAACTCCAGACAATCTGGCAACTCTAATTAGTCACAGCATGTTTT
>JAOYFF010000094.1:3293879-3310866 GCA_025773925.1 Cryptomyrus ogoouensis
AACTCCAGACAATCTGGCAACTCTAATTAGCCACAGCATGTTTTTTGGACTGGGGGGGGGCGGGGGGAACTGAATACCGGGAGTAAACCCCAAGACAACCCGGGGGGGGGACATGCAAACTCCATACACATAGAACCCTGGTCCCAGAGGTATGAGGCAGCAATGCTAACCTGCCCTTGCTGACACCAGAAGCCCCAAAAGTCTGTACAGTACTGTATTGTATTGCAGAACCTACTTATGTGATGCAACTGTAATTTAAATACGCTAGTTCCAAGAACTGCACAACTAAATATCAAGCACGACTATAATTACTTTGTAATTCAGTCAAGGTCAATAAAGTTGATTTATAGAAATATTGTATTTTAATTTTGAGTAGGAAGAAGTCGCTGACAACCATTTTCCAGTTTCGGATACCCACTCTCTCACCCCTAAAACTGCCATCCCTTCCCCGAAAATAACCAAGAGCCGCCACTAGCCGCTGCAGTATCTATCATGGCTCGGATTGATTGTCTGTCATGTGAGAATGCTGACCTCTACATCCCTGAGTCTCGGTTTCAAACGTATTCATATATAAATGCAGCGAAACGTCGATACTGCCCATCAGTGATCGATACTGTGACAGTGCAATGCTCTGCCGCTGTCCTTATGGAGGAGGGTGTAGGATCGAGGACATCCTCACGTGTGAGAGACTCACGGCCTTTATCAGCAGCGCTCTCAGGACACGGCAATGCGGTGCCAGTGCAATGGTGCCTTTTGGATCGCATAAACGGAGACAAAACTGAACTACTAACAGACGCATAACAGACACATAACAGCTATCCTCTGTAAAAGAAAAAAAGCTAATATTTCTGCAAAAGTGGCTATAAAAACAAACGTTGAACACCTGCCAAAGCGCCACATACAGTTTGTTCGCTGACTGAGATGAAGTGAATGCCATAATGATTTTAATCAGGTGTCAGGTCGTTGGTCACAAGGTATTTTAGATGCAAACAAGCGGAATCCCGATGAATTACAGCGTTGGGTGATTCAGCGGGAGAGATTCCGATGTGACGTCAAACTACGGAAAACTGGCCAGTTTTGTCAAGACACAAGTCCACACGTAAATCATCACATAAGGACGGACATAAAACGTTCGATGATTAACGCTTTATAAACAATAAAACACGGCTAAGTGGCTTCGGCATCGTGGTTTTGTGCTACGTCACTTTCTTTGACCCCCAAACCCATCGCATGCCTGATGGTGCGCGTGCATCCCACCCACCACGCACAAAGTCCACGAGCGTTATCTCCACTCCCCGCCTGTCATCCCACGCCTCCCAGACTCCCCACACCCTTCTGCATATTTTTCAGCAGCCCCACTAATGTAACGGAGATCAAGTTTCGCAATCGTTAGTTTTTTAAAGCGTCCTCATACATGATATCTTGCAAGTTTCAAAAGATCAACTTTTTTCCTGTAGAAAATGCCAGAAGGATGTGTCAGACGGGGAAATCGCAGCCAGCGTCACGGGAGGTCGCACGGGTGGACCGGATATCGCGTTACGCGGGGCAGCAGCCAGGGAGGTTATCCTCCCGATCGATCTGTATTCTTCCCCCTTTCTTTCCCCTCCGTATCCGGCTCCGTTTCCCGCAGATCAGAACAGACAGGCAGTGCGCGATGCGCACGGCGGCTGGTTACCCGTGGACAGCGGCGAATTAAATGATCTGGGGGCCTTAAGCCGACATCAGCATGGACACTCAGTTGTTGCTCATTTAACCAACCTCTTTATTTTTTCCTGAGGTGGGGCTTGTTTGCCGGGACTTTAGACTGTAGTGTATAATAGTCATGAATTCAATAGTCATGAATCCTTCCCTGGCTGTAGAACCGGCTCTCTAACAGGAAAGCATGTCTACTTAAGATGGCTCCTTCTGTATATCTTAATATAGATTTTCCTGTATATTGATTTTCCATGACTGGAGACACCAAAGTGTAAACAGGAGTTCTTGCGGTTGGATATGCGGTGTCTGTTCACGGTGCAGCACATGGAGGGCGTAGCAAAGTTTTTAAACCCTGCGCTGGATCCCCAGACCCAGCCTGACAAGTCTGTCTCCCCCATCCCCCAATCACAGGTGCAGCTGAGTACTGGGGAGCGCCCAGTAGTGTCTGTCATGGAGAGAGCGAGTGGGGGCACAGACAGGTGCACAGGGTAAACAGCAGGACTCTCAGGGGGCCTGAACTGCAGCGACTCCAGATATAAATTGGGGCACCCCGTCTACGACTGACATGAAAATCAGCAAAAAAAAAAAAAAAAAAAAGAGGACAGCACTGCTACCTTTCCTTTTTAGAGGGGGGGGGGTGTCATCCTGACCCTGCACCGCCAAAGGAGTGAGCAGCGATATAAGCGGCGCACGGCCCTCGGTGCAGCTCCAGAGTAACATCAGGGACCAGTTTCCTCACATCACACAAGATGCTTCCAGAGATATTGGAGGGGGGGATTCCACCCACTAACTGGAAACATCTGCTGCCTGCGGTCACCAAGCCTTCCATGGCATAAGCTGGCGAAGCACCAAGCAGAGAGGCTGCTGGTTTAGGGCCCCTGCTCTGGGACAGACTTCTGGCACGTATCAGCCCATCACATGCAGCCGGGAGGATGCCCTTTGTGACCGATCTGCTCTGACATCCGGCTCCCACCTCATCCAACCCAAATGGCACCAGTTTGCTTCCTGGTTTGTACGTTCCCTTTCCGCTTTGAATTTGAGTTTATCTTCAGCTGCGATTCCCAGCAGAGGAATGAGCTCAGAATTGCTGTATCATGGCCACGGTCCTCGGGTATCTGAGGTTCAAATCTCATCTCCTGGTTCATCTCCTGGTTCAAAACAAACCCTCATCAACCCGACACGAGTGACACATTCATGCACAGGAGACTCTGGGGAGGGGGGGGAAGAATCTTCACAAATAGCGTGCCATATTTTTTATTTCCAGTACATTTCAAATATAAATAAAAAATATATATGGTACAAACAGAACACAATAATCCGATCAAATGAAAACAATGCTTTAACTGCACACATTTGTCGTCAAAATTAAAGGCCTTCCTAGTCTTGTCAGTAGTTCATATTACTACAATCAATATTCAGCAAGTAATTTTCAGCATTAACCCGCAAACTCAATAGCCTTATGTCAAACCATAATCATACTGTAACTGTAGTAATGCATGGTGCCGTTACATAATTCCTAATTCCCTTAAAGCTTGATTAACTTGACATTTGCCGATCAGAAGCGATGGGCCCTCACATCTAGCCACGGACTGGTTAAGAAGCCTCCCACTGACAGTTCACCTTGATCGCGTCCTTTGCTGGGACTGCGGTTCTATCCCATGATCCTCCTGTTACAGGTCGTCCATCTTCCTCCGCTGTGACAGAGTGTGTTTCCATGTGGAAAGGTCACTCTTGCTGTAGTGATCTGAGTGTGAACATGGGTGAAGGGGGTGCCTCACGCTGCCAGTAGTGCAGTCTCACTCTCACAGGCCACCTGTGTGCGCCTGTGTATCAGGGAGATTGACAGAGCAGCGTCCCCCCCCCCCCCATGCCTCACCTTGCTCTCCTCCACAGAAATGACATCCTCCACTGACAAGGATCATGACCGTCTTGTCGGGTGGAGGTGGGCGAAGGCCTGGGAGGCCACTATCAACTGCGATAAGAACGGCCAAGGCAGATCACAGGGGACACGTCGCTGGCCCCAAAGGATTGTGGGTATGGCAGCATGAGCCACAGGGAGGCTGCCAGGACCCCATTGTCTTGGGCAACATCCACTGAAACCTGCCCCCGCCAGGTTTAACGCATGTGGATAACATAACTAATGTAAAAAAAAAAAAAAAAAAAAAAAAAAACAGATCAAATGAAAAGCAGGGGAAAGAAAGATAATCATTGAAAAAAAGGGTTCACCATTTCCTTTGAAAGCCGTTCACCTGCAAAGAGAAGACGGGTTTTGATTGAACATCTGTGCCACATCTGGTTACATGTCACTAAAAGAAGCGACTCAGGTTATCATGAATTCCTGGTGTCACAAAGTAATAACATGTTTCAGTATCCTCTCCTCGAAGAAAACCAGGAAGCCTCGAGGAGGGAGGCGAAGCCAACGGGCCGGCAGGACAGGAGGGAGGCGAAGCCAACGGGCCGGCAGGACAGGAGGGAGGAGCTTAAAAGCGGGGAATAGGGCAGCAGCAGAAGCTGGGAAGGCAGATCCAGCGCTATAGGAGATGAGGGTCAGGGACGACTGCACCTACACTGGCCCCCGGCAGGTGTCCGTGGGGGCTCTCCTCGGCCATGCCAAAGGACATGCCATTGCTGGGGACGGGCGGGGTGGCCGTGGCACGGGGGAGGACCGTGTCATAGGAGTGATCCATCTGCTGCTACACAGACAGACAGACAGACAGACACACAGGGGAAAGGCGATTAGCAGGAGCTGGGATCAGAGCAGCCAAGAGGCCTGCATGCTCGCTAGGTGCAGCCTCTCACGTCCGGCTCTCCATGAAACCAACGCATGCAGTCAAGAATGAAGCCTGGGGTCTGAGCAGAGGGGCAGACATTCATCCAGTTGGGGATTAAAGGCCCAACACTGGCATGATTACACTGCCAGCCACGAGATTCACTGCGGACACGGGCACGGCCTGTTAAACGGCAGAGCCACACAGCACACTTACGTTGCCCCCGCCCTTGGTGATGAGCGCCAGCTCGGTGGGCTGGTACACAGAGCTCCTCATCTGCCCGTTGTAGCCGCTGTAAGGAGACATCGGCTTGTTGTAGCCTAGGGGGCAGCAAAGGACAGTATTAAAACACATCTGGGCAGCCCCAAGGGATGTTGGGTAGTCAAAGTAACCATAGTGTCCGACGTCTTTGTCAGATCAGAGAATTATCCAACTTTGATCACTGTTACTGATCAATATTTGTAATAATCATAAACAGAGACTCTTTTTGAATTAAGTTATGGCTTCGAAGCTCTGAAGATCCACAAGGCTCAATCTGTAGGAGACGGCAAGACAGAAGGGGCTTCCTGTCCCGCTGACCTCCACAGCTTCTCCCCGCTTCCTGTGGTCATCCTGCGAGGTCAGACACCACTCCGAAAATAACAGCGTGTCAGTTAATTGGATGGACGGGCAGACCCAGAGACTACCCCGGCTGGTCAGGACAGTGCCGGGTCACCGTCAGCTGAGCACGCATCCAAAGCGTGGGGGAAGGGGACCAAGTTAAGGGCCTCAGAGACCAAAGCTGGTCAGAGACCAGAACGGAGCCATAACTCGGTACTCGGGAAGAGCACCCCCTACTGGCTGACATTAGCATCTTCATCGACTTCCAAGGGGTGCTCATTGTGTGGGATGGAGGGTTTATTTTAATCCCTTCTGCTGAAGATAATCCAGGTTTCGTTTTTTGATCAATAATGTAAATAGAGATACAGCATATACTACAGTCAATACTGAAAAGGGAAGGGTACAAGTCCCCCATTAATATTCCATTTTAAGGCTGTATACCAGGTGTGTCCATCCACATGTATGCACCCCAAGGGTGGCACTCTTGCACAGCACACTTGGAAGGACTAGGCCCCCACTCCAACGCCGTGTCTCTTCCCAGGGCCCCTCCCACCGGACCGTGTGCCACTGTGTGTCCTGTGCTGCACCCAAGCCCTTGTGTGGGTACGTGTGGATTACATTCTGCCGCATAAGCGTCTGTGAGCGGAACCCGGCGCGGCCGCAGGATGTGGCTCACATTCCTGGACTTATTTTTAAGTTTTGTCAATTCTGTGGGTTTTCAGAACATTGTTCTGTCATCAACCCCATCTTGCAATACACGTCGACCAATCAAAATCAGCGCCCGGAATGAGGTGACCCAGAAGAAGTGTGGAGGGGAAAAGAAAGAAAGGGGGCATCAAAGAGGGAAAAAAGCAAGGTACAGATTTAGACATCCAGATATACAAACACAGGCACAAATTTACTCAATGCTTTGATAAAAGTTGAGCATAACGTATGGTGTTGTTTATGTCAGCAGTTCACAAGTGGTTTAGCCTCAGGACTCAAATTTCAAAATTTTGGACCAAAATTTTACAAATAAAGAGCCCATACAACATAGTAACAGGAAATGTGTTCGTGCACTTTCATCAAAAACTAAATAGTCTTAAGTTAAAAATTTTTAACCACGCACTCCGTGATCCAATGATTATGGTCCAGAATTTTGGGTCGCGGCCCCTCAGGTTGTGTTATAATACACTCTGGGGAGAGACACTGGACCGTGTACTGAGTAACGGCAACGCGGGCCCATACGTACCAGCAGCTGGCTCTTCCATGGAGAAGGCCTTGTTCTCCATGTACATATTGTGTGAGCTCTGCTCCTTCAGGATGGTCTCGTAGCCGACACCACGAGTGGCGTACAGGTCGTCGCCGAAGCTGGGCTCCACCTCACCATCGTCAGTGAGCGAGCAGACCTCCGGGATGGCGTGCAGGAGCAGGAAGACCCAGGCGTTAGCCACCAGGGCGATGGCCAGCGTGGGGTCATCCCAGCTGGGGCCGCCGGTCCGCACGTTGGCGAAGACGTACATGACGATCCAGGCCACCCAGATGGCGACGGAGAGCGCGGCCGTCAGGACGACGAAGCAGCCGCCCTTCCGCCACTCCCGACGGCGGCCGACCAGCGCCGGCATGGCTGACGCCATGGAGACCACCAGCAGCACCATCACGTAGATGAGCGCCATCACAAAGTCCTGATTGGCCACACGGCACGGCACGGGGACGGACGAGCTATCGCCTGGAGGCGCGCGGGCCACCGTGATGACCAGCCACTCCGTGTTGATGACGGCCTCCACCAGCCAGAGCGCGAGCGCCGCCAGGCACAGCGGGAAGGCACCGGGCCCGGCTCCACCCGCCCGCCAGGCCAGTGCGCTCAGCCGCACGCCCTGCATCAGCAGGCAGGAGAAGCAGCCAGCGAACAGCACGCCGAAGAGGAAGCGCCGCGCGGCGCATGTGGCAAAGTCCTGGCCCACCACGAAGGCGAAGGCCAGGCCGAAGAGGCCCAGCGTGCTGAACAGGAAGCCGGCCTGCAGCCCCGCAGAGCTGCGCCGCCGCGGGTCCTTGGCGAACGGCAGGCTGGCCGGGAGGATAATCAGGAGCAGCAGGGAGGCGACGATGCCAGCGGCCGCGAAGGCCTCCACCACCACACCCCACACCGCCGTCAGGTCGCACAGATTGTAGTAGAGTAAGGAGATGCCGGCACCGCAGCCAGTGGGGGGTGTGGGGTCCTGGGCCCCCAACGGTGACCACAGGGTGGTCGTCAACGGCAACAGCAGCAGCCAATGGCGTCGCATGGCCGCACCTGTAAAGGCAGACAGGCACACCAGAGAGAGCGCATGACACCAGTGCTTCTGCTTAACCGGGAAACACGCCTTTTACCCCAGAGTCATCGGGGTGTTCCAGCGCGGAGAAGCACAACAGACGGGACGCTCCCTGCCCCGAGTCACATGGCCCATTCCCGAAACACCAGGCAGCCGTGCTAAACCTGCTACCTGGGGTAGAACTGAAGCCGGCACTGCAGCCCAAAAAATAAAGTATCCTGACGAAATGAAAATGAATGTACCAAGGAGGAATGACAAACCTCCAAGTGCAGACATATAGGGACATGTTGGCAGTGCAAATAAAGGCAAATATCCAGGGGCAGACATTGGCAGCAGAGAGCAGGAATTTCGCAACAGACATTGTGGCGCTTGGGTTACCCCACCGTACCACAGGCTGGAGGGACTGTAATCCAAACTGAAAAAAAAGACAATTGACACTTGTAGCACCTCCTGCCTTCCCAAAAAAGGGGGTTACAGTAAGCTAAGGCAGAAAGTGACAGGACTGAAAGGTTACAGTCGGTCGCCATGTGTGCAGCGGAGAGTGGGCCTGATGAATGGGATGCTTCTGTTAATCATTAGTCCCCATAAGCTGGGAACCACAACGGCACTGTGATACAGGCCAGCCGGTGGGGTGATTCTGGGTTGGAGGTCTGGCTTTCCAGATGTTTCCGCCTCCAGCCACGCCCACCGACCGCCCTCCCAGCCATGCACTCTCCCAGGGGGGCCATTCGCTTCCCATCCAGCCAGCTCATTTTGTACAGGGGTGAAAATTTGTTTGTTTAACAGATGCTTTTATCCTAAGCGACATACAATTCAGAAGGCAGGGGGGTCACTCAGTACGGGGGGGCGGGGGGGTCAGCCAGTGCTAGGGCAACTGGGGTTAAGGACCAAACTGTGAAATCATTCTAGTGACTAACGGATTTGAAATGGCAACTTAGCAAATCGCAGACATAGAGTCCTAATCAGCAGAACCATGCAGGTACGCCAGATAACTCCATTTAAAAATGCCCAATCCTGCAATCAAGAACTTGAGAATGAGGAGCTGCATTCATTTAAGGTCCTGGCAGCGTCACGTACAGATAAACCACGTTCAAATTCAGTCAAAGGTATGCGGTGTGAACAGCAAACTCAAAGGAGGCCAGTAACTGGCCGACGAAGTGCGCTGCCTTTGCCGATCCATTTGCATTTCGGGAAGTTTGTAGGTGAGGTATTTGTTTGGCACTTCCTTGGTCAAACGCTCGCAGTTTCGCTTGAGTTTAGTTTCTGTCGGGATCTGAAGGCACAGACGCCCACTTGAACCCTTGATGTGGCCGGCGCTTCGTCAAAAGACTGATCTGAATGAAACCGGCGACAATACGGATCCGTCACTTAACTTCTAAGCATTTCCCCATAAATAGAAGAGATAGATGCCGATTTATTTCGAATGCATTACGGACGCAATCGTACAAGATACCACATGGGCAAGAAGCAGAGAACAGGAATCGTGGAGTTTCACAGCGCCGCTTCAGCCCGATAAAGTTACTGACTGACAGTATGACACTCCCACCCATCATCACATTTTCCTTCGCATTGTTTAAATGCGCGTTTGAGACCAAAGTGTGGCAATCAAATATAGGCTGCCCACAAAAACCGGGCTAAGTGGGAGGGAAAAGGTGACGGAAGCTGCCCGCGATACATACATTTGTTTATATGTATAAAGTTTATGGACCTTTACAAATGCCCTTAAAACCTCAGACCATATCGTGCAAATATTCAATCAGACATAACTATGAATTTATTTAAAAGGTGACAGGCTTCCACTTAAAACAAACAGAAAATTGCGAAACATAAATTCTTCACCTTGTAATTTACATCCACGGCATATTGCAGATTTTTTGCTCAACCATCGATCCTGCTGTAATATTCTCTCTCAGAAGTAGTAACGTTGGTAAACGTTATAAATATGTAACCGGGCCAGCCCAAGGAGAGCAAAGGGCTGGACCAAAAAGCAGGCAGGAATTCGGTGCGACATCCCTGCCCTTGGTAGGCTATCTGCCGGATAACGGGCCGGATTAGGCATGATCACACCTGGGGCAAAAGGCAAGGGCGTCGGTCTGCGTGCTGGAAAGGTGGAACCACGCAATGGCTGATGCCAATACCCAGATCTGACAGACACCACTACACTGACAAAAGGTTCCGATCGCAGAAAGAATACTAAATCTGTTCCGACATTAAATGCTTAAAAGTATATTTTTTGCTATAGTCAAACTTGTGGCCACTTACATGGGGCATTTCCACAAAATAAGTTAACGAGACCGCATACAATGTCAAAAATGCTGGATGAAATTTATATCCAAGTCTCTGGTACACTACAAAGACCCTCCTTTGCCAATTATTCTACCTCCATTTTACAACCCCCCCACCTGTCTTCAACACCATCTCGCAGTACACTTTTGATTGACAGCCAACGAGGCGAATGAAAATTTCCCCGTAGATGAATTTCCACCAATAAAGTCAAGAAAGGGTGGGACCCAAAACTCCAAAAAACTGAACCTTCATCTGGGCAGGTGGATGATGCAAGTTCTCGATTTATATATATACACATATATAAGATTATAATAATTTAATTATACACAGAAAACTAAGCGCCCTCTCTGAACGTGTGTCTTCGTGGCCTCTGCGGTCGAAGAATTTAGATGAGACAATATTAATCATTAATGTTACCTGAAACCACACCCTTTTAAGATGTAAACTGACTGCAATTAAATTTTCCTCTTCCTAATTTTCACCACGACATATCGGGTATTAGTCGCAAAGAGGAGTTTCTTAAAGTGATTTTTAGAACTTCCATTCTGATGCTTTTGTTTCGACATTTAATACACTTCAAATCATTTGCGCAACAACGGTAACAAAAGCGTCAGGACATTGTATCAATACTTGTGTGCGACCGAAAAAAAACCCGAAATGACAATATAACCCAAGACAAACTCTCCACACTTGGCAGGTACATAACGGGTGTCTTACCTGAGCTTTTCGCTCCTCCTGCGACCTTAATTTATCTACAAAAATCCTAAACGCGCGCAGCACGTCCCCGTTTACTGCCAAACGCAGAAACTTGAGTAATTTATTCTCCGCTGTATTCGAATATTCCCGTTAATTGCCGATTGGGTTCAGTATCTCCCAATATGTTTGTCAGTCGTTTGCTGATGTATAATCCTGCGAGAGGACGCTCGGTGCCCTGGCAGTTAGTTAATGTTCACCTCTCTCTCTCTCTCTCTCTCTCTCTCTCTCTCGCTCTCTCTCTCTCTCTCTCTCCCTCCCTCTCTCTCCAACCGGCTACCCAACTTCCAGACGAACTATTTGCGATTCACTCCACCCAGATGTAGCGATTCTATCGCGATATCAAATATCCTGTCCTTTAATATCCTAATTAGACTTAATATCGCACCAATGGGCTTGTAGGAAAGCACAAGCACAGCATTAAAAGTGCGATTTACACTCGAAATAGATCGAGGGCCTGATGATTAGTTAATATGCTTTATGAGTAATTACTGGAAGTGTGAAAAGTAAATAACCAAATACATAAATAAACATATATATTAAGACGCAAATACATCGATTTAACAATTATATTTGATCGGGTTATTGCGAAGGCGAATGATTATTACGATGTGGGAAGAAAGACTGCAGATCGGCTCTTTGTTGTTAGTTGGCTGTGGTGCGGCAAATAACTCTATGAAACGGTAAGAATTTAGGTCCATCTTGTGGGAAATCACGGTAGGCCTATTCCCCCCGCTGCGTGCCGACCGGGGGTCTGTTTCTGTGCTGCACATATGCGATAGGTTAAGTGCATTTGTATATATTCGTTAGCAGACGTCTCCGTCCAAAATGCATGTTAGACAATACAGGTAGTGTAATAAAAAAAAAGAAAAATCAACGACATCCATCCTTATTAATCTACAGAGTAATTAAGGAGTAATGAATCAAATAACAGGGTAAGTATTACATGACAACATATTACATTTCTAACGAACCACGTAGATTGCAAAATCACAATTACAGTAAGATGATATCTGAGACGTAAAACAAGTATAGAATTGCGCAGTGTTAATCAGTTAATCAGCTAGGTTCAGTTCCAGAATATCAGCAATAAAATCTTGCCTAGAGTGGTTTGAAGGCATTATTGTAGAGCAGAGGGATATTGTTGGGACATTGAGATGACCAGGAAATGCATTTAGCAAACATCCCGATGGGGGCCTGACTGTTGTTTATGACTCTGGTAGCCTGGAAACAAACACCTTTGTCATGACCTTGAGGACAAGTTGAAGACAAGTCATGAAACCACATTCTGGTCGAGCCAAAGTGGTTTAGAGGTATGTGCTAATAGTCTGAGTATGACTGATCTATAGTGGTCCAGGGCAGATTCTCCAGTGAGTTAGAGGTACAAAGTTCTGGCTGGTAGGAGAAACATCTCCATCTTGGCCAGTTTCATTGGCAGATGACCTGTCATGCAGGTGGAGGTGATATTGGTGGTGAATGGCGTGTCATGAATGGAGGGCAGCATACATTTTACAATTTTTCAAAATGAAATTCTGTTACAAAATCCCTTGTGAACTGCTCATGCCACAGATGACTGGAGAAAGCCATAGTTTACCCTGGTAAAACGCTGTGCCCGTCGACCGCAATGCACTGTAAAGGGGAGCGCAGTTTACCCTGGTAAAACGCTGTGCCGCTCGACCGCAATGCACTGTAAAGGGGAGCGCAGTTTACCCTCGTTTCTAGGCAACAGTTTACCAGACATCCTAAGCCCCAAAAGTGATCTAAGTGTCGTAGTAATTTCTTGTTTTTATTTGATATTCTGTTCTGCAGGAAGCATGCGATAATTTCACTGTACTATTTGCACGATGACAAAGGAACGTGGGACCGTGACTGGGGTGTAATATGATTCACATCTGACATGGATTCAAAAAAAGTTATTTAGTCTCTAATAGGATGGTAACAATATGTGAGGGAAGTGTGTGTAAGCATTACATAATTTACAAAATGTATGGCGCCTTTTGTGATAAGCAGCCCATTATGTGTGATTTGAAGGTCAAAAGCGTTGAATATGGGGTGAGAGTGCCCCCTAGCGTTTAACCTGTCGCAGTGTTTTGCCGGGTTATTCTAGGATCACGGGCTCTGTTTCCGCTTGGTCCTTATTGCTCTGGCTTTATGCCCTCATTTCTGTTCTCATAATTGTGTTAAGATGACCGTTTATGCAAGGTTGTCTTCCTAACAATGGCTGGCTATGCTGGCCTTATCAACGATATTATACAGAGCAGAAGCACGTCTCTCTGAATGCGGAAAAGAAAATTGCATCCACTTTACAGTTAATGAAGACCAGACCATTTCACACCATTTAGCACTCATTCCTATAATCAAGCATTTATTATTATTAAAAATAGCTTTTTGTGATGTTTATCTGTTCTCATGACAGAGACATTTTCAGCAATTGTTCAAGCAAAAACAGGAAAGGTTTCACTCTCTACCCTGCCAGCCCACTTTGTTTGATGTTCAGTTAGACTCCAGCGGTTCCCATGGCTAACTGTGATCATGTGACCTTCCCTTTCGTGGAATCTCCTGCTACGGCTTGTTTGACACGGAGGAGGTGCGGAGGAGGTCCAGGGGAGGTTATGTTGCTTTTTGTCATAAATCAAACCTTTCTCCTGCATGGGAACATGATCAAGCTGGTGTGAAAGTTGTCCGACTGGTTTTCACCCCATTATGTCCAGTGTTCCCACTCCAGGCATAGATGGCCAGTAAGCTTTGTAATGATAAAGATGTCCTTCATCACGTCAGTCTTTTTTTAAACATTCTTAAATAATAAAATTAGATATCCTAAGCATGGGGTGGACAAAATAAAAGAAACACCTTATAATATATTAACCACAATTTATCATTTTGTAGGGTGGGACTTAAACCAAACCAGTTATTATTTCAGCCCAGTTTGTTGCTTTGGCATTACTGTAAAGGGGCAGCAGTGCCAGGGGTCCGGCGAGCCCCAGCATGACCCAGGCGACTGACAGCACCGTTACCGTTACTGTGGGGTCCCCTGTAGCCCCACTGTAGATTATGTGCGGGAAAGGGAGGGTGAATTTTACCACCCCACATAGCCATTGGGCCCCCAGTATCGCACACAATCCAGCATCAAATCACAGCTTATCGCTGAACGGGAATCACATTCATCATAGATTGATATAATCTGTATGTTTTGCATGTTGTATGTGTACTGAGTGGTGCTGGTGTTAGCCATGTGATCAAATAATTTGCATAAAAATTTACATAGATAATGAAAACAATTGCTATATACTACAGATGAACCATCGTCCGTTTGTGCAGGTTTGATACCGTAGAATACAGGGTAAATTTCTGTGAAGTTTAAGTTCCTCTGGTGACTTTACACACCTGATATTTTCAGAAGTCACTCGAGTCACTCTGTGCCTTATAAATAATTTACAGTTTAGCAGTTAAACATTAATTATCATTAATTCACATAACAGCACACAGACAGCATGTCCTGTTGGATGCTGATTTTATTTCAGTATAAAAGTACATCATCTGTGTTATGAGCACAAACATAATGTAAAATCCCCATTATTGTGTGTGTAACTGTGCCCTTGGGAATGGAGGCTGCATCAGGGACTGCAGACATTTAGGTGACAAGGACACTTTACTACAGAAAAGCAACATGTAGGGGAGATAAACTGGAGTTCCTTCCGGAAGGGGGGTCGAGCTGAGCACGTATCACTTAATCAGCTGCTGCATGAAGGTGACTTAACAGAAGGACACAAGCACATTTTATTCTCAGGGGGTATCAGACCGGACGTACGTGTCGGCCTGGTGTCGGGGGTAGAACCACATGGGGAGGCCATTAGACGTGTATAACCCCTCGATTTTCCTAACCTCTTTACCCAGTGCATGTAACACCGCCTATTATCTCATATCTCATTACTGTGTCATTATCATCAAGCAGCATGTCGCTTGCCTGCCCTCCTGCCAGCGACACACCAAGCCCCCCCTAAACTCAGGTCACTCCTACCCCTGTCTTTCTGTCATATGTACACTAGAGAGTTGAGAGAGGTGCCCCAAAACAAAAGATCAGACTGGAGGGCATGGATGAGCCTCTGTGTTGGCGACTGAGGGCCAGCAGGGGGTGCAATACCCAAGGAATCAAAGCATGGACTCAGAAGGTTCTCCCGGAGTCCCGCTCTCAGAAGGTTCTCCCGGAGCCCCGCTCTCAGAAGGTTCTCCCGAAGCCCCGCTCTCAGATGGTTCCCCCGGAACCCCGCTCTCAGAAGGTTCTCCCGGAGCCCCGCTCTCAGAAGGTTCTCCCGGAGCCCCGCTCGTATCTCCTTCCGCACGGCAGTTAAGCAGAGTTAATCCACTCAGAAATAGATATATTATCTAATAAATCTACAAATGAACTGCAGGTACATGACATCATAAATTGCTTTGGATTGCAATTCACTAAACAGCACGGTAATCTAATCGTCTGCCCCCGGGCTGGAACCAGAATGCAGATAACGGACGTTTCATACCAGCGAAAGCACGCGTCTCCTTATCGCGCCCGAGTCTGAAAAAGCGCCGCGTTCAGCTGCAGTAGATGGAATGGGCTGAGCCCTGAGCCCCTTGCAGGCCGTCCTCCGCATCCTCCCTGCCCGGTACAGGCCACCATGCACTCAAACGCATCTGCGGCACTCTGCCGCGGTAACCCGACTTATCGGTTACCGTGTTCCCGTAAAAGGCTGCGGATGGAATTCACACCATGGTGCCGTTGCGGACATTTGAGCCCAGAATTGCTCCCCATACTGGAGAAGAGAAGGAGGGGGTGGTTTTAAAGTAAATGATGTGATAAATTAGAAGACATCCGAAGGGAGCTGTATTCCGGAATTTTACACAGTGTTTCCTGATCCAGTCCTCAGGGACAGTCCACAAAAACGTGGAACGTCTGTGGGTCCTCGAGGATCCGGTTGGGAAACACTGATCTAACTGAACGCATCAGTACTATGTATAAGATCCATCCATCCATTTACTAAGTGCTTATCCTTGTCAGGACCATGGGGGGGAGGGGGTCTGCAGTCTATAAGGCACACGGCTGGTGTGTCACAGCGAGAAGGTTTCACACTCCAGTGTCTCTGGCTGCAAATCCCAGAGTCCAGTTTCTCCTTATTAAAACTGCAGTTTGTAAAACGTAGGAAAGGAGACGACTTGTCTGTGCCTGAGGAATTGAGAGCAAAACCTGGCACTCAGCAAACAATCACCCAGAAAGGGCTGCGAAGTGGCCGGTTTGTTTGAGGGTTAAAGGTCCGGCGTCGCACATTAAAGGCCCAGAGCCAGTGGTGGCCCGATGGAAATGTACCAGTGTGGAGCCCACCGCCCTTGGACAGGGGGGCCGGCACTCTCAGACACGGGGCCGGCACTCTCGGACGCAGGGACGCCTTCGGACACGGGGGCCGTCACTCTCAGACACGGGGGCCGTCACTCTCGGATACGGGGGCCGGCACTCTCGGACAGGGGGGCCGGCACTCTCGGATACGGGGGCTAGCACTCTCAGACAGGGGGGCCAGCACTCTCGGATACGGGGGCTGGCACTCTCGGACGCTGGGGCCTGCGTTTTGGCTGCTCAGCGAAGCGGCAGGAGTGTTTGCTCTGCGACCTGGACGACTTCGAAGGCCATCGAGCCGTGGTTCGGGAGAGTAAACACAGCCTACTTCACCCCCCCTACTTAGCCTAGCTGTCCTTTTTTAGGGATTTTCCCCCCCAAAGCTCGCTCCCCTGTATCCCTCACTCACATCATCCTTTCTCCCTTTCTCTATCTTATATATTATAAATGAAGGAATATATGATCAGACTTGAAGTGCGTAGGATTCCTTACTGCCGACTGACAGCGGCGGCCAGGGCTGCATGGGCCGTAGTCATCATTACTGAAATGGAAATTTTTAACAGTGTGGATCACTGGTGAAGGAAGGGCCCAGGTGACAGGAATAAGATAAATACTCAGCAAACTGACCCCCACCCCCGCTAAAGCTACAGTGCAAAGCGTTCTTCAGCCAAATAAAACAAAAACAGTGTCCATATGTACCATTTGTACTGCATCAAGAATACCCTGGAACACATCACTCCCACGTACTGGGAAAAAGCAACAGGACGAGACATAAACACGGCGTATTCTGGCTTGTAATCCCCACTGAGGATAAAATAAATATTGTACATTAATCAGTACAAAAGTGATCCGGCTCCACTTGAGGTCTCTGTGGTGAGTTATGAAGCTACGCTAAGGATGAGCAGAGATTCCATCCAAGTCTCTGAATTTGTAAACCAAGGAGTGTACAGAGGCTGGGACATGCAGTTCACATGGCCTGAGATGGTGGGGGCGGAGTTTGGTCACATGGTCAAATAGAGCCTAAGAAGTGGGAGGGGCTTAGGTCATATGATCAAAGGTAGCCTAAGAAGTGGGAGGGGTTTAGGTCATATGATCAAAGGTAGCCTAAGAAGTGGGAGGGGTTTATGTCATATGATCAAAGGTAGCCTAAGAAGAGGGAGGGGTTTATGTCATATGATCAAAGGTAACCTAAGAAGAGGGAGGGGTTTATGTCATATGATCAAAGGTAACCT
>JAOYFF010000094.1:3327743-3353320 GCA_025773925.1 Cryptomyrus ogoouensis
GGGGCGGAGGGGGGGGGGGGGGGGGGGGGGGGGGGGGGGGGGGCAGCATCGCCTGCGCAGGGGCTGAGGAATGCAGCCAGCTCACTGTGGAGAGTCCACTTCAGGGCAAAGGGGACAGCTCCAGAACCTTCCGCTTTAAGGCTCGACTGTTAACCCCTACCTCCCCATTACAAGTATCAAAGGTGTGACTGATTGGCACCTTAAAGGCAGACCAAGCTTCCTCGCTTACAGCGGCACACACACCGAATTTCCTTCACAGAACAATCAGTGGGACATGATACCTGCAACTCCCCCGCCAGACCGCCCCTAAAGGCCCACGGCTCGGGGTCTCCGCCTAAGAACTGTGCCGAGGACTGACTACGGCACCCTGTGGGGATCAGAGCCAAGCGGAAAGCGTTACGACAGAGCGCTGGGCATGGCAGCCACGCCAAGAGCAACAACTGTGTCCATACTAAAAGATACAAGTACAAAAGACAAGTCAAGAACAAGAAGAAACTTCAGATGCAGGAACCCTGGAGCTTTGAACCTGGCAGATGCTTCTGTCCGAAGCAGAACACAAATGAGGACCAGAGACCTGAGCTGGCTAGTTCCAGGAGCAGTAGGTGTTAAGGGCCTCCTTTAAGGGCCCAAATGTGCTAGGCAGAGGATATGAACCAGCAACCTTCTGATTACAGGCAGAGAGACCTAACTCAGAGCCACACAAATTTAACCAGAGTACTAACTACATCTCATAAATAAGCCGATTCTTTTGCACCAGCCTCTCAGTGTGCGAGTGCATCATTAAAAGGCACATTGTACATATACGCACCATATAGCCTGGAGAGCTTCACCCACCAGGACTCTGCCTGCCCCCTGTCTGTGAGGAGCTCAGATATGCTGTGGGGGGGGGGGTTTAACTGGCCCATATTTTCATAGCTCAAATCGCTCGTGCTCCAGGGTACCTCATGCTGAACCCAAAGTCACGTTTCTGAAATGTGTGCCTGGCCATGTGATGTTAGAGAAGGACACCTGGTGTAAAACAATTAAAGGGCTTTTCATCTGAAGGAAGAATCCCTCATAGCAAGTAGTTTCAGGCTGGGTATTGTGTTATGACACGTAAACCCCAGACCTCTGAGGTCCAGCAAGAGCAGGGAATCTGGGAGATGGGGTCTCCTTCTCAAGTCACATGGCAAGGCACGAGTAGCACAAAGGCGGGAGGAACATTTCCGCCTCCCACTGGCTGACCCGGCTGAGCTGGCTGTGACACCTGCCCTTAAAGCACCGGTACTCCCGGTGCTCTGAGCAGCGGGGTCTAAGGTGCCCCTCCCACACACTGGTCCCTTTAAGCAGATCACTCAGCACACATGGCAGCTTAAGGCTCAGATATCATTAAACAGCAGGGAAGACTGATCTCTCCTGGGGTTACTGAAGCAAGCACCCCCCCTAGCATAGAAAAACCTACCATTTTTAGTTACAAAACCAGTTCTAACCCAGCTGCATGTTTCTCTGCATAATAAAAACCTAAAAAAAAGTTCAGCTGACAAATGGTGCCAGAATATATCAAATAAATGACACCCTGTGACATCTGGAGGCAATACTTCTTAAAGCAACAGGCCCCTCTGTCACATACACACAGCCTAGAGGAGGAAACTATTTAGACACCAATTACTGGCATCCGCTACACATTTCAAAGCCTCGCTTAACATTAGTACTTACTTTGTACCAGTCATTTGAGTACCAGCAGTACCCATTCCTAAGTTTATGTACTTGCTACCCCTAAAGGCTTGAAGAGATCTTAGGGCAGTGTCCGAGCCAGCTCACCAGGGTCTAACAGTTACGCAAGCAAAAGTAAAAAAAACGTAACAACCGAAACCCTGTGAGGGAGAAGAAAGTTAACGCGCTGAGATGCCCGGCGCTAACGCTGCGCGGATGTGTCGCGAAACCCAAAAGGCAAAGACAGTTCAGCAGGAGAACATAAGGAGCACTAGCACGCGGCAGCCATTTTGGATCCGACGGCCGCAGGCGCAGGTCAAGAGGACTCTTCCGTCTGTTTGTGGGGTGGAGAGAAAACAGCAGAGGGAGTCGTTAGTAAGGGTTCAGAGCACAGGACCTGGCAGCGACCATCTGAGTACTGCCTGAACCGTCTGTGGCTGGCTGTTAAACTGGGAGGAGGAACCTGCACCAAGATGGCAGACCTTCCAAGGGAAAGCAAGGTTTCAACACGGGACCCAACAAGGGACCCAACACCTCCAGCATCACAGGGGCTGATGACAGCCTTTGGCTTTTACGGAGAAGGACATAACTGCACAAAGACCCGAAGCGGCTGCTCGGCTTGGCAGGATGATTACTGCATAATTAACTTTTTATAATGGTTAAATGTAACAGATGGGCATGAAAGAAGCCCATGTCCCTATCGGGAGGAATGGACTGGAAAGACTGGGGGGTCACCCAACCGCTGCAGTCAGTACTCAGTCAGTCAATGATACACAGATGAAATCCAGATTCAAGAGATCAACACGCACAGACACAGGCATGTCGCACGATACAGGAAAGCAAGCAGGCATCACTCTACATTAGCCCAAGAACTTTGTCTAGTGAAACCAGGAACCTGAAGCCGGTTCTCTGCCAACACTGACAAGTTTAACACTGAACTCTGTGTATCGCGTCTGAACACCCTCTTCGCCGCTAAGAGACGACCACTCCCCAGGAGCAGAGCAGAGCAGAGCTCCTGGGGAGTGGCCTGGGGAGTGCGTGAAGTTTGCAGACATTGACTGCACTTGGTTAAATCTCTCAAGGATTTCAAATGCCAGGTATGTTATCAGTCTCGAGGAAATATGGGTTTTGCTAAAACTGGTGCAGAGCGCAGAAAAAGGAATCCTTCCCTAATGTCCTTGGGCTAATCTAGCCACTGTCCTGCCGTGATGCCCGCCAAACGCAGCGTGAACCTACCCAGCCACTGAACGAATGATTTGACCATGGACACGATGCTCTTTATGTCCCAGATGTAGGGATACAGGTCGTACAGGATGGTGCGGTTGGCCGAGTTGGACAGCCTGGTGAACATCCTGATGACGGAGCAGCACATCTCCTCGAACTTCTCTGCTCTGGAACGCCACTCTGCCACCTACAGGCAGGAAGGCAAAAAGACAGGTTAGCATTAAGCGCTCCAAAGACACAGTCAACTATACGTCTGCTGTACCGCTCTCTAGAGGGAAGGCTCAATAATGCCAAAATAGTGTGACTCTGCTATGGAAAGATATAAGCAGGCATCTGTTTAGTGAGTTTACGATTGCTACTCTTATTAGCACTAAAGTGTGACACTGCTAAATTAGCCACGCTAGGCTAACGGCTCGCCGTGGCGGCACCTTGTCAGGATCCTTGGTGTCGGCGTTGATGCTGACCACGCTGCTGTTGGCGCGCAGCCAGTTGAACTCGCGGAGCATGTGGGCGGCCTTGGGCCCGTGCTCATAGGGCAGGTAGAACAGCTCCGCCAGCAGGCTCAGGTCGTCCAGCGTAAGGGCCTCAGCCGCATACAGCGGCTTCTCCCCGGGGCCCGGCACGAAGGGCTCGCGGCCCAGCTGCTCGTCCGTCTGCATGGGCGCCACGTCGCCGCCCGGGTCCTCCGGCGCGCTAGGAGGCGGAGCCTCCGGGGAGGCAAGCTCACCGCCGGCCTCGCGGTCTGTGTCCATAGGCCTGAGATCCTCAGTGGCCTTGGCACCCTCAGTGAGGGTGGGGTCGGCGGCGACGGCAGCGTCTGGGTCATCGGGCTTCTCAGCGGCGGTCTCCATGGGCTCCTCGTCGAGCTCCCGCTTGGCCGGGTCCCGCTGCCCCTCCCCCGCGGCCGGCACCCGGCTCATGATGGGCTGCTGGTAGACGGTGGTGACGGTGGTGGACGAGCCGAGGCTGGGGGAGGTGACGGAGGCCACGTCCACCGCTGAGCTCTTGGGGCCGCTGTGGGGCACCTGCCGACCTGCCGCAGGGGAGAGGCAGAAACCCGTTGTAAACATCCGCAGAAACCCGGGGAAACACATTCATGCAGCAGTCTGAGCCACCCAGGAGTGGGAGGAGTCACACCACTGCATTATTCGAGAGAGACTCTGGGCACCGCCCCTTAGAATACTGTGTGGTTTGCTTCGCATCTTGGAAGGGTACAGGAGGACTGTACACTTCGGATGTGAGCAGGGGAGCGTGAGGGCGGTCCCTTACTGTTGTACTGGTGGGGCTCCCCGAACTCGGCCAGCCATTCAGTGAGCGCCAGTTTGAGAGCCAGCTGGGGGCTGTACAGCACGTCGGTCTCCAGCTCCTCATCGCTGCCCTCGTTCTCCAGACGGATCTGGATGGAAACCGCCGTGTCCTCACCGTCCGCTGGGGAGAAGCGGGCACGGGGTGTTAGGGAGAACAGAGAGTGTGTGAGCGACCGGGGGGGTTACTGGGAGGGAAAGAGGCCTCCTTTCTGGGTTTTTCCCCCGTCACAGATTCCTGAATTGGTTATTTCTGAGAGAGCGTCAGAATGTAAGAGTCTAATACTGGAATGCACATTCAGACTTCAGACAGCCCCTGGTTGTGTTATATTTGGATTTTACCATCGCATAGAGAGCAAAAGACAGTGACCAAGAGACCTCACTGCTCACGTGCTGCCTTCTTCCCCTTTAAATGTCATTATTACACACACACACACACACACACACATCTCACTTTCAGGTTCACTTCCAATAAGCCCAGACCCGAGTCTGGCAGAGGACGCAGACAGACTTACTCATGACCACATCCTTGCGCACACCATTCATGTTGGACTTGTACCAGGTGGCCAGGGTGTGGATTGCCACAAAGTTGGACTCGAATTCACAGTTGGGGTTGGTGAGGACCCCCTTCAGACGGGGAATGAGCTCTGTGGATCGTCCCTTATAGGGGCCCAGGAAGAGCCGCTTCTGGTCATAATCGTTGGCATGGATGTTGTCCCAGATAACTGGGGCTCTCTTCAAAATTTTCGTCACCTCCTCGATGGACTCAACCGTTATGTCTTTTGACACTACTTTGGGACCTGGGTAAAGACAGGGTAAAATGTCCTCAAAATTAACATTTTTGGTGGAAAAATGTTTTAAAAGAAATCCAGATATGAAAAAAAAACCATCTCACAAAAAGAGGGGACAACAGGTAAAATGACTGTGACAGAATGCATTGCATATCTTCCAAGAATCCATGGAAGAGACTCAGAGGACTTGCCTGTCCACAACACCTCGATGCCCGGCAGCAGTTTTTCCCCGACTGTCCTCAGGTAAGGAGACTGGGAGACACTGGGGCAGCAGAATGTTCCACAGTATTCTGCGAGACATCAAATGCGCGAGAGATCATTTCAATTAGGCAGAGCATGTGCAGTTAAAGAAGCTATTTTCCTAGAGCAATGAGAAGAATGTGGGAGGAACATCTTCTCTTGTGAAGAATATAACAGCAATGTATAGGAATACAAAGACAAGCAGCCCGACTCCGTAAAAAGCAACACCTTGAAAGGAATGCAACAGGAAACAAGCATTCAGTTTTGTTGTAGGACAACACAAACAAGAACGTGGGGATTCCACACAACTGTAATGGGCAGTGGTGGCTTGATGGTTAAGGAAGCGCACTTGTAATTGAATGATTGCAGATACGAATCCCCGACCAGCAAGACACCACTGAGGTGCCCTGAGCAAGGTACCGCCCCCAAGCACTGCTCCCTGGGCACTGAATTAGCTGCCCCCTGCTATGTCACGAAAGTCACATATGGGTTAAATACAGAGGACACATTTCATTGTTGCGTACTGTGTGCTGTGGTGTGTTGACAATGACCACTGATCACCAAATTCTAAAAAAAATTCTAAATTCTGTAATCGGTCTGAAACATGTCTGTTCATCCCCCCACCTGTGGGACAGAAGAGGAACGTCTCTGGCTCTCCCAGGTACTGGTAGATCTCATTGGTGATGGACACTTGAGCGTGTGCAAAGGAGCTGAACACTTCCTTGTCCGCAGGGCACATATTGGGATCGATGTCATCGAAAAGCAAGGCGAAGGACTTACACCCGAACTGAGACACCTGGAGGAGTGGAGACCAGCACTGTGACCCTGCCTTGCCCTTTAGAGCAGTCATTTAATATTAAAATAAGCACAGGGTGTATTTCTAAACATGCACAGGAGCCTAATAAACAAAAGTGAGAGTTATTAAAGGCAACCCCTGATGTGTGACGCCAAGCCATAGGTCACATAAGACCTTCCCCTATTGGACGGATTCGCTGCCGTGGTGATGGTGGCTCCCCTTTTCCCGATACCTGATCCAGCTTCCTCTTGAGGGTTGAGACTTCCTTCTGGTTGGAGAACGTGATGTCGAGCCCAGGGGAAATGGCATAGATGAACTCGATGCCGTGTTCTTTCGCAGAGGCCATGAGGGTCATCAGTTGCTCTTCCAGAGACACAAACGTAAGGAAATTAGCCGCCAGTAACTATACAGATGTCCTAAACGAGCAGCATGGAGGAGATTCAACATAATCAGTCTCACCTGCCTCTTCGACCGAATACATTTCCCTCCAGAACATTCTGTGCTTATAGTCATCCTTTGGAGCATATAGGTATGTGTTCAGGCCCCATTTCTGCTGCCTACAAAATCATATTTTATGCTCTCAGAATACAGACCATTGTTCGAAACACCTTCAAACACAAATGGAAACTTACATGGAAGGATTCTTAAAAATACATATACACAACAGATGCATGTTTTAATTACAGAAATCAATGCATTTAACAAGATCTGCTTTAAGCACACGAGAAACAGCATCAAATCCAAATCAATCAAGGAAATAACAGTAAAGAAATGCCCAGGATTTAGCAGTAGATTCAGTACGAATCAGTAGTTTAAGAGGCACCTTTGGAGCGAAAGGTTACTGGTTTATGTCCTAGGATAGACCTGCTATAAAATTGAGTAGGACTGTAAATAATCAACTGCTACATAGATAAAACACAGGAGAGTGATCTCTGGACCAAGTAATCAGACCAAGCTGGAATCATTACCTCCTGAAAAGCTCCTTCCTTTGTTCCATAGTCCATGGCCGTCCGTAGAAGCCTGTCACCAACAACAGAACAGGCCAATCACCAAAAACTCACAGAGTGACCCTTGTTCCTGGTTAGGAAGAACATGGTAGTTTTCACTTCCGTAACGCATGTGCGTCCGCCCGTTTACGCTAACCTCACTCACGCTGCCCTGCTTATCTGCCACCAAAATTAGGGCACGCTAACTGCACCAATGTGATACATCAGTGTGATGCCAGTGACAAGCTAAATTAAGAAGAGCCTAAATAGCGGTACAGCAAAATGTGCACAATCGAGCCAGACGGGCAGAATCGGGCTTTCCGGGGGGGTTAAATCTCAAGTCAGCCACGGAGTGACCCTATTTTAGAAACAGCCCTAAGTACTACGTGACAAAATAAATCCCAGGGGCACCCCATGCCATCCTGCTTTTCTCACCCTCCACCACGCCGCTGATGAATTTCCGATGGCCGGTTCTTTCGACTTCGATGGTACCAGGCTCCTCAATCGGAGCCTCTGCGGCCACGGGGCTAGGGGCCACGGGCTCATCGGCGCGCGGAGCGGAGCCCATCGTCTTCTCCTCCTGGACCATCTCTATGAGCCAGCTACCCTCCCGAGCGGCGCCGAGCGCTGCAGCACCTGTTAGAAAAAAGACTTCGCTCGTGAACCAGCTAGTTAAATAGGTGAACCAGCTACGCCAAAGCAAGGATTAGTAAAGCCGAGCAAAGACGCAGGGTCGGGGTGCTGACAGAGGAGCTACAAATCGAGCCACCGAGCTAACGCGTTAAACACGCCGTTAGTCAGAGGGAATCAACTTATAAAGCTCTGTTTTTATAGAGGTAAAGATGCCCCCGTATATCTCTATACAAACGACATTTCTCCGGGTTAAACTACTTTATTTTTTTTTCGCTATACCGTAATTATTCCCCCGCCGTGTCCTGCCTTCCTTACTAGCTCCTTGATTCTTCCTGTTTACACCGACTGCGCAGGCGCAGCAAACCGGATAAGACCGGTTCCCACAACGTCAGAAACAAATAAGGGGAGTAAAAAACGCATAAACCAAACACGTAGGATATTATTTTTCATTATGGTCGTCGAAGAAAAGTCCTACATCCGTTTTAGATTATTAATATTTTCACACAAAACATTTTATTTTCACCGTGTTTTGAATGGGTCGTCCCATAATTACGGTGTCCGATTTAGAAATTCGCTGGGGAGGGGGGCCCTTAAAGGCGCCGTACACATTTTAGTACGCAGGAAACTTCGATCTAGTAATAATGTTTTTCAGTAAATGTATGCGTTCCTTGACAATACAATTTTTACGCGGCATCTTTAAAAACGATAGTGGCCAAGACCAACGGCAAATATCTTCCGCTTCAGTAATAATTCACCAAGCACATCATTACTCATGGATACATTGGCCCCAGCCTTCACTGTCACTGCCGTGTAGTATTCCACGTATAACCACAGTATGGAATTCATGCGATTTAAAGGCTTAAAGCCTAGAAGAGAGCCGTCATAATGTTTTTATAAAAGAATGTCTGCATATCGAAACAATGGCAATTACAATTACAGCTCAGTTGGAGCGGAACCATTTTCATATCAGCCCATGCTGATACACAATTCTCACGACATTCTACAAGTTGGTGTGTTAAAGTAAGTACAACATAAGTTATTTCGAATAAAAGGTATTAGGGAAAAATGTAAGTGAGAAAAGGACAAGATCATTTTAAAATTGTTTTTTAATGTTCTGCATTACATTTCCATTCCACATTCTTCCAAGCATTTAGGAAAGAATACATTCCATTTGTTTTCTTACTCTCCATCATCCTATTTTTACACATGGTGAGCCCATGCAATTTTAGAATGCATTAAAAAAATTTAAATATTCTCTTAAGAACATTTGCCTCTTTTTTGCACTTTTTCCCTTTATACTGTTTTTATGCTTTTAATTTTTCTTAGAAATCTTCACTTCAATAGAAGGTGTAAGCTTGTAGACACAGGGGTAGGGGGAGTGAAAACGGACACAGGAAAAGCCACACGCGATGAGTGGGAAGGCAGTGTCCGAAGGCGTGCGCTCCAGCACGGCTCTGAGGTAACGTGCCGTCTCCTCTCCTCCGCCCTCTGGCCCCCTCTTGCCGTTACCTTCTCAGACCTTTCTTGGCCTGCCTGAGTAAAGTGTCGAAGTCTAGTGCGTCGAGTTTGCTCTTTGTCGGTGCTGGATCGTATTCCCGGCTGGAGTCTGAAAGAACACGGTGAGACGTTATACCACTGTCTCTACAGGGGCAGACGCATGGGGCAATTCCAACCAAATGCCCCAAATGACAATCTAAGGACGCTTTTCCACCACACCAAGTACCGTACTTTGGGTACTTCGAGGAGGTACCAAAAATGCGGTACTCTATGGTGTTTGTTTTCCACTGGTGTAAAAACTGGTACCGGCACTGAATGACATCACAACGAGGTGGATATTTTGTACTGAATTTGAAAAATGACATAGTATATTATAGGCCTGGACGACATGCCATAATAATACCAACATGCATGTTATACACATACAATTCTTACATCGCTAATCAGCTATATTACTTTACTTACTTACTTTCAATTCTGTATGGACATTATAGCACAGGGGGTTAAAGTTTTGCTAAAACATTTGCTAAAAAGGAGAAAGAAAAAAAAAAAAAAAAAAAAGACTTCGCAAGCTTTGCAGTTTTAATTATTATTCCTTTGATAGATTTTATGGTGCTTTTCCACCACACCAAAGTTCAACCAGATGCAATAACTAGCCGAACAGGTAGGGTGGCAGCATCCCGACATGAGAACTCAAAACATACCCAGGTCCGCGTAGCTGGACTTGCAGAACTGCCGACGACCCCCGAAGCAGAGGTCAAAAGGCAGCTCGTTGCACTGCCGCAGCTTGCCTCCGTTCTCAATGGCGCTGAACGCGTCCTTTGTATTGTAGTAGGTGACAAAGCCATAGTTGTCCCTGTGGGGTGGAAAATTGGCACCGGTAATTACATGGCCTGTCATCATGGGTTTGGTCCACAAGAGGGCACCAGAGATCCTCAAAGCTATCAAAGGTGCGACCCCTAAGGCCACTATTCGCCAGCATAGAGCCGTCCTCACCCATGCTCCCGAAAGTGCAGGGTGCAGTCCTCGATCTCCCCATAGAGGGAAAAGCGCTCCTTCAGCTCCTTGCGGGTCATACTACCGCGGATCCTCCCTACATACACCACGCGCCGCTCCTCCTGGGGGAGACAAAAGGATTTGGGGGACCAAAATTACCATCCTAGAACCTCTCCATCCATTTCACCAAGGCTACAAGTATGTCTTCATTTGGAGTAACTAAGCTTGATCAAATCAGTACTCTGAGCTAGACAGATGTTGGACGGAGACGCTCCCTGCGGGGCAGTATGACATCAGCAGACAGCAGCCATTTTTGACGAGAGACCACAGGGATGGCATGACTGTGACGGCAAACGAGTGTAACTCACGATGGCTTTCTGCTTGCGGTCATTCACGTCCTGCGTCTGATGTGTCTCTCGGGAGTTGTAACGGTAGTTGTGTCTATAATTAGGGCTGCGTGGTTTAAAAAGAAAAAGAAAAATTAAGATCTTCAAAGCAACTACTGCAAGGTTAAAGGGGCAAGAAACCGAAGGAGGAAAGTAGTGATGAAGCAGGTTAAGTCACAAAACAGTTATTAAGCATTTCCCATGTTGCTGGTAATGACACCTGGCAATTCATGCCAGTGTTTCCCAGTCTGGTTCTTTGGGATCCACAGAGGTGGACTGACTGCGGTTTCCTGAGGACCAGATTGGAAAACACTGATCTATATATTTTTCCGAACACCTTTCAAGTGCACAAACAGACGCACACACGTCCAACCTCAGCCACAAGCAGAGTGCCCGGGTTCCCAGGGTGAAGTGCATGTGAACCCCCTCCCAGTACACCGACCTGTGGCTGGCCATCCTCCAGCACGGCGAGCGCGACCGGGAACGGCTGCAGGACCGCGAGCGGGAGCTGGAGTAGGAGCCACAGCGCCGTCGAGGCGGAGAGCGGGACTGTGAGCAGGAACTGGATCGGGACGAGGAGCTAGAACTGCTGCCAGAGCGGCGAGAGCGGGAGCAGAACCTGGGCGGGCAGAGACCCCACATCGTATGATAAGCTCAACTCTGCCAACCGGGGTATAACCAAGTAATCAGCACCTGTTCATATGTTATGTTCATAAGCCCCTCCCATTCACTGACCTCTTCCTGGGCGGAGAGGTTGACCTAGACTGAGACCGAGACTGGGATCGGGACTCTGACGACGAGCAGGAGCTCGACTCAGAGCTACTATTGGAGGAGGGGCTGGGAGACCGGGCTCTGTACCGCCGCTGTGTCCGGCCCCTTTCGTGGACAGCAGGTCGGTCAGGGTGCTCAGATGGGCGGTAGGCGGAGCTTCTGCTCTTCACAAGACCTGCCTCCGGGGGGATGGGTTCCATCCTGGAGGGTGAGGCTTCGGGGGACAGCAGCACAGAGCCTATGACGGGGTGAGCCTTTGCCTCAGGTTGAGTCCTGTGGTCCAGGGGCTTGGCAGACACCCCCATCGGGAAGGCACACTGGGGGGTCGGGGCAGATACAGTGCCCCTTACTGGCAGAACGGCCACACCAGGCTGCTGCTGGATGCAGACGGCTGAGGCCGGCTCTGTAGGCGCAGGCCCTTCGGAGGGCCGGCAGTAATCATGATCGGCGAAAGCCGGGTGGTGCGTGGGGGCAATGGCTTGGACAGGGGGCTTGCTGCGGGGCTTGCTGGGGGGCAGTGGCCGAGGGTTGATGATCTGGATGGCCTTGGTGGGGGACGGTTTGGGCTTCGCCAAGAGGGCCACTGGGGTCAGGGGCTTCCAGGTCTGGTGAGGGGGGGTGGCCGGGGGCGTGAGACCTGGAACAACACATATCCCACATTACTGGGCTTTCATAAATGTGCGGCAGTTACCAGAGGTGGATCGTTCAGGTGGCAGGTTATATGCTACGTATCTGCACGTGGGTTTCAGACTGTCCTGAAATTCCCTGCTAACCGTACAGGCAGCCATGGATTCAGTCAGGACCGGAAGTAACGGTCCGTGTAGTCATGGTAACACTCAGCAGCACTTTTAGAGACAATGGGGCTTACCGGCGGTACTGGCCAGGTCAGGAAGGACCGAGCGCTCCACTGGTTTCCTGTGGACAGAAGAATGGCAGCCATGTTAATGCCAGTCTTGGAAAGGGGGGGGGGGGTAAGCGAGTGGGTAAAACCCCAGTCCCGGGGGGGTAAGTGAGTTGGTTAAGCCCCAGAAAGCTCCTGTGCTGATCCACGCTCAGATTTCCCAGCCCCAAACCTAGAATTAACCTATATAAACGGGTCTTTCATGCGCAACTGCTCAGTACAAAACTAATGAACACAATCAACCAAGTCAAACCACAGATGTTTCATTTAAAATTCATTGGCACATCCAAACAGATTTGTATGATAAGCATTGATTGGTGTAAATTGCAGTGCACTGCGAGCTTGATTATAGCCTTAATTTAAACCTATACTCGATATAGGGCTGCGACTGAGCTGGCACGGTGAAAATTGGGTCGCAGTGCGAAAAGACCGAGAACCACTGCTGTAGGGTAACTCCAGCCCCTGCTCTACTCACCCGGAGTTTCCTACAGCGGCTGCTCTACCAGAGACCTCTGGCACAGTGTGCTCCTCTTTGGCTGGAAAGAGAGGGAAGGCAGATCAATGGATGGTGCCAGGACAGACCAACCAACCGGAGCGAAGGGGAGGGAACACCCATATCAACCAATCAGAAAGCTCTCAGAGAAGTGGCATGGAAGGCTGACATCCAGGGGACCCTTCAAGGGGTCCCTCAAAGAACTGACTGAGAATTCGAAATTAGGGAATGACAGGGACCAGGGGCTCTCAGCTTGCAGCCAGTGAGAAACGTGCACCTTATAATTACACGTGCTCATGCTCTGTCTGTGTGTGTGTGTGTGTGTGTGTGTGTGTGTGTGTGTGTGTGTACGTGCACCGGATGAGGGAAAGGCCACACACCACCAGACCATTTCATTTGTTTGGTTGTCACACTTTAATGTTAAACAAATGTTACTGTTTATTTCGTGTGTATATGATTCTTGCGTTGCTCCGCCATCCAACACAGCCCCCTTGATCAGACCCCAGTCGTCAAAGCTTTCAGAACCCCAGCCGCAGACGACGAAGTCGGAAGACCTGGGAGGTCCGACTCCTGGATTTTGCGATGAAATCAAACGACGTGCAAACAGGGCAGAATACCAGGAGGCTGCGTGGCCTGGCACAGCCCACCCTGCAGACAAGATCAACTGTATGTCTAGAGGGGGGACCTTAGGGTCAACATTCCAGCAATTTCCAAATCAGCCGAAAGCTCAGGAATCCGATAAAGTAGTAGCCAAGTCTCTGGCTCCAGCCCTGGAGCCAATCTTCAGCTCCTCTGAGGTATGGAGTGATCCTCCAAGTCGAACCACAAGACACAGGCCAATTTCAGTACGGTCAGGTTCATATCCGCGGCCTTCGATTACACCGTTTAGGAATTCAATGTCTATTTTTTAAACAGACCTGGAGATTGTGCACAAACAGGCAGGGAACACACACCCCCTCATGAATATTTTAAACAAGAGGTTTGAGGCCCCACCCCTTGGCCTGGAAATTTGATAGGCGCATGCCTGCCCATCAGTCACTGCCTGAAAATAGCCCCCGAACCCAGTGTTTACCGAACGTGCGCGATTTGGCCGCCGGGCTCTGGGTGGGGGAGAGGGAGGGAGAGAGAGAGAGGGGTCGGGTGCCCCCCCCCGACCTACCTTGAGTCTCCTCAAACTGCTCCAGAAGGCTAGTTAGGTCAGTGGCTTCAATTCCTGAAAGGCAGCGCAGAAACCAACCGTGACATGAAGCTCTGGTGGGCCAGACAGTTAAAATATGGCTGTGGTGAATAAGTTCCGCCCCCCTCAGAAATTCATAACCCCATCTGACGGGATGGGCCAGAATCCACCCCAGCTGCTCAGGGAACAGACCCCCCCCCTACCCAACACCCCAGATGCCGCAATACTGACATCTACAGATTTACGATGGACCCCCAAGCTTCCTACATCCACCCGATATGTCCCCTATGTCACCATAAAGGGGGCGTCTGATTGGCCGATACCAACTCAGGTGACTCACTGAAGGCGGAATCACTATGTTTTAAAAGTCACGTCACTGCAGAGTGACTCACCTATTTCACTGGTGCTGGCCTGCACCTGCTTCTCCTCTGGGTTCTGCTTGGCGGGGAGCACCAGCAGCTTGGTCTGGGGCGGCCGCTGAGGCCTCCCGCGGGCAGGGAGGCTGGCGGCAATGGCCAGTTGGTCTCCCGCGACTGAAGGGGGCTGGCCAGCCACCTGGGAGGTGGGTGCTGTGGCCGGGTTAATTTGTGACGGTGGCTTCCTTGAGGCCGGGACATCAGGGTGCTGCGGTCGGCGGGGATCTATAGTGGTTTGGGTGGGGTGGGACCCGGCGGGAGACAAGCAGGGTGCCAGGTGACAGGCATTCGCCTGGGGGGGCACTGGCCTGGCAGCCACACTGGGAGGCGCAGCAGGAGGTGCTGGGCCTGAGGGTCGGCTCATGGCCTGCGGGGGCTCCACCGGCCCGCCTCCCGGGGGCTTGCTGGGACCCACCACTGAGCTGGGGGGGACCAGCAGAGCCTCGGGGGTGGGGGGTATGCTGGAGCCAACCGGGTGCCAGGCCGGCACCGCCTCCTGGGGCTCCTTTTGGGCGGGGTGGGCCCGCAGCTGCTCTGGGAGGCAGGGAATGGGAGGCAGCTCCCTGGGGGGCTCAGGGAGAGTGGGCCACTTGGTGCTGTCGCCTGGCTTCCCCACCGGGCCTGGCTTTCTCTGCTGCCTCAGCAGCCGGTACTCCTGCAAGCTGAGGAGCTTCGGCCTGGCCTCCTCTTGGGGGGGCTGAAGCACGGGTGATGCCGGCTGCTCCACAGCACCGGTCGGAGGCTCCGGGTCAGGCTGTCCCGAGGCAACCTCCTCCAGCTTGCGGGACACCGAGGTCTCTGACCCGACAGAATCATCCCGGCCCTCAGCTGCCAAGTCCAGGACAGACGTCAGTATGGGGGCAAAGGTCACCCTCTTCTTCTTAGCCGCTGTCTTTGGACTGTCGTCTCGCGGGACTCCCTCTGGCACGGGTCCCGACACGTTTGCCGTCGTCTCAGCCTGCCCGCTCCTCACGACACTCTTTTCCACACCTTTTTTGCTTTTCCGTTTCTTCTTCCGGCGCGAGGGACATTTTTCTGAGGTGGGCTCTTTGGGGCGCTCCTCGGACACCTCGCTGCCCCCAGCTTCGGTGGCGGAGGCAAAATCGGGACTCCCTGGCTGTGAAGACTTCCCCTCAGAGACAGGCTCCTCCTTTGAGGCCCCCGCCGGCCCGATAGGACCCGTGACCGCTAGAATGGGCTCCCCCTGCTCTCCACGGTCGACCACCTCCAGCACGAGGCCGCCCTCGGGCAGGGGGTACCCATTATCCTCCCCCAGCTCCAGGGAGACGGCCAGGCAGTACGGGTAGACGTGCTTCACCAGGTCACCCAGTGAGGGGAGTCCCACGTCACCCTCGAGGCCTTGCGCCAAACTTCCTGAGTCGCCGTCTTCCTCCTCGCAGTCGCTCCTCTCGCTAAGGAACCTCCAGTGCCGCTCAGCACAGACATCAACTTCCTGGAAGACAGGGAACCGACTGATTGGCCGAACAATAAAACCCAAAAACTGAATGAATGACCGAAAAGGCGGCTCCATCCAGCATTAGACGCGTCGTCGAGAACACGAGAGTTCCTAACATTTCCTACAGGCTCCTTTGCGGGCAGCGATAATCGCCAGACTCAGCAAGTGTCGGAGCTGAAACAGAAGTGAGAAGTTCATGCACCGGATTTAAAAGTCGTCTCCTTCTGAAGCAGAACACCACCCTAGAACCACCTGTTGCTCACGACTACAAAGCGTGTGGACGGATTTAAGGGTCTACGCTTCAGAGAGTAACCGAAGATTATCCTAATATCCAGTAACGTGACAAGATGGCCGCTTGATCTGACTGCTTTATAGGTTTCCGGTCAGTTTCCTTCTAAATGTGAGCTGGGTCGGGAGATTTGATAACTCAAACTGAAGGAATTTGAATGTCTCAAGTTTTCAGAAACCCCACCCATTCGGGGGGGGGGATGGCAAAACAGCGAATGAGGAATCAAGCCAAGGACAAGCTGAGGGCCAATCACAACACAGGGGAGGGGCCAGCAGTTTAGGGGGGAGGGGCTTGGAAGCAGGCCTCACCAGCGATGGATCCCTGCCCTTCTGTCCGGAGAAGAGCTCCGGATCGGGCAGAGTGTCGAACGGTGACAGGTTCTCGCTGTCCACACTGTCCAGTACTTCCGTCAGTGCAGTCAGCAACGCGGCTTCTCCTTCTTCATCGATGCAGCCATTGATCTACGAGGGGAGACGGACAACTCTAAATGAAAACCCATTGGCTGGACGTGACAGAACCCCACCCCCACTAACGTGCAAGGAGCAAATGGAACATTTTACAGCCCATACCTGCGAAAGCCCCGGCATTTACAGCTCACACAAGGTTCTCCTGCCGCTGAGCCACAAAATACAAACAAAAGCTGAGAATGACGTTTACCTCTACTGGAGTGCACGAGTCCTCGAAGATGGATAGGATGGAGGAATCCAGGCAGGTGGGGAGGGACTCTAGGGCCTGCCCAGCACCCAGTGGGTCATTCAGGCTGAGGTCACCAGCATCCTGCCTGCTCAGAGTGTCCTGTGTAACACACATGTGGGTGTCAGTTCGCACGTACCATTCCAAGAAGCTTTGGAGGGGCTCCGAGCAAAATGGCATCCCATCACCCGCAACGCACTGGAGGGAAGCTGGGGACCAGAATCCCGCCGTCTGCATTCCATGTAGATCTGGGCCAGTGAGCGGCTCAGTAGGTCAAATCTCTGTGCGTGTGATCGGAAGGTTGCCAGTTCGAGCCCCGGCTTGGGCAGAACAACGATGTCTGAGGGCCCTTGAGCAAGACCCTTAACGCCCAGCTCCAGGGTCGCCAAAAAGAAGAATTTTGCAAATGGAAAATAAAGATATTTAAGGTATTATTTAGGTCCTGTATCACTCCTTCTGTCTGGATTATTGTATTGCTGTGTTTGTTAAGCACTGAGAGTGTAGCAAAATTCTTTTCGTTATGTCATCAAGGATAAAAACAAAGCTAAATTAATTCCCCGTATGTTAACAAGACCACTGAATACTGACACGCACGTGAAACATGGTGGCTTCAGACAGGCCGCGACGCAGCAGTACCTCCCACCGCAAGCAGGTGACTCACAGGCCAAACACCAGCTGACAAAACGCATTGCTCATCCGCGACAGGAAAACGACACCACCCAGCACACCGCCGCCCGGGGGCGCGCTTCCGCCGGCCCTGGAAAAACGTGCGTTTGCTGTTACTGCGCGTGTTCATCCTCAACAAAATCGCGAATAGTAGGAGCGGTCACGGCGTCTCCGGGTTGGCAGGGGAGGGGGGCAATAAAACCTAACAACGTAGCGTGATCCGGCACCACTGGATGGGGGGGGGGGCAATACAATGTAGCGTGATCCGGAACCACTGGTTTACCACGAAACACACAATCCGTAAATCAGTCGAGCACTGAAACGCAGATCATTTAAAAACAAGCATCGCATCAAAAGAGAAAGCGATGGACATTACAAGAAAGGCGTCTGGTTCCCCGGATCGTGACATTAGGCGCGGTCTCCGCCGCCGGCCGGGATCCCTCCACCCACGTGTTATTACAGCAGCGACAAACGCCGCCCTTAGCACCACGTACATAAGCACAGCAACTCATTTTATCACTTAAATGAGTGCACGCATGTCCAGCAACTACCATTAAGATGATTACACTACATAAATAGTTCAAAACATTCGGGACATTGATTTGCATTCTGATTTTTAACTGTCATTTAAATGCCAAGAACTTCCCTCCGGTGGATCAGCAGCCAGATTCGCACCACGTGTTATGAATACAAACTCCTCACGCGACCCGCCGGCGCTCGTGACAACTTGCACTTCGTCAAAATAGTCGCAGAAAAGTGAACCTGAATATCGTCAAAGCTTTTAAAAATACTGCTACGAATACAAGACACGATTTATTTTTGCTGAGCATATGCAATGGATGGCGGCCTAGATGGATCCACTACAACTTGCAGCAACGAGGACTAGGCTTTAGCATCGAAATGCCAGCGTGACAAACGACCAAAGTGTCACATTTCAAGGCGAATGGACGGCAATTTGGGGCGAAAATGGATCTGAAAACCTACAATACAATCAGGCGTAGCACGCATAAACACGTTACCGGTAGGAGTCACCATTCCTTCATTAATTCTTCGTAACACGTAACTCATTTAACAATGATAACGTAAAAGATTTATCAATGGCTTTTATTATTACACATAAATGTATATATATATATATATATTTGGCACAGTTAAAGAGTTTACACGGGCTACCACCACACAAAAAAAAGCGACTGAAGATTTTGACGATCGCTTAAAACCATTTAAATAATCGTTTTTTATGTACTAATTTCTTGGCGCAGGTAACTTTCCACACATACAAACGAGCAGCAGACTAATCTCATGCTAACCCCCTCCATTTTCCCCAGCCAAAAAAATAATTTATCCGACAAACGTGTAAACGTCACACTTAAAAGTCAACGTAAAACGCCAAAAACAGGATCGCTGTAAGGAAACGGCACGTGTCACGTCGGACGGCTCCCCTCCGCACCCCAGCGGACGCGAATGCGGGGATGGAGGCATGCTGGCGCGCCGAGCCCATTGCGTGGCCGACTTCTTCTCCTCTGCCCCCCCTTCCATCTTTTCCCGGCACCATGCTTCCCTCGCCGTGTACATCCACGTGTCACACGCAGGCGGACGCCGCGCTGCGCCGCCAGCCGCCGCTAAACTCAGCGTCCCACCGCCGACCGCAGAGTTCCAACGCGTAGCCCCAGCTCCCAGCCCTCAAACCAGCACAGACCCACCTCATCCAAGGAGAAACATTCCATACTGCCGGCGATCAGACTTTCCAACCCCGCTCCCCACCGCGTCGCCATCTTGCAACTGTGATCTCACGTTCAGGCATGAGGCGCCGGGGAAGTGAAGACGCAGCGTTATTTCGGACCGGCTCCGGCGCATAGACACGCCCCTTTCCGAGGTGGGAGGAGGGGAGTAGCGTAGATATAGAGAGGGCTAGAGCGACTACGACGGGAAACACAAGAATGAGAACACACTGAATGAAAATAAAACTGTATATATTCCTTTTGGCGGTATATATAATATATATTTTGAGAAGATGCAGTTGTTTCTATTATTACGAAATTATGCACGTTCATAAAAAATATACGTGTGTGTGAAACAGACGATGCGGCAGTGTAGCTATTGAAGGCTCTTATTTTGAAGTTCCTCTTACGGCGCCGTGCGCGTGCTGTCCAGACATGCCGGGTCGGGCTATGCACGAAGCCGCCAGAGGCATCGGCCGCGGACCCTAGGATCGCCGGACGGGGAGCCACTGGAACTGCTTAGTTGGATACCTTGTGGTAATAGGAATTCCTTTACGGTCTCAACAATTGGTCAATCTGATCAAACCGGATACTTCTTCGTTCCTAAACTTACATGGCCACTCGTGGAGTACACTTCGCATATGGTTTTTATGGGTGTGAGACCCAGCTAGTAGTTCGATTTCTACACAAACCGGTGAAACATCAGATGGCGGTACTGAGACTAAGGAAGACCAACCTACGATATACTGCGATTGCACAGTGATGTCCCGGGTTCAACGGTTGACGTGTGTCCACTGCAGTGCACTATACTAGGAATCCGTTCAACCATCTTTCGTTATGGGGTTAACTTTGCCTTAACTAGTTCTTTGATTATTGGTGTAATCGATGCTTAATGTTCAAGCATGTTTTGCCAACTGTGTCCAAGTGCAGCGTAAAATAAAGGCTTCCCGCTTCAGTAATATAAAGTGATGAGATTTGCGGCTGAGAGGCCTGGCTTAGGAGCTCAGCTCCGACATGTGACAGAAACATTTCGGCACCCCGGCTTCGTGACACTTCTTCCTGGTTGACAGAAGACTCCTTTCAAGCAGGGCAAAATTACCCAGAGGCAGACAGCTCGCCTTCATCAAGTCTCCACTTTTCCTAGACTGTGACCTTACCACAGCTTTTATTATATTATTTGAAAAATTCTGATTCCGTCCGTTCCTACTCCAAAGGCGAAAATTGTTGCTATCAGTCGTCATATATAATTTTTTTTCTTACCCAAGGGCATGACTTTGGGTTCAGGACTGGGGGACGGTTGAGGTCTCCACCCATTTACTGCGGTCCAAGAGGTTGTATTGGCTGGTTTTGATTACTGGGGTGGGGGGTTACAACCCCCATCCCCCCATAGTTTACGGCCCTGCTTTTACTGACATGAATCCCCAAAAAGTGATGTGCTTCATTCTCTTTGGTTGTTGCCCCCACCCGCCCCCCCGGACTGCACACTCACCAATTCCTTTGATTCCCAAAGCAGGTCAGGAGTCTGAGCATTTTTTGCATAAAAATTTACTATAAGAAAATCAAGCAAAATATTAAGGTTTTTAAAAAATAAAAATTACAGTCAATTAATAGGAGATAAAAAAATAAACACTAAAGAGCACAGCAATGTTATAAATACGGTGCAGAAACAGTACAAAGAATATGTGTCTGGTTGGCCCTGATAGGCTACAAGTGGCTTAGATACACACATACAGCCTTGATCCTTTTTCTAACACAGGCACCAAGTAGCCTGTTTTTCTATACATTGTGCATTTGTCACCAGGCTGTTTTAACATCAAGGTATTTAATCAGCTGAGAAGGTGAACAATTGGTGCATAGTTGGGTTAAAAACTCAACATTATATGAAAGCCTGAGCAGTCACATGACTCAGCTAGGCCACACCTACACCACGTACACCACGCCCTCCATTAGTTTTATTTTTTTGGCGCTTGTTGTGGGGTCACTGGAAAAGGCCTAATATTCATGGTCTGGTGGTGCATCATTGGTTGACTCCTCACTAGATGAACTCTAGTCCCTCATATTTGACGTTTCCGATCTTGGTCTCTGGTAGCAGGATGCGGCCGTCCAGCGTGAAGGCTGTGATGTAGGTGCCGACTTTGCCGGCGTCCTCCTCGGACTTCAGCGCCAGCACAAGCTGGTCGTTGGTTCCAGGCACGAACTTGAACGAGGAGAAGCCGTGTGTGGGCAGTAGCGGGCCCACGCGGTCCGCAGAGACGTCCCGGAAGTCCGGCGAACAGCTCAGCACCAAGTTGGTCCCGCGACGCTCGTCCGCTGCCTCGTTGTACAGCTTGGAGCTGGCCCGGCGCGGCAGGAAGAACCAGCGCTGGAGCAGGTCGCTCCATGCTGCCGATTCGTGGATGAGGTAACCTGGAGGGGGGGTGGGGGGGTGGACAATGGTGACGGGTCCAAGGACCAGGGAGCAGAACGAGAAAAACACAGAGAGAATAATGTTGGAGAGATAAAGAAGGGTGTTATGATGGAATTGATGAGAGAGAGAAAAAGAGATAGTGATTAAGGGTGTAAGGACGGGGGGGGGGACCTCCCAGTCAGGTGACAAGCCCATTCATTCATTCAGCTCCTCAATTCATTATTATCTACAGCACTGGATTGGGCCAAATTTTAGCTCCACCCCCAGTGAGACCCTGGTGGCCAATCACCCGGCAGCTCATTTGTTTTCCCGTGTGTTCGCTCTATGCTGTCTTTTATTTTTTTCATCTGGAGCCCAACCAGGACGGCATGTTTTTTTAAACATGTCCTCCTGGCTTCTGCCCATGACTGTGTCATATTCACAGTCCCAGCCAGAGTGTAGGAAATGAAGGGCAAGGGTCTCAGCAGAAAGATGACACATGAAAGCTCTGTTAAAATGACCCTCCCAACCCCCCCCCCCCCAAACTCACCTGGGGGTCTAATGCCAGCGGCATTCCGCATGGCACTGTACCGTGGCACCCAGTTCTGGTGCTCCACATCGCCACGGAAACCCACCACTTTGACCCACTCTGGGTGGTCGTTGACTACCTCCCCCGTGGTTGTGGTCCACTCCTTCCCCAGACCGCCCACGTACAGACGTTCGTCCTTCACGGCCAGCCACTCTGCCTTGAATCCTGGGAAGGAAAAGCCGGGCTTATCAGTGCCCAAAACCGCACCGAGACCTGCTCATTCCCCCTGCTCATTCCCCCTGCTCATTCCCCTGTTCATTCCCCTGTTCATTCCCCCTGTGCCTGGTGCCTCTCCTCAGTTACAATTTCTGGCTGCATAGAGCTTTAAACTGTAAAAATGTCATTTCAGGCATGAGTTTCACAAAAGAGCTCATATAAGATGCCCTGAAGTCAACTTTTGTTGTATAACACGCTCAAAAAATACATGTAGGATTTTATTTATGTCATAAAAATATCTTAAAACCAAAACAGGCCATACCTACACTGTACAATTGATTTTAAAAAGTGTCAAACTGCATTTTTATGAGGAACTCATAAAACCATAGTGTTGCCTGTCCTTCAAGATCAAACACAATGCTTAAAATACCACTGTGAAATCTAAATATATAACACTTAATTTGCATAACAAACTACAACGAGCGCATCTGTCATACATTTTGTTCTTAATTTAAAAACTTCTGCACACAGGCGAATGTTTGTGTCCTTTCTGTCATTTATGAATGTTGTTTGATATGAAATGTATAAGGGACAGTCTGCAATCGCTCCTCTTATTTACCCAGATTAACTTCCAGGTAGCTGTGTGAAGGTTTTAACTCGATGGTTATAATCTGCGATTTTGTTGTTTTCTCAGTATTTTAGAGACACATAAAAGAGTAAGAATTGGCCCATACTGAACCCCACCACTGCCACTCATCTCAGTTTACTTTGCTTTCCATAATTACAAAGAGCAAACAATTGTATTATGTTTACTTGGCATTCCATGTTTACATTGCGCCATTTTTACATTCAGTATTTATTGTCTGACTGTAAGCATCCTAATCGGTATTTGTGATTGTGTTTAATTTGTGTGTACCAGTGGCCGGCAGGAATCGTTGAGATTTGCGTTATGTAATGTAAATGACTATATCAAATGAAATCAAAATTTGTTTATAGGGCACATTTAAGACAACATAGGGTGACCGAAGTGCTGCATGAAATCAGACAAATCAGACACTAATCAAAACCCAGAGAGGTAAGACAGGTTTTCAAGCTGGATTTAAAGGTGATCATGGTGGCTGCAGAGCAAACGTGGGGGGAGGGGCCACTACGAAGCCCGGATACGGCAGTTGCCAAAGAGTGCCTGTCTCTCACCGTCAGTCTGCACCTTGGCAATGATCGAGATCATCTGCTGAGGGGATACCAATGACCGAGTGAGAGCACCAGGGTGCAGGAGGTCGGCAAGGTAAGACGGTGCCAAGCCCAATCCAGCAGTTAACCACGAGCTCCAGCCTATTAACTCTTGAATAATCGAATAATTAATCGTCATAAAAATGAAAATGTGTACAAGCGAGGGACACGAGCCTGAGACTCAGGGTGACCTTTTCGGGGGCATGACTGACCTTTGGCGACTGAGCCGTCTCCGTCGGCCAGGATGACCCAGGGTACGGCCCGGTTGCCCTCAATGTGGTAGACCACACCCGTGCGGTCATCCACGCTGTACAGCTTCCCATTAAAGGCCACCAGGTCGGAGAGCTCCATGCCCCGCCCCTTTTCCGCCAGGTGACTCTCAAGCACCACCCAGTCAGGGTCCCACTCCACGGTCACTTGGTCCCTACCATCCAACACCAGCAGGTGGCCCCGGCGTAGGTAACTGAACCAGGTGAGCTCCTTGGTGCTGCGAGAGGCTGTGTCCAGGTCGGCGATGACGGCGATGCGATAGCGGGTGCCGCGTGCTGTGTGTTCTGGCGGGCTCAGCGGGTACGTGTCGTTATACCGTCCGGAGAATATTTCTGCTGCTACCACACCATACCATCCGGAACGTGGGCGGAGGCCACCCGGGACGTGCTGGGGGAAGCGGTCACCAGTGTCGTCACTGCCCTCTGCTGTCCTGTGTGAGTACAGCAGGACTGCCAGTACGAACAGACCGACCGCCATGATGGTCCGCCACCGTGGCCGTAAGCGGGCGTCCAAAGAGGACAGCGCGGAGAAGCCTCGGACAGGGATGGGAAGAGAGTTCATGAAGCCGTTCTGCTCTAGCTGGGTGAATTCTGGGTCCATCTGCGAGGAAGCCGGAGAGGAACCTGGAAGGAGAGAGATAGAGATGGGGTTGGACACGACACCAGGAAGAGAGGACAAGATGAGGGTGGTCTTTGTCTGCAGCAGCCGGTTATGCCAAATGCAGTGGGTAGGCAGATTTAGTGAGGGAAAGACATCCAAACAGCTCCATGACCAAAAAAAATCCACCACCTTCCTGTGACCAAACCCAATGACAAACCATCACCCTATCAGTGCCACGTCCCATTATCTCACTGGGAGGTACCTTATGGGCCACAGTCATTCCAACACGCGTCTGCGGAGGTGCCACGTCTGTGGCCGGAGCTCGGCTATGTCGCCGGTGCATGTTTGTTTGGGAACGTCCTCATGAAAACAAGAGATACGGCAGCCTTGAAGGTCAAACAGAGGCAGGCAATCGCAAGGTGGGACGTGAATGGATTACATAAAGTTACAAGCAGAAACATCATTTAATTGCTAATCAACCACTTTCTGGCCTATATAAACCCAGCCCATATAAAGCCTGGGGAGATACCCAGCAGATCAGCACAGTGTGGTCTGCATTTGCCAGCCTGGTTCATTGTGCATTGTTGGGCTGAACCTCCCTCTCTGAGCTTGGCACGCGTTCCCACGCCAAAATGACGCCATCACATTGTTTTGCATGATACAAGGCTTTCATTGCTTTGAGGAAGGACACCAAGAAAGCTGGAACATTCCAGAGGTACGACTGCGCCTCCCCACTGCCCTGCGCTCCCCCCTCGGCCCAATGGCTTCCGTGACGTGATCTTGGCATGGAGGCTCCGACCCGCCATGAACTCAGACTCAAATTACTCTCTGGGCAGCTAAGGTTGCGATATATGGGAAATGGCTTTGGTACTGGACAAGACAAGAACTCAGGTTACAGAAGCTAAAACTCCTGAGCCTTAGTTCATTGCCTAGACAGTGCTGAGACATCCTCTGGCACCCACACAACTCTTCAGCAGGTTTTCCTCTGGTGAACTGTGACACGTGTATTGGTGACACAAAGGACAATAATAGCTCTAAAACTGGCAAGCAGTACAGGTCACACATAATTTGTTAGGAGCAGGCTCTGTAAACAGGTTACCTAGCTCTGCAAATGGGCTACCTAGCTCTGTAAACAGGTTACCTAGCTCTGCAAATGGGCTACCTAGCTCTGTAAACAGGTTACCTAGCTCTGCAAATGGGCTACCTAGCTCTGTAAAC
>JAOYFF010000094.1:3394830-3408304 GCA_025773925.1 Cryptomyrus ogoouensis
ATCTACTATTCTTTTACAAAATGGCACACCCCAGACGTTGAGACAAACCATTGTGTGAATACTTTTACTTAAAAAAATACTTTAAAGTAAATTTACAAGTAAGTACTTAGTACTTTCACTTAAGTAAGATTGTTGATGTAGCACTTCTACTCTTACTTGAGTACATATTTTGCAGGATATTTGTACTTTTACTTAAGTACTAAGCTTCAGTACTTCCTCCACCACTGTACAAAACCAACAATAATTAGCTTTAATTGTCACAGTGAAGCAACCCGGCCTTTAAGACAATGTCACTAGCACACGTTGGTAATGGGATATAATGGGTTTCTACACTTAGCTTTTTTTCACATGCAACGAAGCTGAACCAATGAGGCAATGGAGCAACTTCGCTTCTGACAGGAAGTCCTGCCTCCCTCTTTTCTTATTGGCTGATTCCTTTGGCCCTCACTTACTCACGACCTGGAAGGGTAGGCCGTTGCTGTAGAACGGCAGGCCAGGGGCGGGGCCCCCCTTCGGGGTCACTCTGCAGCGGTAGATCCCTGCCGAGCTGTTCCTGACTGGCAGACTGAAGTTGACGGGCCGACTTCTCGTCAGAGATTTCTCGGCCAAGACTCGGCTCTCGTTGTCCCTCAGGAGCTCGAAGACGGCGGGGAGGGGCACCTGGGGTGCCGTGCACGTGAAGGTCACCCTGGCTGCCAAATACTCCATCTGCGGCCCACTCAGCGAAGGCAGCGACAGCACTGCAGAGAGAGATGGGAGCCTCCTAGCATGCATCCAGCCGTCCGCCATACAGATTTCCAAGGGGGGGGTCCTGTTTCATTGAGCACAGCACTCAAGGCAGGGGACACACAGGGGGGAGCCTGCCCCCTGCAGGGCACATGCAAGCATCTACAGGCAGTTCGGAGACATACGCTAATGAGCCAGAACATTAGGACCGTGAGGTGAATGGTGAGAAGCAGGTATAGGGGGTGGGGGGGTTATAGAGGGTGCGGATGGAAACTACAGCTCTGGGGAAGAAGCTGGTCTTCAGTCTGTTGGGGGGGGCGGGCTTTGATAGTACTGCATGTTGGTCAGAGGTGGAAATTTCAGGTCCAGAAAGTACAAATCCAGACCAAGATTTGGTTTCAACTAACCAGCTCTGTGACCGTCTTCGTATTTTCCATCTCTGATGTTGTTGGTTCGTACCTGACAGGATAGCCTTCATTCACATCCCACGTCAGCCTTCATTCACATCCCACGTCAGCCTTCATTCACATCCCACGTCAGCCAGTACTAGCTGCACAACACCCTGTCAGCGGTTTGTCATTTTTCCCTTCTCAGTCCACCCTACCTAATCATTATTTCCTATATGCAAATGTTATTTTTATTTATAAATATTATTATGTATATAGTACTTGTTAATCCCTTATTCCCTCATCTGGAAAGCACTTAGGGTCAATTCCTGTTGTTTTCTTTTAACTGACTTGATAAATTGACTTGACTTTGTATATTATGTCTGTCTCCTAAATGTCAGTCTTCCGCTTGCGCTCTGTGTCAGCCAATGGTGTACTCTGACCTTGGGCTGGGCCATGAATATCCGACGCCTAGAGCTGTTATATCCATGCAAATGGCACCCAAACCGCACAGATGACTCTAGATCAGTGTTTCCCAGCCCAGTCCTTTGGACTGACCACAGCCCACGTTTTTGCAGCCTCCCAGCTCCTGGTAGGTTCATCCCGGTATTGCCTCTGTCCGGCTTTTCATTGGTTCAGTTGACGTGGATTAATTTTGGCGACACACTTCAAAAGACAGCAGTTTTCGCAGCCCGGCCTGCGTGCGCTCAGATATTCATTTTGTGATTCGCGATCCATTTAACATTCTTTTGGATTTTTGGTGTATGACATTTGCTAGTTTTCTGATGGTGATTTTTTTTTTGCTTGGTCCCTACCTTGGTCTTGTGTGCCCTGCATGGGTGTTGTTAGGTCTGATCACTGGAGGCTGTCGCCCCGAGTATTTTAAGCCTAGTCTCGAGTATTTTAACCCCAACGCCAATCTTCCTTCAAAAAATAAAAAATAAACAGTCAACCCCCCAGGCAAACTTCACTTGACTGATCTTTTCAACAGCTAGAAACTCCCCTGATGCCCTGTAATACACTTGTAAATTAAATGTTATATTTGTTACTTTAGTTGTCATTTTTTGTTCAGAGTGTAGGGTTAGTGATTTTTGGGTTAGTTGGGGAGTTAGGTCTAGAATATTGTCTTTAAGTTTTTTTATTTTGGCAGCAACGAAGGTTTCGTTTTTAAGTAGAGGTGTTTTGTTTCTTGTTTTGGAAATATCCACGCCTGAGACTATTGTCCTTCATCGGTCACTATTTGTCAATGAATCACATTGAAAACACATTTGTTATAATAGAGTTTAATCTTTCCCCCTTTCCTACCTACACACCACTTTTCTTGGTGCACCCCTAAACTCTACCCTAACATCCATCCAAAAGTGTACTGTCTAGCAGGGAACTCGGAAAGAACAAAAACGTGGACTGGCTGTGGGTCCCCGGGGACCGGATTGGGAAACACTGCTGTACTGTGTTCTTACTAACCTAGTTAACGTATTATCTAACTACAAAGCTGTCCGCTGTATGAGTTACCCTGGCTGTAAGACCCCCGTCAGTGAACCGATAGGTAAAAGCACAGCTATAATTACAGAATCGAGCCCTCAGTTAGACCAGCCACATGCTAAATACATAAATTTCAAATGTACAAAAGAAGTATCCATACCAAGGATGAGGCTGTAAGTGCTAATCAGCCACTAACGAGCTGTTTTTGGGCGAGATCCATTTTTTAAAGAACATGTTGAAGCTACTGATAGTTTATCTGAGGAGAAATACATACCGTTGTCTGTCCTCAGAATTGCAAAAACTGGAAGAAACAGTAAACAAATACCTTAATTAGGTTTCTAGGAGGTAATTCTGGCCCTGTGACTCTCTGTGGATGAGGACTCACCCAAAATGGGCATCAAATTCGCAGGCAGCGGTCTGCCCATCCTTGCATCTTCCCGCTGACCCACAGACGTTTGTGCCTGCAGGCATGCGGGTGTGTAAATGCCTGGAACATTGGCCTCCCCCCTCCCATCTGCAGGGGACAGATAGCTGAGAACCCCCCCCCCCCACCCCGTACACTACATTAAGGTGAAGCGGTTTTTCCTGTGCAGGTCCGGACTGCTTTGTCCCCCCACGGCATTATGGGAAATCACCAAGGGCACCTTACAGGAAAAAAACAGTGAAATACAGCACAAAACACGGAGGAACTGAGCAAAGGCCAGATTGGGTGTCTTTTGAACTAAAGGCCTTATTTCAGTCTAAAACCTGCTCAGTTCAGTTTTCTTGGGAAAGAAATTTGACTTGGCTTTTAAAAAAGGAAGAACATCTTAGTAAATTGTTAATTCAAGAAAGTAAGTTGACTGCAAACAAAGGAGACAGTTAATTAATAGCTGCATATATGTGTTGCATTGTTTGGCTGTAATAATTTAAATAAATAATTGACATAAAATAATTCAAATAAATATAAACAAGCTTTATTGAACAGCATGTATGTACAAATATTTTCTGGACATGCTATTGCCATTTGCTTAACTTGTAAAGAATGTTAAAATAATATCTATAATATTCTCTGGAGACACATGAAACACAAGCCAAAGTCCCCGGAAAAGCCGCGATGCCCGGAGCTGAAGCCATTTTAGGAAGCGTCTCCTGCGTATGTTGTCAGAGAGCTGGGCTGAGAAACCTTACAGGTCATGCCTCAGCCAATGAGATACGCTGCTTGAAGTCAGGTTTAATTGCACTCAGATAAACATATTTACTCAGCAATAAAGTCATATACATGTATAAAACATATTTACAGCGGTGACTTTTGATATAATGCTTATACTCTATCTGACCCAATCATGGTTTATCAGAACGTGAGAAATGTCCAATCAGAAGGGACGGCATTTGGTTCGCATGGTCGGGCTGGGAATCACAGTTCACTAAAATGTGTCCCTGCATCACCGCCACAGATGTAGCCTTGCTGCAGTCGTGCCAGGCCACACAACGTCACTGAGTTCATCACAAGTTGCTAGCGGGCGCACATGTTGTGTGGTTTGACAGCGCCCCCTAGGACAGGTCCTCCTGTAGCGGTATGGGACTGAGCTGCCTGCTGCCTGCAAAGTCACTGCTCTTCGGTGACTGGCTGCGCAGCCAGGCCGATTGATGCCTCACTAGGAACCATTTATCAGAGCTGCACTGCAGGGGGAACGAAAAAGGGAGCGCACATGAGGAGGGGAAATGGGGTTTGTTTTCACAGCTGTATGGGGTCATTTGGCTGTTTATCATAACATGGAGAAAGGACAGTAGTATATTGTACAAGTATTAGCATTACAATATTGATAACAATAAACTGATGAAGGAAACATTCACATTTTAATCGTCACGTGAACATTGCTTGTGTGCTACTTTCCGACTATAGTTCCAATCTTTACAATATAATAAAACTTTAAGGCAGGAAGTCTTACTATAACCAGCATGTTCTTCAGCCTCTCGATGGACTTGTTGTTGGATCTCCTCTGGGACATGGACGACGTCAGTAGGATGCTGGGAAAGCCAGCAGAGATCCCTCAGCTCACACGCTGGTCACACAGAGCCTTGCATACCTCCCCCCGCCAGTGTTCAGCATACACCTCCCACAATAAACCAATGTTTGACCTTTTAGACTTATGACATAACAATCCTTTAATGCTTTGCGAGCACCTTGCATGCCGTCTCAAGCGGGCATCTCCCAATCAGGATGAATGTGACCTGATATGTCCCTTTTACGCAGGATTAATCAGTAACTAACATGCAGCTTTATTCTTTCATACATTAGTCTGGCATATGGAGTGATTTTAATGGGTCTCTGGAAACCCCCACCCCCTCTGCTGTATTTACCTGCCTGGGCCCAATTTATTGTCAATTTCCACTTACATCTCGGCCAGGATGAGCGACAGGGCGAAAGCCTCGGAGGACATAAAGTGGATCAGGTTGCGGGGGACTCTGGGCAGGCCGTCCACGCAGTCCGCCGTGACGTTAAACACCGTGCCCCTGCCCATGAACGGGCCGCATGTTTGGGAAGGAGGCAGCCTGTGCGGGGGTGGGATGGAGAAGAAGCTCAGGGCTTCCGCCTGGAGGTGGGGGGGGCGGGTGTGTGGCAGAATAGCTCCACCTACTTGTTGAGGGTGATGCCGAGAACCACGGTCGCCATCAGGAGCCCCAGGAGCAGAATGAAGTGGAAGAGGACAGAGGAGTTGGAGGCCCGAAACACGCGGTGGGCGGGGTCACAGCACCGCCGCACGGCAAACTGGGTCAAGGCGGGCGGGGCAAAAACAGAGAAGCTGATTGGACCATACACATGTCCGCATGTCCCTCATTGAACAACTTACCCCCCCATTTGGTTGAGTCATGCCAGCCCTTTCTTTATTTGCTACCACACCCCCAGCTAACATGCCATACTATTGGGAAACGACACAAAAGCCAATAAGTGAATTTTAGGAAAGACAGAGAGACCGGCGGAGCAGAACCCTTCCAGATCTACGCCGGCGTCGCACCTTCTTGATATAGAAGACCAGGAACAGCTTGATGAGGGAGATGAACGGCAGCAGGGGGCAGTAGAAGACCCCCACCCAGGTGACGGTCTGGCTGTATATGAGGTCCAGCACGTGGAAGGGGATCACAAACTTCTGCACGCCCATCACCTTCAGTAGGTTGTTATTTGGGAAATGCTCCCTCAGCAACCTGCAACAAAGCACGACTGTTTGTCTGCTATGGCCCTGCTGTTTGTCTGCTATGGCCCTGCTGTTTGTCTGCTATGGCCCTGCTGTTTGTCTGCTATGGCCCTGCTGTTTGTCTTCTTGTCCCCCACCCTACAACCGTGGCATAAGAGCTTCACCGTGTACCAACAAACACATGTGACAATAAAACTCATCGACAATTGAAACTTGAACCTCGAGGCGGAAGATCAGCTGACAACGCAGGAAAAAACTGAACCTCCAGGAATTCAGCTTGACTAATTGTCCTACTTATCTTTGTTCTTATTACATCTGTTTCCTTATGGCTGTGGTAGATACACTATACAGCCAAAAGCATGCGGACACCAGCTTGTACAACATCTCATTCCCAAACCAAGGGCATTAACGTGAAGTCGGTTGGCTCATTGTTGCTGTAAGAGCCTCTGCTCTTCTGGGACGGATTTCCATTAGAAGCTGGATCATTGCTGGTGGCATTTGCTGCCATTCAGGCTGGTTATTGATGTTGGGTGATCAGGCCCCTTTCTGTGAGATCATGTGATTGACAACTTTGCAGCTGAACTTGCTCCCAGATGTTTCCACATCACAGTCACTTCACTTGCGGTTGACCAGGGCAGTGTTTCCCAACCCGGTCCTTGGGGACCTGCAGACGTTCCATGTTTTTTGTTCCCTCATGGTTTCCTGCCAGACTGTCCACCTTTTTTCTCCCAGGGAGTAAATTGGATTGGGATTGGGATTAGGATTGGGATTGGGAAACACTGCTCTGATTAATAATTCTTTAATGTGACCAGCACCGGTTGAAATGTAAGTAAACGTCCCCTCAAAAGGCTCACGGATTTCCTGGCACTGAGTGCGACAGTGGCTTTTAAAAGCCAGTTTTAAAGGACGTGACTCACTACACATCACCTTGTCCTGTAACAGGCTGGAAGGTGACGGATGAAAGGGTGTACTCACGTTTTGGGGAACATCACGAAGAACGTGACAGTGAAGCAGGCCAGGAAGTCGAAAACCAGAAGTTTGTACATTTCCTGGCCAAACTGATTCTCCCAGCACTGGCGGTGAAAATAGAAAGAGTGATTCAGATGCTTTTATGTAGGAGTGCAGACCGCGTCCTGAGAACGGCTGATGGATGTTAGCGCTTCAGTACCACATTATTGTTGGTCTGGAGAGTCATATAAAGGAAGAACAGGAAGATTCCCAAACAGGCAAGCTTCAGGATGATGCTCCTTTAACACCAGGAAAAGATAACAAGAAACACCGTTAAATACCATTAAACCGTGTCAAGGACTTCATAACAGAGATGATGGTGGTACTCAAGATGCCTTAAAAAGGCCCTCGAATGACCCAAAAATATAATCTCCCAGACATCAGTGGTACCATATTGACAGTTTGGTGAATTAATAAATAAATAGCCAAGCTACTGAACACAATCAGCCGTTAAACACACCCAGCAGAAACAAGTGACTTGAAGAAAGTGGAGGCTGAATGTGTTAGAGTTACAATAAGGTATTAGTTTGTTAGTGTTAGTGTGTTAGAATTAAAAGGACTCGCGCTGTAGGTGCCTCCTCACAGCAGAATACAGCATTAGAAGATAATCATCACCAACTTAGGCTGATGCTTGGGCTTTGAGCACAGGGTCAGCCTTTTATCTGGCAGCCCTGGACCATGGGGGGTTAAGGGCCCAACGGCAATGTGAGTATTCTGTTGAGCCCGGGATTCAACCCAACAACCTTCCGATCAGAGGTACAGAGGCCTGACCTGCTGAGCCCCCCCCCCTCATTAGTAAACATGAAATGAATTTCCGGTACAGTTACAGTTATAAGGCTGCACAATGTCAGGAAATATGGCGGGGGGAGAGAAGCCCACAGGAAGCCATCGGGGCCCCACCCACCTGACCAGAGTGATGTTGACCTGGACGGTGAGAGAGTAGTCCTCGAATTTGGAGATGACCCGGAAAAGATGCGGGAGCACAAAATTGACCACGGTGATAGTGAAGGGGGGGAGGTACTGCTGGAGAAGCTTGAGGAACTCGTTCTCCTGGGCGACCGAGAGAGGGAGCGAGAGAATGAATGAGGGAGAGGAAGGGAGAGGGAGGGAGCCAGGGTAGCAGAAAGAGGGAAGATGGACGTCCACTTACAGGTAACTTGCCAGACTGGGAATATGCGGTGGCTCGGTATATGAGGTAGAAGGAGCCACCCAGCAGAACCACGACCATGAAGTTGAGCAGGAGCCGTATGAAACAGAGCCAGAGCTTCTGCCGGCAGGTCCGCTGGGACACTCGCAGGTGGTACCGCTCCTCCTCCAGGTCCATCTGGCAGGGGGGGTCAGAGAGGGATAAAAGTAAGAGAGAGGGGAAAAGTGAGGGGGGGGAGGACGGAAGACGAGCGGGAGAGAAGCAGACAGCATCAGCTGGCCTGGCTGTGCAGCCAATTACTGGAGAGCAGTAACTCTGCATGAAGCTGGCATCTCAGCCCCAAGGTACAGCAGGAGGACCTGACCTAGGGGGGCGCTGTCAAGCACCGCGGCACCAGCACCCTGCCCCGTGCACTCAGAGAAAAAGAGCAAAAAATATGCCAAATAAATAACAGACAAGTGTAGGTCTATGCCGAACGCGAATGTGCCAGTGTGCGGTTTTCAACCATGCAAACCAATGAGAGCAGGTGGTTTTCAATCAGTACCTGATTCGCTAAAAAGAAAAGTGGACAGTTGTCAATTGTTGTGCTTCATTCGCTAAAAAGTGGCCGGTTTTCAATCATTGTACCTCATTCGCTAAAAAGAAAAGAGGCTGGTTTTCTGTGTCTGGTTTTCAATCTTTATACCTGATTTGCTAAAAAGAAAAGAGGCCGGTTTTCAATCATTGTATGTATAATTGGTCCACTGAAACATTACTGGGGTAGCTCCTGTAATTATTGTCTTTTTTCCGGCTGAATAATCTGATCTGGAGTGAGGTGCAGACTTTGCAGACTTTGCTGTGTGCAGTGACCGTGAAGCGGTCATGACGAATCCTCACTAGCCACTGTCTTCTTAGTGCGGCGTCGCTTGGAAAGCTGTGAAAACTAAAAACTCCAACATATTTTGAAGATGTTGTGCGTTTAGGGACACAGTCGTGTTTGTGCCATTGTTACTCCCAAAACAGAAGTTTTTCTTTTCTTGTGCTGATCGTTCCGCAAACAGGAAGCGAGTCGTACTTCGCACTTGCAGACAGAACGTCAAAGAGCCTATTTGACAGCTGAAATCTGCCCGCACTGTTTGTGTTATCTAAAGACCTTCTCGAAAATAGGAGTAACTTCTCTATTCTTTATTTTTCTTTTAAAAAAATATTTTATGGTGCTATTCACAATAAAAGAAGCCATACACATTACTATCCTATTGAAGGAATCATCCTTTATCTTTAAACAGTATAAAGGACTGTCTTTGGTGTCACCTTGAGTTCATCCCTGATGACTCTCTGCTTCAAAGCGGCCGACGCCGGGTCCTGGATGCAGAAGTCCCAGCTACCGAAGACCTTGAAGCTCATGTTGAAGGAGAACCGAACTCCCAGCATCCACTTGTGCTTGTAACCACTGACAGTCCTGTGGGGAAGGGGGCGGACATTAGGCTGGGGATTATGGGACTGCTGCCCAACTAGCACCCTCCACATTTATTGGCTTTGCAGACGCTTTTATCCCAAGTGACATACAGCAGGGTCCCTGGAACAATTGGGGGGTTAAGGGCTCAAGAGCACAACAGTGACACGGGGACTGAACCAGCACCCTTCTGATCACAGGCACATTCTTAAATCATACTCTACAGTGGAAGTTCAATTAGAGTGGGTGGGGCCTAGTGGTATATTCACCAAAGACATACACCAAAGCTCACAGGGAGTTTATTTTCTGTCAGTCACCCTGCAGTCTGACCTGCGGACCAACACAACCAGGCTGAAGATGAGCACAGAGGAGACCCCCAACAGGAAGAGCAGGGGCGTGTTCAGACACTGTCCCCAATGCAACACAGGCTTGTAGAAATGGTAGAAGACAGGCGAGTGTTCCAGGACGCCCTGCGGGACACAGGAAGCCAGCACACGTTTCAGGAGGATTCTGGGTATTTTCTGCCACTGGATTGTGTGCATGTTTTTAGGGATCTAATGCAGGAGCACTAACTCACCGCGCCCAGGAGAAAGTGAAGTACAGAAATGTTCTTAAAACCTACAGAAGGCAGAGAACAATATTGTAATTTTCAAAAGGAGAAAATGCAAATTAAAAAAAAAAACCTATAGCTTGTCATGCAGATGTCAGGCAGCTGGTGGCAATAGTGGCGTAGGAGTTAAGGGGCTGATCTTCTAGTCAAAGGTTCCAGGTTTAAATTCTTCAAAAGGCCCCGCTGTTGTGCTCATATGCCATGTGCATCAATTAAAATATTTCAGGCAGGAACTGGCAGAAAAACTAAGCAAGATAAAATATATATCCCTGAAATAAACAGGCAGTATAGAACTGAGTGGTGTGTGATTATAACATGACAATAAGGGTCTATTTGTGGTGGGATTGTAGGCAAACATACTTCCATTGTAATGCAGTCTGTTGTCCCCATCGAAGATGAATTCAGGGGCCTGTATCAGCCCCCCAGTCAGCAAGCAGCTGATCAGGTTAAGATAAACCAGGTATCGCAGGAAGGCAAAGTAGACCTTCACACCCACACCAAACTTGCCTGTTGGGGAGGGCAAAAATACCTTAAGATCCTATTCTGTCCCCATGAAATAAAGGACAAGGATGTCAGCCATAACCAGCTCAGGTGCAACACCCCCCACCACACACACACACCTTCAATGCTGTGCAGGGTACGTCTCCACGGTTGCAGCCCTGACAGGAACTGCCACATCTGCTCCAGGCACCGCCTTCTCATGATGCTCTGGCTCCGCCTCCATGACTCCCAGCAGCCAATAAAGCGCCGCTGCAGGTGCCGACGGTCCCTGATTGACAGAGGGCACACTGGGAAACCGGCTCTGCAGGAATCTGCAGTCTTTTCGTCTGTCACGCACGCCAGAGTTTCGATGTTCACGACGTGTGCGCGGTTTGGCTCGAGATCTTGATAGATATGCAGGGTTCTGAATGTTCGCTTGCTATAGCTACACACGAGTTCACAGCACGTGAAAATCATCGGCATCGTGCAGAGATGTTTGTTTTAGTTATTCACCTAATGTCTGTTAAAACTAAAAAACTAATACTGGTACAAAGACACTGAACCCTAAATTCACAAAATCCCGTAAGATTTTCGCGTTTAAATTACAGCCAGGTGAAGCAGCAGGAGGCAGAGTGGCTGAAGATCTGTACTAGTAAATAGTGGCGTTATTGTGGTAGATAGACAGGCACAGAAACAGATTAAAGGTCAAGGATCACTACAGTTTCTGGGTTTCCTATTTCAGTTTGAACTCCTTCGGTTAAATTACATTACACAAGATAAGATCGGACGGACGGAGAGACAGACAGACAGACAGATAGACTGACAGATAGATAGATAGATAGATAGATAGATAGATAGATAGATAGATAGATAGATAGATAGATAGATAGATAGATAGATAGACAGATAGATAGATAGATAGATAGATAGATAGATAGATAGATAGATAGATAGATAGATAGATAGATAAAGTGGTGCATTCCTGGGATCAAACTAAACGGGCCCAAAGAGCATAGCGATGCAGACGTCACTGCTCATCTCTGTTGATTACAGACCTTAGTCATTGTCATTTGTTTGTTCTTGCAAACTTTGACCGTGTACCCTGTGTGGGCGAGCCGTCACCGCTGGCAGCACCGCAACGCGCCACAGCACATCCGCAGCTGCCAGGAAATGGGCTTAAGCAGGTGCCTGATCTGCTGCCTGGGAGCCATAAATATCGATGATATCTGCAGCATAGCATGCAAAGCTGGGTGGAGGCAAAGCGGCCACTGAGTGCTCAGCGTGTCTGTGGGACCTCCTTCAGGACAGCCGGTAAAGAATCCCAGGAGGCCACCTCATGGACCTGGCGTAGAGGAGACAGCAGGGGCAGCCAGTCCCTGGAGCAGTTGCGGTTAAGGGCCTTACTCAAGGGCCCAATGGTGGGATCATTCTGATGACCACGGGATTTAAACTGCCAACCCACAGAGCACCCCCACCTCTCAAACAAATTACATTTTTTTGTTAAATACTTCTTAGGTTAGTGCATAATTCCATACATGTTGTTTTATCGTTTTTATGTCTTTATAATTATTCTAAAACATAGAGAATAGTACAAATAAACCTTTCTGTGGGTAGGTGTGTGCAAACCTTTGACTGGTACTGTATATATATAGAGAACAATGAACACAATGCATACAACGCAACAACATATTATTAGACGGTAGGTATAAATTACCATCAGCAAATGCATAACAAATACTGAATATCAGATTCTCTGTGACATGGAACATTTTGTGTGAATCAGGAATTCTTTACAGCAAAGAAAAAAAGAGCTGCTGTTGACGTCCTACATGCGATAAGGTGGAGATGTTCCATAATCTGATTGATTGATGGTAGGGGGACCTTTCTGGTCCTGGGTCTTAATGAGACCTCTTTAAATAGTATTGTAAGTCGGGGGATGTGAACTTAAAATGCACCCTTCTGATGCTTCTGTCTTAATTGTGGTGATGTGTCCTCCTGGGTCATCTGCACACCGGTGACAGTGACACACAGGTAAAGGTGTCATCGAGACCACCCTCCACCCCTACAAACCTGGTGTCCCTCTTCTCCTGCATCGTCAGGGGCAGATTTCTGAGAGGCACGTTGGGGTCCCTGTCTCTGCTCAGGCCCCAGACATTATCGTCGGCTCCCTGCCCCTGGGCTGACCCCCCCGGCCAGCCCTGTTGGTGCTTGGACTGGCCCCCGGGCGGCTGGTCGCAAAACGCCTGCTGCATGTCGTCGCAGAACACCACGGTTAATTCGGAGGTGTCCATCTCTTCTGCAAGCGTGGATGACAGTGTCAGTCCTTAAAGTACGAGTCTGTGTGCTCCGGCACTGCGCCTCCATCTGCACACGCACAGTGCCTCCTCCTGCACACACACAGGCACTGCGCCTCCATCTGCACACGCACAGTGCCTCCTCCTGCACACACACAGGCACTGCGCCTCCATCTGCACATACAAAGGCACTGCGCCTCCACTTGCACACACACAGGCACTGCTCCTCCATCTGCACACACACAGACACTGCGTCTCCATCTGCACACACACAGGCACTGCGCCTCCATCTGCACACACACAGGCACTGCGTCTCCATCTGCACACACACAGGCACTGCGCCTCCATCTGCACACGCACAGTGCCTCCTCCTGCACACACACAGACACTGCATCTCCATCTGCACACACACAGGCACTGCGCCTCCATCTGCACACGCACAGTGCCTCCTCCTGCACACACACAGGCACTGCTCCTCCATCTGCACACACACAGACACTGCGCCTCCATCTGCACACACACAGACACTGCTCCTCCATCTGCACACACACAGGCACTGCTCCTCCATCTGCACACACACAGGCACTGCGTCTCCATCTGCACACACACAGGCACTGCTCCTCCATCTGGACACACACAGACACTGCTCCTCCATCTGCACACACACAGGCACTGCTCCTCCATCTGCACACACACAGACACTGCGTCTCCATCTGCACACACACAGGCACTG
>JAOYFF010000094.1:3408404-3421554 GCA_025773925.1 Cryptomyrus ogoouensis
TCCTCCATCTGCACACACACAGGCACTGCGCCTCCATCTGCACACACACAGGCACTGCTCCTCCATCTGCACACACACAGACACTGCGCCTCCATCTGCACATACACAGGCACTGCGCCTCCATCTGCACACACACAGACACTGCACCTCCATCTGCACACACACAGGCACTGCGCCTCCTCCTGCACTGCGCCTCCATCTGCACACACACAGGCACTGCGCCTCCATCTGCACACACACAGACACTGCGCCTCCATCTGCACTGCGGCTCCATCTGCACACACACAGGCACTGCGTCTCCTCCTGCACTGCGCCTCCATCTGCACACACACAGGCACTGCGCCTCCATCTGCACACACACAGGCACTGCTCCAGACTACTTTCAGCTACACCCAGGGGTGGTACTCCAGAATTTTTGCTACTACTACTACTAATAATAATCATATTACATTAGATTGATACAGTGCTTTTCAAAACAGAAGAACGCTAACAAGAATTTTAAAAACAGTGGAGGGGCGTAGAAAGCTTTGGATAAGAGAAAGGATTTAAGACTGGGAGAGAGGGTAAGTTAGGGACCCGAGAGCGGAGCGGATTCCAAAGATGGGGAGCGACCTCACAGAAGGCTCCCGCATCATCGGGGCCAGTTCAGTAAAAATGTCGGCTCACGTGACTTTTTTTTTTACTAGCCTGCGAGCTAGTATTTAGTATTTGTGCTAACTCAGTCTAAATTACTTGCCTCACGTGAGTGGGTGTGCTTAATTTCCAGCTTCATTGGCTACGCCTGCACCTACTCCGGGGCACCAGGGGGCGATGTGCGGCTCAGTGGATTAGGCTGTAATGACTGAGATTGGAGGGTTGCTGGTTCAAATCCCACGGTTGGCAGACTGATTTCACCACGGAGCCATTGAACAAGGCTTTTAATCCCCAATTGCATCATGACCTGGCTGACCTCACTTCCTCAACCGTACATCACTTTGTATAAAAGTACCTACTAAGGCCTTCGCTGTTCCTCCCACCAGAGCCCTCTGTGACATCACTGCCTTCTGTGACATCGCTGCCTTCTGTGACATCGCTGCCCTCTGTGACTTTGCTTTTCCATCTCTTGGAAACAGTACCAAATCAAAATTCCTCCAGTTGACATTGGCAGCTTTAAAACTTTATGAAACTGGGGAAGAAGCTGTTAAACGTAAGAACGATCGCATTAACCATCATTCCTTCCAGCTTCTGCATCATTCTGAGGTTCATGAGAAGTGAGATTATCTTCTTTCACCGAGTCAAGGTGTGAAAGCCTGCGCTCACCCCCACAGTGCCAACATCTCCCAGGGTCACCGAAATGACGGATTCGCCGTCGCTAACAAGAACACATCCGCTGCGGGACGTACCCTGCGTTCACTTCCCTAAAGCTCCCTCAGATGCCCCCCATGCACTGGGCACAGGTTTGCAGTTTGACATGTGCTGCAAGAAGAGGGAACTGAAAACTGCACGATTTCACTGGTAGGAAACTGCCCTGCCAGCTCACAGGAAGCAGAAGATGTTAAATTTAGCTGGGCGATATGATTACCGAGGTCGCTGAGAAGCTAATCCTCGCGCGGGGATACTCACGTCCAGACCATACGCTGGCAGTCTGACACTCTGCTTCAGGACTTTCAGGTCCTAAGTGCGCAAATTTGTTTAAGAGGCAGCAATCTATTCCGATTGTGTTTGATAAGTAGCTGCCCCACTGCTGGCTACAAGCACAGGCAACAACAACAACGTTTTGAAACAGCAGCCAAAACAGCCAAGGCAGCTATTGGACATCATCGGCGGACGCTTCGAAGTCTTTCTTTGTTATTCGTTCTATGCTATGACTTTTGTGTTGAAGCCTACCCAACATATGTAAGAATGCCTCCCCCCCATCCCCCAGTGGGTGAAAGCATTGAAGGAAAGCCAGTAGCAATGTGTGTTATCAGAAAGCACAGAGGAAACAGGTAGCAAGTACAGAAGGGGCCCCTCTGGGTTGGCAGCGGAACCAGACGTGTATCGTTCTTTCACCTGACACGAGACGCAGGAAGTTGCTGGAGGGTTCCGTGCTGGCCATGTCCCTCCGAGCGAGCTGAACGCAGGGGGCCGAGGAAGGGAGAACAGAAGATCAGCCAGCTCTGATGAGAGGTGAGTGTCCCAGGCTGCTCGCCGCACGCGTCTGCTGATGGGCAAAAGGCAGGGTATGTGGGGGTCACATGACAGGAAGTAAGGAGGCAGAACAGAGGTCGCCTCCAGGCAGTCTCCTGTGCGCCCGCAAGGCAGAAGACGTGTCACCTGTTGCAAAGGACAAGGCTGTACGGAAGGACATATCCCTGTCCCGACTTCCAGACAAGAACGAACGACCCCCTACCTCTGCCAACAGGTGAAAATCAGCTGAAGGGGAAAAAGTTTCGCTTCTGGGTAGAAGGATGTAGGCAGAGGGAAGACGGCGCTTACATGTAAACGCTCGCGACTTCGGGAAGATGCACGTCACTTCTCTGAAAGAGACGCCTTGGGGGAGTTCTGTTGGTGGACCAGCCCATGATGCTGGGTGGGGAGATTTACATCTAACTGCAGAAAGGCCACTTAAGAGTTTTAACAATGATGGACATTGTGACACACAAAGCGATTCTGTGGTCTTCCCATGCAATTCAGAGCTGGCTTTTGTCTCTACTGAGCTGTTCTGACCCTGTGCTTTGTGACAATTGCTGATGCTGGTACTTGTGTAGGCTGAGGCCGAGGCACATGACGGGGGAGCGTGGGTGCGCACCTACGGCTTGGCTTGCAGTCTGTTTCGGTTTTACGTTTACAGACCGGCGTGAAAATGCGTCCCTGCAATGCTGCGTCACGGTAAATAACGAATAACTGTAACCTCGGCGCGAGACATCGTTTATTCCATCATGTTAGCTAAAATAATAATTTTAAGAATCAACAGCAAATAATTCCAGTAATAAAAATTTAAACAGATTATGGTCATTGCAGATGCTTGGGGTTGATGTGCGTGCGATCAGTTTCATCTTTATTAACATTCAGCTGAAAAAGACTGGAGCAGCATCGCGGCGTTCGCGCATAAGGAGGTCCGGGTTCAGGCTGGTTAATCACGGGCACCTGGCGTTTCGAAACGGCAAACTAGAAGCAAATCGTGACGGAAAGAACAGTCACCGCTGGCAGAGCACCTGCAGTCAGACAGCGCCAGTCACGCCAGACTGCCGGAGTTGCGACATTACTTTGCTATAACCTTTGCGTCGACGCGGGGTAATTAGTCACTTTAAAGCGAAGTGGCTGCTTTGACGGGGTTAGGATATCCGATCTGACGGCGCGGCGGGGAGCTTGTCCCGAAACACCTAGAACACCGGGGGCCGGCAGGCCTGCACCTTCGTGGGAAGGCAGTTAGTAGGACCTGCGGACGGCCGGTACAGTGACAGCTGGCGGTTTGGAGCTTTACGTTTGTTCACGGGTGATTCTGTAACAGGTGGTGGGGTTTCTTAGGGTGAAGAAGCGCTGTCTTCATGGAGAGTGTGAATACCAGTGGAATGAACTATTTATTATAAATATTATTTACAATAATAATTAGAGGTCTAAGTCGCGTGTTGATGTCCTAATTATTATTGTTATTGTTGCTATTGTTTTAATAATATAATGTTGTTGTTGTTGTTAATTGCCTAGTTGACGTATATCTTTGTTGTAAATAGTTGACATATATCCTAAAATGAAATCATACGTTGCCTTCATTGTGTGGGGGAGGAAGGTAAATATTAGGTAAGAGTGAGGCATGAATGAAACGTGGGTCCTCCGTCATGCCGGACTGGGCGTGTTTGCCTGCTCCTGCTGGACGTCAGCTTCGTGCCGCGATTTGCGGCCTGTTTGCTTCGCGTTTCTCTTTAGTGTTGGACAGAAGGGAGGAAAACAGTCGCTGCACGCCACCTGTGTCGGTATTTGCATAAGGGCTGGAGTGTGGAGGGCGCACGTCCTCAGAGGTGTGCTCAGGTACCCGGGGGTGTGAGGGGCAGCTCGGCATCATCATAACACAAGACTAAACGGATCTATTTACGAAAGCAGTGCTTCAACAAACCTGTCAATTGTCTGCTCAGTTTTGTGAGAGCGTCACATCGGCCTTATATTGGCGACGTAGTATGTGCATTATGTAAATTTAACATCGAAATGGCCTTAAGTCTAGATACCTATAACGAGACGGAATTGTTAATTGTGCCTTTACATTATGTATTAGACTTAGGTTGCGTGCTTATATTAGTTATTAAGCTTTTACACCTTTGAAACAGATTTAATGAATTTATTGCTGACATAACGATATATTTACCAAAAACTCCTGGAAATGTTTTCATATTTAGGTTGCATAATTACATTAAATTTTATATAGCGCCTTTCACAACAGTCGCCCCAAGGCGCTTTACATGGGTGTGTTGTGGTGCATTCCTGCATCATTTGTAAAGCATAGTTCAAAAACAGGGATGAGGGAAGACAAAGAAATGAAAGAAAGCAAGCTACATGACAGCAAAGGACAGGAACAAAGGAGGAAGAAAAAAAATAAAAGAATAAAAAGCAGCCCATGACATAGATGTTGAAAGTCGTCTCAAATTAAATTAATGAAGTAATTCGTGCATCCAAATAATTGATCCCAAAAACTAAATATGAAATATGAACGTATTAAGTAATTTTATTGTATAAACACGACGTGTATTTGCATAATGTGTATTCGAGAGGTGATATGCTAAAATGAAGCTCCGATTGAGATAACTGGGCCGCTGACTAAAGAAAAGTAAATGCAGTATATATCTACTTTTGTGGTTAACACGGGGGATAAGCCCAAATTCGATTTCGTCCGTTTTCGCTTGCACAACACATTTCACGTTGTCTTGTTTTTGCCATTTCATTTGAGGGAATACTCTCTAATTGTCTCTAATAACATATATCACGCGAAATGTCTTCGAACAAAAAAGATTGTTAAAAACAATATGTGCATCTATGAATAGGGCTGTACCATTGTCCAAAAAAGTACTTTTACAGGGGACCCAGTCCGCTTCATTATTGTGTGCAGGGGTGAAACCTTTGTGAAACGTCGCTAAGACTTTTCGAATGCTGTCGGTTATGCAAATACGCCCACCAAGCTTTCCGCCTAGTTCGAAATTAAATATCCAGGCGCTATTGATCTGGTCATGCTATAACCCCTCCCCCACGGGCCACAATGGTTTGTTCCCGTCGTTCAGCTTTCCGAACTCTAAGTCCCGAAGCAGAGTGGAGCGGAGCCCAGTGGGCGGCCGGTGTGGGAGTCTCTCTTCGCGGACCGGGGTGAGTGGTTTTCTCGCCTGGGGATTTCGGAAACTCCTATAGAGTCAATACACCCTGATATTCAGTACATGTAAAAAATTAAAACATGTTATAATTGGTTAATACTTGACGACAATTTGCAGTTGAAACACGAAGAGTAGGGGCGCGTGGGATCCTCGCGGGGGACGGTGAGCGGTACCTGTGCCGAAGCGGCTCTGTGGGTCAATATGGCGCGCAATTAATTTTTTTTTCTTTTTTTAAACATTAACTTGAGCGATCCCGTGTTATGGACCGTCACTCCGTTGCTTCGCCCGTAAAAATAATTGCTGAAATCATCCCTGAAATTTGCAGAAGAGATATGACATAGCGTGATCGGTGTTATGATGATGATGATCTGAAGAAGCTGAAATTATTGCAGTCTGCTGGTGATCGCCATAGTTCCCATGAGTTCCGAAAGTACTTCAGACGTATTTGACGCTTTGCCATAAAGCGAAGATAATGGAATTGAAAGGCACACTACGGTAATTACAAAAGTTTGTACCGATGTGTAGCTGTATTAGCTTATGGAGCTCTTACATGCAAGCGAAATAACTCCAGTGCCTTTTGGCATAAACCGGTTGAGGGGGCGGCATCATTTCTGAGGATTCCGCTTCCACCTGGATAAAAGCTTATAGTTTGGAAGTGGTGACACCAGAAGGCCTAATTCTTACTGGGACATCCCTTCTTGTGCTCAGTGGAGCCACATCACCGCACCCCATTAAGACTCTCCACAACCATGCATCTGCTGTTTCTGTTCATTGGGAACAGGCTGGAGGGTGACTCATCTAGACATATGACTATATCATCCATGATTTGGGGCCACCTCAGGCTGTTCGGGGGGGTGTGTGGATGCTGGTGCCCTTCTTTTGGGTTTCCATAGCAATGGCCCATCGGCTCCCGCCAGACACGTCCCAGGAATCATGCCTCTCAGTCACCCAGGGCAGCCAAGGAGTTGAATGTTTTCATATATGGCTCTAAGCATGATGGGATACTGGTGGCTTAGCAAATGTTGGGTCCACGGCTGGATGGGAACCCCTGAATCTAGTCATTTGTGCTTCCCTTGTGTCTTGGCACTCAATGAGCGTTAAACCTGACTTTCCTCGACAGCCCTCTTGCGAGTTTCACATCTCCTCGTAAGTCAAGAGCAAGTTTCAACGGGAATCGAGGTGTCATGGCAACCGAACGGGAACATGAATGCACAAGTGGGCGGGTGGGCGGATTCAAGCCATCCTCGAGGTGCTGAGTGCCCCGCATAGTTTTGGTAAACGTAACCTCTGCTCCGTAGCGTTTCGTCAGCAGCTAACTGAGGTTGAAGTCTTGCTCTTTAAATGATAGGTATTGTTCAGCCTTGATGATCTTATCGTCCAGTCCCTACTGGCCAAATGAAATGAACTGTCCGGCAAACCAATGACTGAAATAAAATATTATGAAAGGTTAAAAATAATGATATCCTTTGCCCACAGTGTTTTAGTTTAGTTTGGGATTAAACACTGGTGTTATACCCTTGAGTTAGGATTTATCCTCACTGTAAAATTCATTTTTATACTCGGCAGTACAAGTGCGTTAAATTAAAATTAATTTTTTAGTATCTCAGTCACTGCTGAATAGTGGCAAAAAACTGCATGGAAACTGTTTTGGAACCCTGGCGTGGTGTGAATTGAGGCGGTTGTTTTATGATACGGAGCAGGGGTTTTTCTGCCTGCTGGTTTCAATTTGATTCCAATACCCAGCAGTGGGGCTGGCTGTTCTGTTTTATATACAAACCATAATTATACCGGCATGTAGTGCTGGGCTCCTCGCCCCACTTCTGGTCCACATCTCACACCCTCTGCATTTCGGGTTCAGCTCACAGCTTCCTACATCCTCACAGGCATCTGTAACCTCGGCTCGTGTGGTTCAGTCCTTTCCCCTAAACTGCGTCATCCTGCTTCCAAGCCCGTCATTATGGTGTAGTTCCCCCCCCACCGCGGTTTTGGCACCATGCCATTATCAGTGGGGTGGTTGTTGTTCTGTTGTTGATGGTCTTGGGAGATCTTCAGAGATCTTTGGCTGCTCAGTGTCTCTCCAGGAGAGGCGTGCCTCATCCATGCGCTACCTTTCCAGTCGCACAACCCATCCTCAGAGACCACATTCTGACACTTGTCTGTTTTTCTTTTTTCCATTTTTGTTTTTCCTGAGAGGGGAGGCGTTCTGACTATATTTTGGCCAGTGGGATAATGGAGGCTTTGTGTCCCCTGTTGTGGTCCCATGTCGCACTGTCACTGCTCCCGTGGGGTTTGGAGACTGACCCTGGTGACATGAGTGCCAGCTGACGAGGAAAGTGGCCCCCACGTCTCAGGTGTCATTTCATCGGCCTCTTTGCGGTTCCCGGTATCGACTGCAGCCTCAAAGATTTTGTGCCTCTAAGGACACTGGATAACCATGTGGCATTACCTCGCTGGGGCTGGCAGCAGTGGATATTTAGTTATGAGTGCAGGGAAGCTGGTTGGCCCTCTTGTTTCCTATTAGTGATGGCCGGGCAGTGAAGTCATTTTGGGATGCACAATTGCCCCTTTCTCCCATTGGTTTGGCTTTTTTTTCCGTGCTTTGTCTCTTAGAGGGTTGATTGTGCTGTCCGAACCACTCCAATCAGCTGATTTTTAAAATTTTTTTTGCGAGCCAGTAAATTGTCTCTCTTCTTTACTCACTTGTCAGGATGTCGGTTGACTGAGGTGCTTCGTTAGCGACACTTAGCTCCAGCACCAGCAGTGTGTTTTTTTCCTGTTTATTCCTTTCAGATAAGCGAGCGATGACAAATTTGTGGTCATTTTCATGTGTCTGAAGGGCATGATTACAAGGCTGAGTAGGAAACTCACACACCCGGTAGTGCTGTCTGCTTGCGCAAGTTCTCAAGGATCCAGCTGGATAACACTTGGGACGAGTCATGGCAGGTGGGGGGCGGGGCATGGCTTGGCAGAGTTTGGCCCCGTCCTCCTCTGTAAACACGCCATCTCTCTACAGCATGACTGGCAGCAGAGGCACGGACGGCACCCCCTGAATCGTCTCCACGGAGCAGTGGCGATATGGCCCATGCTGTGAGCTTTGACCTCCTGGATCCCATGCTGGAGTGAGTCGGGATCTCAGCCGTTGCCCCGCTTCCACGCCACCTTCGTCCCACCCGAGACAGTCCATGCTTTCTGATGACTTACTTGAGTAGCATTTTGGTGTGGTATCTGCACTTTTAAATAAGTATGAAAATTGAATAAAATCAGCCAACACTTTTACCCAAACAGAGGTACAAATGAGGAAGGATTTGGGGTCAGAGAGCAGGGCTGATCAGCGTCCAGATCCCCTGGAGCAGTTGGGGATTAGACCCCAACGGTGATATGATTACAGTTCAGTCTTTACTGTTGTCATTGTACATGTCAGTACAGCCGGATTGAGCTGGCAACTCCCTTAGCAGCGCAAACAAAAAACACAAGACAAGACAAATCTTGCAATATGCAAACAGCATGTACATAATTTCCTCAGCCAGCCACGAGGTTTGAACCCACAACCTTTTGCACACTGGCAGAGACGCCCAAACCTGCAGAACTGCACACTGGCCCACACGTCACAGAGCAGCATTTCTTGGCGGGACGTATGTTGGAAAATGCTTATTGTCATTACCCCTGGGTCCCCAGGAGCCCGGTGGATGAGAACCAGGTGCACTCCTCCTTCTGCCAGCTGATCAATGAGCAGAGCCACCTAGAGGAGCAGCAGACACAGGAGCTGGAGCTGGAGTTAGAGGAGCTGGCGGAGGAGGAGCTGGCGGAGGAGGAGCTGGCGGAGGAGGGCCGGGGTCAGTCACGGGGCTGCTGTCCTCCATCTCTTGCATGCTGACTCGGGTTAGAGCTCAGTAGCAGCCGGTGCTGACGACTGCCGGTCAGCTGACCATGAACACGTCTCCCGCAGATGCTGTGGGCTACCTGCCGGGCTCGTCGGCACCGCTGCTGGACCAGCCGTGGTCCGCCGCCACTCTTAAGGTGCTGTCGGCCATGCCGAGCCGAACCATCGGTGAGTGAACGGCGAGGGGTCATGACGTGACTGACCCGTGGGACCCTACGGCAGGGATCGTCTCTGGGAACGTCTTCCCGGGAAGCTGGGCCGGCTGTCGCAGACCGTGCTGTAAGATTTCCTGCCTCTTCGTTTTGTTTGGTTGCTATGGCACCCTCTGCAGGCCGGAGTCGGGGGGCCATCCTATCGCAGTACTACAACCGCACCCTTCAGTTGCGCAGGCGCCGCTCCACCCGGCCCACCCTGCAGGACTTCTCCCGCGCGGCGCGGCCCAGCATCTGCGGCTACCGCATAGAGACTGACTCCGGAGACGGTGAGTCCCGCCATCCGTGGGCTGCGCGTTCATACGGCCAGCCACTAGGCTTCCGCGTCATCGACTGCGACCGGATCAGGGGCATCCGGCCTGCGGATAAAGTCTGCTCGGAGTCTCCGGTGCCAAATGGCTTTTCTGTTCACTGCGGGGGGGGTTTGTCATGGTGGTTAGTGCCATTAGAGCATTAACAGCAGTCTGACGCTCGTGTTTTTTGTTTGACGTCTTTTTCTGGTTTTATTGATCTCTCTCTAGTCTGAAAATGGAGAGTAATATGAAAAAATGTGAAGGGGGGGGGAAACGAGTGTATTCCTCTCCTCTGTTAATGACTGATGAGGTAAAGTCCAGTGACACGATGCAGTGTGGGGCCGATACTGGATAATCACACTGCGCTTCAGACGGGCCTTTTCTGCTGGGGATTTGATTTTCCTCTGTCAGTCACAGCTTCAGGGTGCTGCTCTGACTTTGGTCTTGCAGAGAACAGGAGGGACCAGCTGGTGAACAACCTGCAGAACCTACCGGCCAGCGACCGCGTGCGCATGCTGCGGGCCATGCCGATTAGCCTCGCCGAGAAGAGCGAGCTGAGGTAGGCCCTGCCTGGACCCGTCTGGCCCTGCCCACTCTCCCTATGTACGCTGATGCTTTGGATGCTTAGGGCCAGAGAGCCAGTCACATCTGCCAGTTGTGTCTTGAAATGTTTTTTGAGGGGGATTTTCCAGGAAGTCCCTTTAAGACTTGATGCGCTAAATGATAGACCAAAATCTTGATGTAAAAAGAAAATAAACACACAAAATAGCTTGATGCTGATGCTCCTGAAATACATGTCAAGAAATTCATGGTTGTGCAGTTTGTTCTTAGATCAGCAGGGGGCGTAGTGATTAAGGAGTGGAGCTCAGAAGGTGCTGGCTGTGATGCCAGGATGGGGGCCTGGATTCCAGCCTTTTCAGCCTTTGTTTGATGTTTGATAAGTTGACCTCGCTCACCTCCGGGTAATGCCATGTTCTTGTCGTGTGGTTCTCCACAGGAGGCTAGCGTTAAGTTACAAGGAGGGACATACATCCCTCAGCGGAAAGATTCCCTGCTGCAGCAACCTCAAGTATTACATCATCATTGTGAGTTTCCCAGCATGCTTCTCTCTCCCCCTTCCCACTGCCTTGAGAAACAGCCCCTCGCTCTCCCTGGCTGCTGTCCGTCTGGGTGGCCCCACTGGGTTAGCCGCTAAGCGTTAACAGCTACGGGATCTTTATGCCTCTGAAGGGATCTCTGGTTGTTTCGCTTCTGCGTGCTTTGCGTAGCAATGTCTAAATATGGGTTAATATGTGAAGTCTGAACCTTAGACCCATTTAATGCTTGTCTACACACATATAAATAGGGCACAGTGACCATCGCTGTGAATAAATGTGACAGTGACCGGGTGACTTTCTTCCTGGCCCTCCCACGATAATGTGTGACCTTCTGTGTTGTGACCGACAGTGTTGCCACCTTTACCCCTTCCACGTGGCTTTTTGTCCTTGGTCAATTCTCACTGTCACAGTCCCCAATTCTTCCTCCCGGTCCAGTGGTGCAGTGCTCCTGTGACCATCCCGGTCCAGTGGTGCAGTGCTCCTGTGACCGTCTCTCTCCTTCCTGGTCCAGTGGTGCAGTGCTCCTGTGACCATCCCGGTCCAGTGGTGCAGTGCTCCTGTCACCGTCTCTCTCCTTCCTGGTCCAGTGATGCAGTGCTCCAGTGACCATCCCTCTCTTTCCCAGGCCCTGCGGCAGGGCTGGTACAGCTGGCTCTCCATGCTGCACTCCCTGCAGCCGTGGAAGATGGCATTGAAGCGTGTGAGCGGCCGCTTTGGCACGGGCGTGCTATCCTACTTTGTCTTCCTCCGGACCTTGCTGCTCTTCAATGTCCTGCTCCTCTTCATCAATGGCTTCTTCCTAGTCATCCCACAGGCAGTTCACCCCCCACCCCTCACCAGCGCCCCCGTGAAATTCACAGGGCTGGAGCTCGTCACCGGAGCTGTAAGTGTATCGTTTACTTGCAGATTGTAGTCATAAGGACAGAGAATCTCTGCAGTACACTTGGTACAGGACAGTTTAGTGCTTGCAGATATAATGCGAATCTCTAGTACACATGACTGTTTTGCGATGTCTTTTGGAAGATTTTCACTTACGGTATCTAGGATGTTTCTAGGCTGGCCAATCCCTGTAGCATTAAATGTTAAGGGCCCTCCTTAAGGGCCCAGTGGTGCTAGGCATGGGATATGAACCAACAGCCTTCTGAACATGGGGTTAGAGTCCTAACTTGTACAGCTACACACCAAGATTGCTAGGGTGAGATGTACCATACAGTGTTAGTGTATCAGGTTAAGAATCAAGGCTCCACTCGACCAGCTAAGGTAGGGTTTTAATGAGCTTCTGTAAGACCGTAACGGGCCCCCCCCACCCCTCTCTGCTATCCTAGGGGTGCTTTTCCAACTCTGTGATGTATTATGGTTACTACACAAACTCTGCACTGATGGGAAGCTGCCAGCAGAACAGCACAGGACCCCCGAGTCTGCTTCAGTGCCCCCCCGAAACCTTTGGCCTGGACTACAACATGCCGCTGGCCTACTTCTTCACCGTCGGTATTGCCTTCTTCATCACCTGCATCATCCTCGTTTACAGTATGTCCAAATCGTTTGGGCAGAGTTTCCGTGTGGACAAACCGCAGGGCAGCCTGGCCCTCAAGGTCTTCTGCTCCTGGGACTTCAGGGTCATCAAGAAGACCTCCATGAAGCTGCAGGCTGAGAACATCAGCACACAGCTCAAGGTATCTCCCCATTCGTTCGCTTACTCGTTCAGTTGTTTGTTTGCTAGCTTATTTTTGTTTGCTTGTTTGTCCACTCACTCACTTGTGAGTTTTCATTATTTTTCTGTTGCCTGTGCCCCCCTGTGGGTCATCTATAGCAAAAACAACAGATGTGTGTTATGTGTAAAAACAGGTCAGTGAGTGGAGGGGTGATGAGTGTTGTGTAGGTGGACTAAGTCATATTGTGGTTTTATTTTAATCTTTGTGCTGTTCTGATTCCAGAATTTTCCACTTGAGTTCAATAAGGGATGAGAAGTTAAAACAAGGTGGAACTTTATGGATCTCTGAAGGGGGAAATATCTTCCTCCAGTAATACAGAGAGGAAATACAACAAAGGACAATAAATAAAACAAAAGGAAAAAGTAGAAGTAGACAACAAATACATGACAGAGAATCAGTACTGAAACGACCATTTAGTTGTATAGGTGCCTATGTTTCTGGATGTCAATGTAACAGATTCAGCTAGACATAATATGTTCTAGTTGAACAGAAAAGGAAAGTTGTCAGAGTTCTTCCCATTTTAAGGTGAATCCGAGGCGCCTGTTTGGTACCCTGCCGCTGTGCTCTTACCGCACCCCCCCCCCCCCCCCCCCCCCCCTCCCCCCCCCCTCCCCCCCCCCTCGGGTCGCGGGGTCTGTGTGGGT
>JAOYFF010000094.1:3429648-3440160 GCA_025773925.1 Cryptomyrus ogoouensis
GTGGTCCTAAAATTGAACCCTGCGGTACCCCACTATGAACGCAGGCCCACTGTGACATTGTGCCTCTAATAACTACCTGCTGCTTCCTGTCTGTTAACCAGTTTTCAATCCAAGCTGCCACAATCCCTAAAATCCCTGCTGCTCCGAGCTGAAGCAGGAGCCGTTTGTGGGGGACATCAAAGGCCTTCTGGAAATCTAAGTAGATCACGTCATTGGCTTTTTTATGATCAATTTCTCTCATAGCTTTCTCAAAGAACTCAAGTAGATTTGTTGAACATCACGCCCTGATAAGTGAGTGGGTGTGTTTGTATACCTTGCAATGAGGCGACCGGGGTCTGCACCCACCTCAACCATGTGTGGGATGCAGGAAGTGGTTATGGAAGATGGATGAATGCTACGTAAAATGGTGACACAGGAATGGCAGGCAAGTGACATCAGCACGGACGCTTGTTTTTTTGCTGTAGTTTTATGTTTTCTTTTTTTTACATTTGTTATGAAAACATGCGGTCAGAACACAAAAGAGAAACATATTTACAATTTACAAAGAATCACTTCTCTGTCTGAATAGCACTTATAAATATGATTTACATAATAAAATAAATATGTAAATTTACTGAAATAGCTTGTTTAAAAAATATGTTACAGAACAAAATAGAATTACTTATACCCCTTTTTCTGCTTGTTACGAAGTCTTTATTAATCATATATAAAATCATTTGTCGCGATGTGAAAAGTGGCTTTCTGTTAAACGTGTTTTAACCAGTCAACCATGTTCGGTAGAAAAAGCTTCTGTAAAGGAAAGTAAGGTTCTGACCCTTCCTGGGGGAGGGGTCAGAGGTCAAGGGGGAGGGGTCACCAAGAGCAACACACACCGGGTTATGAACAGCTGGTAGAGGGCGTCCAATGGGATGATAGAGCAATGCGAGCCTTTCATGACCCGGACCCCTTGCATCCACGACCCACCATACAGGCCATGCAGTACATAACCTGTGACTAGCTGAAATGGGGGGGGGGTTGCACCCCCAGACCCCAGCTGCAGTCTGTCTGTGAACACCCCTCAGAAACAGCTCACAGCTGATGCCCGATCATTCAGAAGCCTGGTGTTACTCTGGCCACCGGAATCCACATGGAGCTTTCTGGCCTGCAGTTCCCCAAGTGGCCAAGAGAGGGACCATGCTCACAAGATTACCAAAGCGTGGATGGAAAATATTTTTTTAATTATATATATACACCAGGGAATATTAAACTTTCTGGCTCACTCTGGCCAGTCACACCTGGACTGAAAAATGAAGGTTCTGAAACACTGGTATAATGTCAAACTAATTGCACTTTTCCAATGGAACAGAGCCGTACCGCGAAGAGAGACAACTTACAGTGCGGTTCCAGCTCGATTTGGTTTTCCACTGCAGGGTTTGGAGAGCGACAGTGACGAAACACCAAAGAGACGCTTATTTACTGGTCACACCGATGTGCATCATGAATTACAATCTGCAATTATTATTATTACTGCACTAGCATGTCTGTGAGAATCGCCATGTTATGTTAGCATCAAATGGCAACGGGATTAGCATTCGCTTGTATAAATCTGAATTCCGTTAATTGGGTGGTTGGAAATTATCAAGTTCCGAAATGTCGGGAATGGATCGATACATCGTGATCTGTGATACTACTAGCAATAATTATTGTGTAGAATATGCCCTTTTTCCTTAGATAACCCACGCGCAGAGCACCGGTATCTCCATGCATTGCGACCAATCAGATGGTGGTGACGCGAGCAGCTCTGGTCACACATTCGGCCCTGATAGCACGCAGGCCCATATCAGCCCGGTACGGCTCACAGAATTTACTATGTAAGATCTTCGTGGCATGAGTCGGTTCTTGGTGGCAGTGGAAATACCTCTCTTAGGGTGAGTCCTCCTCAAAGGCAGAACAGATCATCTGTCACCTACAGAATTACAGCGTCTGATTGGCTCCATTACAGGTGCATACTTATCCATATATTTATTATACTTTATAGCTTTTTTCCATAAAGGTGTAGAAAATTATTTAAAACGCGATATCCTTAAAACGGGATTACATTCATTACATTTGTCACATTATGTGTTTCTTTCTTTAGTCTTTTACGACCAAAAAATAATTTTGAGAGGAACTGGCGGAGGGTTGTGACTGGCCGTGTTGTTGCCGTGGTGACGGCTCCCTGTCTTAGGGTCCAGTCTCTCTGGTTTGGGGTGGGCCTTAGGGGATGGACACTGGGGGAGGGGGTGTGGCTATGTTAGAAAGAGGCATGGTTTGGGTTCGGGGAGCTGGAATCAGGGTAGGTGTGTGCAAATTTTAAATAAAAGAGAAAGAAGACTGTAGATGGGTGGAAGGTGATGGTTGGTCAGCTGGTATGACGGACAAATGAGAGGGAAGGGATGTTTCACTGAGAGGGCGGGGCTTCTGGCTGTCTGTTTAGCTGCCGGAACTGAGCATGCCCAGTAGCTTCCCGGGGTCCATGCCCTGCTGCTGGGCCATCTTCTGCACATCGAAGCCCATGTGCATCAGGAACTGGACCACGTTCATCTCCTGGCCCGTGAACTGGTCCCGGATGGTGGGGCAGGTGGGGTTGCAGTGGGGCCAGGGGCAGCTGTCAATCAGGTGCACCGGGCAGCCCTTAAGCGTAGACTTGTTCTTGCTACTGTCCTGGAGGCTTCGGTCCCAGCACTGCAGAGCCCTTGGCAGAGAGACCCCCTTAACCTGGACATCCATCCAGTACCTGTCGGAGACAGGGAAGGGGCTGGGTTGTGGCTGTCAATCAAAGTGACTGGGTGTGGCAAATCCTTCCCAGCTGACCTGATCCACTCAAACAAACGAACTTCCCATTTAGACAGGAAACAGACCTCAGATCTCTCACGCGCATAGCACATGCTTGTCCCCAAAGAAAACACACTTAGTCGGGCGTCAGCTAAGCGTACGCACCTGACACACACAAAGCACACATCCCTCCGTGCTCAGCGTAATACCCCACAGAGAAAAAGACACCCAAGGACAAGTGTAGGCAGACGCAGGATCTACTCACGTCCGGGTGATGACTTCATGAGACAGGCAGGCGGGAGCAAACATGGCCCTGGGGGAGGAGGATAGGGGGGCGTTTACATTCATATCAGCCATGCCGTATCAGCACATCTCAATCATGCTTTTTATTCTATTAGATAATAAATGTATTCATTCATTTATTTTATTTATTATTAGGAAAAAACATTTTCTTTCGGTTACTGTGCTCAGTGACCATGTGTCCTCTCTGTTACTGTTTTCAGTGACTATGTGTCCCATTTTTGTGCTCAGTGTCTCCATGTTCTATTGCTGTGCTCAGTGACTATGTATTCATTGATACTGTGCTCAGTGACTGCATATTCTGTTACTATGCTCAGTGAGCATGTATCCTGTCACTGTGCCCAGTATCCATGTGTTCTGTTACTGTGCTCAATGGCTGTGTGTTCTGTTACTGTGCTCAGACACTATGTTATATTACTGTGCTCAGTGACCATGTGCCCTTTCTGTTACTGTGCCCAGTAACCATGTGTTCTGTTTCTGTGTTCAGAGACCATGTGTCCTGTCAATGTGCTCAGTGACTGCATGTTCTGTTACTGTGCTCAGTGACCGTGTGTTCTGTTAATGTAATAAGTGACCGTGTGTTCTGTTACTGTGCTCAGTGACCGTGTGTTCTGTTACTGTGCTCAGTGACCGTGTGTTCTGTTAATGTAATAAGTGACCGTGTGTTCTGATGCTGTGCTCAGTGACCGTGTGTTCTGTTAATGTAATAAGTGACCGTGTGTTCTGTTAATGTAATAAGTGACCGTGTGTTCTGTTACTGTGCTCAGTGACCGTGTGTTCTGTTACTGTACTCAGTGACCGTGTGTTCTGTTAATGTAATAAATGACCGTGTCTTGTTACTGTGACCAATAACCATGTGTCCTGTTATTGTGCTCAGTGACTTTGTTTCTGTTACTGTGCTCAGAGATAATGTGTCCTGTTACTGTACTCAGTGACTGCATGTTCTGTTACTGTGCTCGGTAACTGTGCGTTCTGTTACTGTGCTCAGTGACTGTGTGTTTGTGTACTCCTTACGGGACATCCTTCAGTGTGTTCCGCAGCTCGTTGCCCAGGTTCTCGATGTAGCGCCACTGGCCTTCCTGGACCGGCTGCCCCGTCAGGTGGATGTTGTCCACGGTCAGCTGGGCCTCATCAAACAGCCACTGCACCACGAACACAGGGCCTGGGGAGGGGGGGTAGGGTCACAGCACACACACACACACACACACGGGAACACATATATAAATGACATACATAGCAGCAGAATGCAAACAGTGGGGGGGTTGGGCGGGGAGGGGCTATCTCACTTTTTAGGGTGGGGTACACCTTGTACCCAAAGAAGCAGTTCCACTCCTCCCCCTCGTGCTGCTGCCGGCATCTCTCTGGGACCACACCGTTCCAGTACCTGTGGGTGCACACTTCCCATGAGGCTTTGTGGGTAACACTCTGAGGTCGGGTGCATGGTGGGAGATGGGGGGGGGACTCACCTGATGCCGCGCCGGATGGCCTCGGTGGGGGGGCAGCTGATGGGGTCCGAGCAGTCGGTACAGCGGTACTGCTTGTTGTCGAGGAACCAGCCCGAGTCGGACAGGCCCCTGACCTGGATGCCGGTGTGACCCAGCTCCTCCAGCTGCTCTGCCACCCGGTCCACGTTGAGCAGGACGCCAGTGCCACCAGCACTGCCAAGGACACGCACGGCTCAGAAAGGCTCGCGTGCGCAAACACACACACACACTCTCACGCACGCACACGGACACACTTGTACACACACTTACACACTTAAACACAGTCACACACACCTGCTCCCAGCCAATAGCAGAAGCTTGGCTCCCTCCAGGCCCTTGGTGAGAAGTTCCTTCACCACCTCTTTGATGATCAGAGCCCCCATGAAGGCGTAGTCATCTGCAGGCAGCGGGGTTAGCAGGGTGGGGGGCAGACACACAGTACACATCAGCGTGGCCATTCTAACATGTAGCATGTGCAAGCTTTGCAGATAGAGGTCAAGGCCCTGATCTCGCACCCTAGAACTTCCAATCAAACATCGATTTCTACGAACCAGATAATCTGCTCTAAATTGCCGACCTGGTGAGAGAGTGGCATTGATCATAAAGACCGTGACTCTGGATCGCTGCTCTGGCCTGAGTGTGATGTGTGTGTGCGGGGGGAGAGGGATGATCGGCACTCGCTTACTTTGGTCTGTCTTGGGTGAGGCGCCACTCCACACATCACTGGAGCAGTAGGGAATAAACCTGAAAGGGACACAACAGCCATAGACCTCATTTCCAGGCAGAAACACAGACGCCTGTAAAGGGCGGCAAGGCAGGGAGGACCCGGAAAGCGGAGCTGCTCTTTAGACTGAGAGCAGCAGAACTCAAGGGGCCTGAGCAGCAGACACACACACACACACACACACACATGCACACACACACACGCACAGAGAGACACACACACAGAGACACACACACGCACAGAGAGACACACACACAGACACACACACACACGCACAGAGAGACACACACACAGACACACACACACAGAGACACACACACACGCACACAGAGACACACACAGACTACAAACGCCAGGTTTGCCATCGAGGAACAACTTCTGCCACAGCACTCTGTCCTTTTATAGAATGATTACCCAGAATCCTCAGGGCCCGCTCGAGCTTTAATATCCCTTTCATGGCCGCTGCCTGTAGTTTCCACTCAATGCCACCTGCTCCCCCTCCTCTAAGAAAAACAGTCACTTCCACCAGAGAGTCCAGATTAACATGCTGTCCCAGACGCACTTCCACACCGTGTGGTTTACGCAGCCACACAGACTCAGGTACAGGGCAGGTATAGGCAATGCCCTAGGGTACAGCATTTACAAGGTGTGACACCCTAGGGTACATCAGCAGGTATGGGGTATGATTCCCTAGGGTACAACAGCAGTTACAAGGTGTGACACCCTAGGGTACAACAGCAGGTACAGGGTATGGTTCCCTAAGGTACAACAGCAGTTACCGGGTCTGACATCCGAAGACACAACAGCGGATACAGGGTGCAATGCCCTAGGGTACGACAGCGGGTGCGGGGTGTGACGCCTTAGGGTACTACAGCAGCCCCTTGTACGCCCCTGTACACAGCAGCACTGGAGGGAAAGGCCTCGGCCCAACTGGGTCTTCAGGGAGACCATCCTGTCTTTGTGGTGACTGCATGCAGTGCGCACACACACACACACACACGCACACGCAGGCACACACGCAGGCACACACATGCACTCCTACATGCATGAAAACACGCAGAGAGCTGCTTGCTCATTCATACTCCCGTCACGGTAATTAAGTCATCATCTCTAACTATCACTCCTATAATCCCTGTGGCCAGAAAGCCAGACTAACTGCGAGGAATGTGCTAATTAGACAGCAGAATGTAAAAACGTCAGCCCTGCTCGAATGGGGGTGTCTATCCCACAAATGTCCTGTGTCGCCCCCCAGTAACAGTGGGGGGGGGAGCGGCACTCAGCTTCAGAAACCTGCATCCTGAGAGCTCACCAGCATCCAGTCTCACAGCATCCAAACCTCATGACTGTCAGTGTCAGAACAATATCAAAACCTTTGGAACCATTTTTACAAAACAAACCATAAGAATGTTCTAGTAGCATTTCAAAGAGGAAATAAAGGTGATTCATAATGTAAAAATCTTGATCGTTAACTAAAGTAAAAAGTATTTTTCTTGAAAATACTTCTTAATCTGCACCTAAATATCATTCCAGCTCATTAAGAAATGCAGGCCAGAACCCCGCCTTGTGTGTCGGCTCTGAATGGTCGATCAGCTGATTGACAGATGGGGGGACGGAACTTACACCATGTTGGCGTTCCACCAGTGGGGGTTTTCCTCTGGTTGTGGCGACAGGATGCCTGTACCTGGGGGGGGGGAGACGCACACAGTGAGGTGTCACTAGAATATTCTGCACCTAGTGTGCACATACACAGTCACGCCAGCCGCCATGACAGCCATAGCAATCACCACACCCCCAATTCTGAGCACTTGGGTGTTTTCCTGCCTCCTGGGAAACCTTCAGCCTGGGTGGAGCAGCTCCGGTGTGACACGGTATAAAATGCTGTATCTTATATCCTATCTTATAACAGTTAGGCTCTCGTGTGCTTTGGCCTGCGGTGCGTCACGAATGAAGCCAATGTCTAAACACAGACCCCCTGGCAGACATAATGTCCCCGAAATGTCGGAAAAACATTCAGTGGGGGGGGCAATGGAGTGTCTGTGACCTTTGACCTTTATGCCACCTAGCCTGGATGGGACGCCATCGAAAGGCAATGCAAGTACAGAGCCTGGCACTTGCTCAGTGGCTTAGGAACAAATAAAATATTTCTGTGTCACTCCAGCTCCGGAAAGTTACTCCATCTGAGATTCCTGCAGGAGGTCGGACTTCCAGCTGCCGGGAAACCGAACCTCACCGCAGACGCTGAGACATCCTCGCTCTGCTGCCAGCGGCTCCGCTCTTACCCGTCTTGCTCTGCGGCCACTTGGTGGAGCTCATGAGCCTCCTCATGGTCTCGTAGCGGCTGCCGCAGTTCTCCTTGTCGAAGCAGTACCAGCCTCCTGCCAGAGGGGGCATCGCCGGGTGAGGGGCAGCACCGTATACGCAAACGCGGCACAATATCGCAGCTGGCCTGTGCCCGAAGCCAAGAAAGAAGCAAGGAAATACTCCTATACTACCTACACCTGCACCTGGGCGTTCACTGGCATCTTGACATCTGTCCAGAGGTGGGAGGTTCAGGTCCAGAGAGTACAAATCCAGACCAAGATTTTATTGAGCATAAACAGTCAAAGTCACAGAGTACTCAGCTGGCTGGTTGAAACAAAATCTTGGTCTGGATTTATACCTTCTGGACCTGAACTACCCACTTCTGCATCTGTAATGTAGTCATACAGCAGGAAGAATGACAGCAATAACTAATGACTAAAAGCGCTGACTAACTGGCACCTGATGCAATAACCTGTCTGCTTTTGCTTGGTTAACCAGGGAACAAGGCCTGGGCGGTAAAACAGCATACATCGACATCTTCGCAACAGAATTGTGTTCACATGCAGCTGAAGGGCTGATGGGAGCAGTCAGTGCGCCACACTCACCTTCCAGGAAGACGAGCCACCTCCTGCTGCCCTTGGACTCCCGCATGTAGTACCTGCAGTGGAACAGGAGCAGGAAGTCAGCGGTCACGCTGGGATTCGGAGAGCGCGTTCCACCGTGACACGGCCAGACCTGAGCATCCCTTGCATCTGATGATGTGTGCCGGACGCGTTTAGCAGCATTCCAGACCGCTCACGGTCCCGGTCTATGCCACCCTCAGTTGGCAAGAGACAAAACCACACGCCAGCATGACCATGTGACCACAGTAAATGGGGGGGGGGGGGCAGTCACAACAGATGTTGTGAAATGACAAGAGGTAACAGCCCCAAACAGGGGACTGTTCAGGCACTGCGGTCCAGTTACCGTCTCTTTAAGCTGGACCCAGCAGTGCTGTGGTTGGGTGACGGTCATCTCGCTGTGGGTATATAGGTGACGACATATTCTCTCTCCTTTTTTAACTCTCATTGGCCTCCTGCGTGATCCCTCACAGCCACTCAGGAGCATGGATCCAAGGTCAGCAAAATACAATGCATCATGGGAAACTCCACAGATGCCCAGGCAGGAAGTCGGACCCAGACCGCAATGATGATGTGCTCACAGTGACACTTGTCCATCTGTACAGAACACTCCTGACTGGGTCCACATCTACATAGTAAATTTGGCTGGGCGCCTTGGAAAAGGGGACAGATTGACTCCATGAATCTGACTTCTTGCCATGGGTGGGGGCAGGTAGCACCTCAAAGGCCCTCAGAGATGCAGGAATGCAAAACAGTGATCAAACATGCAGGGTTGTTTCCATGGAAGCATGCGCACACCACCTTTGCTGCAACCCCCTGCCCCCCCCCAGTTCCGGTCGTCATAGCAACCCCATTGTTCCGGCGCATGCTGTGGAATGCTCGCTCGTTCCCGAGGACCTTGGAATGCTTCCCCTAATCCCGCCCGGGTGGGGTCTCAAACCCGTCTTGTCTATGTGAACGTGTCTGAATGGCTATAGTATCATCATCAGATACACAGGTTTCACACGTGGTCTGCAGCGCGAGTGTCTATGTCCATCCGTCTCTACATTCCGCTGTCTGGCCCAACAGCACTTTGACCCATTACTGTGGAGACTGACCAGGGAACAGCATAGAAGATATCAGTAGAGGTGGATAGTTCAGGTTCGGAAAGTAAAAATCCAGTCCAAGATTGTGTTTCAACCAGCCAATTGAGCATAAAGAGTCACAGTCACAGAGGACTCAACTGGTTGGTTGAAACCAAATCTAGGTCCAGACTTTTACTCTCTGGACCTGAACTACCCACCTGCATATCAAACACACACCGTGATTGATGTCCATCAATTAAAGCAGGTGCATGAAAATATGTCTAAGCGGCTACTGTGAGCACAGCAGCGAAATGACTTTAAATGGCACTGATATGATACGTGCAAATTCCAGGCCACGATTCTGCCTGCCAGATGTAAACCGACATGCAGACAGACAAAAAGCTTCAGGGTTCACAGCTCCAGACCCCCGCTGCTTCAAACGGCGCTCTGTCCTAATCCAGGACGAAGCACCAGCAGAGGGGCTGTATAGGCAGTCACATGATGGATGAGTGTAGAAAGACTTTCAAGTTTGCCGAGGCAGACACGCGGTGCTCTGCCAGCTCAGGGCTATAGCGACTGGGGTTGCGCTGTACCCTGTGCGTCCACAAGGGGGCTCCGTTTCTTTCCACGGAGAAGTTTAACAATAACAACATTAATAATAATAGCATCGGTTCTGTTGTTTTTCTGCCTAAACTTCTCATCCATTTTTTTGTCTACTGCTGTATAATATTGACTTTTTAAGTTACTCTATAAGCAGGGATTGACATAACTGGTAATCCAAGTATGCATTCCCGTAAAAGGATACCATTCTGGTTATACGGTAGTATAAAGGTTAAAATGCATGGTCATTTCCTGCCATGACAGAGCAAATGCACATAAGGTTATATGAATTTCCACTGTTACAACAACAAATTGCCCCAAGTATCTGTTCACAAGGCAAATGTGTACTTGGTGTCAGTCATGTTTATCTCTGTCCATCCATACATGTTCTGTGACCCTTTGTATTATTCAGGGTCATGGTGGGTGGGGGGGTCAAAAACCTATGGGAACAACCAGGACGGGGCACCAACCCATCGCAGGGCACACTCACACTCACACTCACACTCACACTCACTCACACTCACACTCACACTCACACTCACACTCACTCACACTCACACTCACACTCACACTCACACTCACTCACACTCACACTCACACTCACACTCACACTCACTCACACTCAC
>JAOYFF010000094.1:3443815-3456868 GCA_025773925.1 Cryptomyrus ogoouensis
TGGTGTTGGTGACCCTCAGTGCTGGCAGTGGGTGGTGTTGGTGACCCTCAGTGCTGGCAGTGGGTGGTGTTGGTGACCCTCAGTGCTGGCAGTGGGTGGTGTTGGTGACACTGAGTGCTGGCAGTGGGTGGTGACCCTCAGTGCTGGCAGTGGGTGGTGTTGGTGACCCCTCAGTGCTGGCAGTGGGTGGTGTTGGTGACCCTCAGTGCTGGCAGTGGGTGGTGTTGGTGACCCTTGGGCTGGTGGTGGATGGTGTTTGTAAGCCTCAGCAGTGGTAGTAGGTGGTGAGCTACTCACCCCTCAGAAGGCAGGGAACAGGGCCACAAGAATTCGCCTGAAGAACAAGCCCAAACCCATGAATGCAGTGGGTTCTAGATTCAAACCTACACCCCATTCCCCAAAGTTTTTAGTCATTTATAGGTGAAGCTGTAGGCAGATTTGACATAACCAGAACCAGGAATACAGACCAGGGAGACTGGGATGCAGACGAACCCTCAGCCGAAGTCTTCATGTGCAGACAGTGAATACCTCACTGGGCTGTTATTAACACGCACGCGCGCACACCCTTTTACTCCCGCATTCAACCTGTTATTGCTTTCATTGCACATCGGTTTTGTCATTATCCGCTAAGCGCCAGAAGTTTATAGCTGCCGGCCGACTCCTCGCTGCAATGCTGACTTGGTGCGTAATGGGTCGTCACTACGAACAACCCATTTTAAACAGAATATAAATAAAGACAGTTAAAGCTTTAATAGGTGATCTGTTTGTCAGTGGCTGCCAGCTGGCAAGGAGGTAAGTTAGACCTTAACGTGCTTTTACCGCTTTGTCTGAATAGACAGCTGCTGGAAGATATCCGAAACGCCATTTGAATATCTCCGGAAAGTAAAACCAGGCCACGAATCCCAGTAATCTGTCATTCAGTAGAAACAGAAATACGGATGTCTATCCGGCTTCTATAACGCGACTCAGACGTAAAAACACGAACTGACGCAAAAAAACAACCCAGGATCCAGCATCCCAAACTCCAATAGCACTTTAACGCTAATTTGCCGTCAAATTTTAGTTTTCCCCTTAGCTTCGTTTTACTACCATATTTCTCAATATTTCGTGAACTTCACTGTCTTCGCGCATCACCAACTGCCTCCAATCAATCCAACGTTATATGTGACTGAATGACAAGCGCAATCCTTCTGTTTTACGAATGAACACTTACGGGTTAAATCCAAACACGCGGGTTAAACAGATGTCGGGATTATTGACTTATTTGGTATAATTATTTTGGGTAATTAAATACAGCGAACTGGCAGGTCGTTACCGCAGCCTTGGGATGCGGCTCCGGCGCATATCAGCCAAGGAGGGAATGAAACTGCGCTCTGCTCATTTCGCAACAGCGCCGACAAAAACAACAGCGGGGGGAAATGCGCAGTGTTTACTATAAAAAAGTAACCACTTCTGTGAGAAGGGATGGATACATCTTGAGAATCTGGAAACCACATGATATATGACGATAGTTTCTTTCTGGAACTTGAGGGAAAGACAGTGGTTATGTGGTAGTTCACTGCGCTCCGTGCAATCTCCGGCAGGCGCTTAATGATGAAATGTCTTGTCGCCTGTCATTTGTTTAGTTACCACAAACCGGGGATCAGCGTGTTTCGGATGCCCTGTGGGGAACAGCGGTTCATCCCGCCCGTAATGGGACACTTACCCAGCCGGGGTCCCGTCGTTGCACGTCACTGTCGCATTCTCCAAAAAATGCAGCTTCATATCATAATTGAGCTTCTGCGCCGAGCAAGGGTACAGGGACTGCGCCAGGTTCTTCACTTGGGTCATGAAGTTGTCCATGTTGCCTTCCACCGCCGTGAAATCCAGCGGAAAGCTCTCGGTGGCTTCGCTCCTCTCCCTGAACTGGGCAGGCGGCTGTGCGCGTCGCGGCTGCGCGCGGCTGCCGCGCACCTTCCTCCCGTCCGCGTCCCCGGACAGCGACAGCGCGAGCAGCGCCACCGAGCAGAGCAGCTTCAAGGTCCGCTTCCTCCTCTCAAAGCACACGCTGGGGTTCATTTTAAAATTCTCCGGCCGTTTTTTTTGTTTCTTCGACGATCTGAGATAGCTATAAAAAAGCAATTAATTGCATAAATTAAATAAATACTGCAATAAATAAAACCAGTCGTTAAGAAGTGGATGTCTTAAAATTACTTTTCATTGGAGCTCTGAGGTTTTACACACTGATGTATGTCCTCCTTATTAAGAATACATAAAACAGAGAATGGCTTTGATTTAGGACCATATTTCTAAACTCTCGCTTATCCAAACAGACCTATCCCTTCTCCTGAATCCAAAGTTTAAAACGCGCATACATCAACTTGCACGTTTGTATAAACAGATGGAGGTTGTGACTGAATCACGGCAGCTAGTTCTCTGCTTCTTCGTAATTTAGGTCTTGAGTTGTTAGCCTGATGTTATGTTCAGAATTAATATTTCTCCCCAGCAAACGTTTGGGATTTTTATTCAAACCGTTTTGCCCTTCTCTCCTTCCCGAGCCAATCGGCACGGTGGGCAGGACTCGGGGCGTTTGCTCCCCCTCGCATTTATTAAGGAGATGCCCGGGCGCTGACTCTTTTGATCTCTGATATTTTATTACATGTCATATTTTCCCTTGAAAACGATCGTAATCCAGAACAAATGAATTTAGGTGGGTTCAGTTCTGGGTAAAACGACTCGCCACAACGGCTGGGGAAAACAAACAGGACCGCAGTTATGTGGTACAAGGCATATCACGCGATATTCTGTGTTTTTAAAAGCAAAGTCAAAATAAATTACAAATTTACAAATCTATTAGCCTACATAATTGATATATTATTATCTAGAAACCCGAGCGAAATCTTTACTAAGATAGCACAATTCTTACAGAGATTTATCAATTATTTAAGCAAACTGCCCAGATATTTTCCTAGTGCGGTTCAATCAGGGTTAAACAAACAGCGCCTGAAAAGCGCTTACGACGGCCGTTTGAAGTTTTATTTTCCGGCTGATAGCCAAGGCGGATAAGGAAGCTTTTTGTTTATTTGGACAGCGGCAATTATCCCTCTAAAATGCCATTCACCTTCATACAGGCTCCGGGGTACCGGCTATGAATAGGTATTGGTGAGCGGAAGCGAGAAATCGCAGAAAGTTGCGCTTAAGGTCTTCAGCCAGCCGGCATCTCACGGTGATTGACACGCAAATAGCGTTAAACGCGGGGTTTTCTATCGCCTCTGCTTTAGCCTTAAATCGAGTGGCAGCCCCCCCCCCGGCTTCCCGCGGCGCGGCCGCTCCTTTAAACATGTCAGGGGGGGGGTTTGCTATTCCGCCTTGCTTTTAAGATCGCTCAATTATTTAATGGCGACAAAATTGATCGGCAAGAAGAAGACGATAAGCGCTGCTTTGTTTTACCTTAACCTACTATCGTCTGGTGTGGCTGTGCTAATGAAAGACAGCCAAATGCATGGCTAACAATTCGTTTAGATGTTCTGGCACTTGCTGTAAAATCGATTATATTTCTCTAGTGTGTTGTCCTTTTTGAGTGGAAGTGTACGTGTAGTAGGTTACAGACCGATAGACTAAACGTCTGCTATACATAGAAACTATCGAGACGGGGTAACTTAATACGTCTGCTTGCAGTGCACGATAAATGTGCATCTATAGGTATGATACCAATATCAACAAATATTCTCGAAATATTAAGTGATCCGAACAGTATGACGGGTTCTCAGCTAAATCCAGTATTTGAAACAGTGCGGCCAATGCAGTGGAGTGATTTTACCTTGTCTCGAAGTATCTGCTAGTTTTCCGCTGCAAATTCAAATTTTACTCTGACCCCTTGTGTGACGCTCAGGAGCAGGTTGTCCCAGCAAGCTGTGAGAAGAAGAATCGAGACTTTTTATCTACATGGGGGCCCCCAAATGATCAAAGGAACCATCACTCTTTCTCGCCCTCCCTTTCTTTCCAAAACCCTCCGCCCCCAGCTTCATTGCTACACTGTATTCCTTTTTCGAAGAAACATCTTTCTTTTTGTGGAACTGTGACAGCACATTGCTTAAATGTAGATCAGGGCAATTTTAAAGTGAAGTTCGTTACTTTGAGTCCATTGGACATTTTAAAGCTGAAGATTCAATTGATACATTTCATTCCGATAATAAACCAAGTATCGCATTTTTTTTCCAAGGCGCGTCTAGTTGTATGGATATTTGGAAGAAGGTTTAAGAGGTGCATGCAAGAATCCCGACTGCTCTCTTTGAATTTTAATGTAAGTGTGGCATATGCGAAAGGTACATCCGTTACTCAGACAACACAGAATCAACGGGCTACTGTTCACGCCACCAGCACTTACACTTGCCTGCTTGACATTACCATGCAGACGTGATTGCTCTCGATTGTACTGCATTTAGCGGTTAATGATGACCATTATGCTGCGGGAACTCTGAATAAATCACGTCCGCTGCTTTGCCTCCAGGGTGTGGGTGAAATACAAATGTTTCATAGTCGCTTTAAAACACTGAAGTAAAACATCAAAAATAAATAAGGTGTAATTAACTTTCTTTTAATCATTTGTTTTTGTTTTGCCTTAGAAATATCCATAACTAACCGCTTAAACTTCTCAGCATTGTGTACTGGGAATGCACTAAATAATTGTTTTCGGAAAAAGTTTTTTATAGTTATGTTTGTTCCGATCACATTTGCATTTTTTTCAATAGCTTAATATCTGAAAATATTAAGACACTGTTAATAAAACTCGTAAAGTTAACTTATATGTCGTTAGATATGGCAGAGAAAGGCCAGGTTGAAAACACTGTAAAGATGTTTGGTTACTTTAGTCAATGAAACCAACATATTCCGAATGCCAGTACAAGTACGGTTCCCAGAACTATTTTACAGAGGCCAGCATTTGATAAAGACCTTTCCCCACATGGCAGAACATGGAAAAAAATGTTGCCTGAATGTTTATGTTGAAATAACCCACAGAAAGGCGTTTACGTTCCTTCAGCCGAAGACTGCTTCTTCCATTAGTGATAATTGCTACTGGTTTGTTATGTTCACCCCGGTGGAAGACTGCGATGCCTTAATTAGTCGTTCCGCGCAATAAAAGTATAAATACATTAGTGGTTTATGGACTTCGTTGGATGCCCGTGCGGGAGTTTTTCAGCAGCCCAGCGGCGAGATGAAAGCTGTCTGTGGATAACGCTAATGGGACGCCTCACTTTCCTAACTCAGGGACCGTTTGGGGACGGCCACGGGAGCTCTTTTGTTCATATGGAAAACCAGAACACAAGAGGACAGCCTCCGCGATGACCTCCAGAGGACCCCTGGCCGTCACACCATTCCATCTATCCAATCTCTTGGTAGCAAGTTAAATCCAGCGCATATGGTCACATGTTGCGTGTATCGGCGGTCATTTAAAACACAAGTCTATAATTTATACGAAACAGCCAGTAAATATGTAATTTGCCGTCTGTTAGCAATATAGATGTATTGTCATAGTCACTAAGCACTCGCTGATTTCCTTATTATATTTAAATATAGTTGCTTGGTTCTTGAAAGTATTGTAGGTTACTGTACTGAGGCTTTTAAAGGTTTTCTAATGGTCTTAATTGTGAACAGTAGGCGTTCGATATGGCATAATAAGTATACTAATTATCAATATAACAGGAGCTCATTGACCCAGATGGTTTGTGCATCAGACATTTCTGTCAAAGTTCTTGTCTTATAGGTCTACATTAGACAAGCTATGACGTGGTATCATAGTACACATCATAGTATCCATGTCACAAACTGATATGTTTATCGTGTTACCTTTCATATAGGCCTACATTTATTTTTTTTAGTACTGCTGCTTTATTCATTTTTATACTTACTGCTTGGGTCTGTACACATTAATTGTGGTAACTAGCCTAATTTATATCTGCATTTTTTGCTTGTTATGTGTTTGGGTGTCATATTAAATTTAACGTGCATGTGAACTTCCGTGACCGTCACATGATCAGCCAAAGGAATCACATTGTATTACAGACATCACTTTTCAAGGAGCAGGTATATTTTAAGAGATCTTTACTACACCTTTAGAAAGGTTGGCCTTGTTGATTGAAAATTGTACTTAAAATTTATCATGAAGGGACACAGAGTGTAAAATGAACCCTAAAAACACACAAAACAAACTTCAGTGAAGCCTTTTCGAGTTCTTAGGGAGTTCTCCAGGAGACGGAATTCCAGGCCCACACTGATGCGATGGGGTGATGTGTCGGTATCAAGGTAACTCTGATATGAAGTCAAACCCTCAGGACTGATGGTATTCATTGAGGAACTTCAAACAGATTCCTGTACACATTTGGACATGCGGTGGCCCCTGAAGGAACGTGTCTGTCACTGATTCTCCCAAGCCTATTTGACTTATACTGGCTTTATTGATCACAATTCATTCCCCAAAGCGCAGCCTTTAAGTCACACACAGATGGGCGCCAGGGTCTAGGTCTCAAGACTGTGACTGCAGATCCTGCAGGAAAGGGGGATTTGCCCATGTGACAGGAAAGTCAAGACACTCAGGCCATAGTATGTTCTGTACATATGACTTCAGAACCTGCACTTTATAATAGTGGGATTTGCTCGCCTGTACCCCTGAGATCTACAATTCAGATGAACGTCTTCCATAAAAGCCAGATGGTGTAAATGAACTTGAGGGATAGCCATTGGTCACTTCTGCTAGGGAGGTAGGTCCAGCTTAACCACATCAGAAAGTATCAGATTTAAAATCGCTCTACTCGTAGCCTATTACTGGCAACTCTGGTAGCAATGTCATTTTTTCAAAAACTTTCCAGTCGCTCCTTACTGAGAGTGGCATGAAAAACAAATGGACTGGGGATGAATTGTGGGGTGAATGTCAGTTGCACTCTACTAATTCAGTCTCAAAGAAACATGAAGGGACCAATTTGACAATCCACTCATCCAGCAAGCCATTTGTTTCCTATACCTGTTACCCTTGGCGTCGATAGGGCAAAAGTGCAATATCCTGGGACTCATTGCATTTACCGTAATTTATCTATTTACTACTTATATACTTCCACCTTGAAAAAAAAAAAAATATATATATATATATATATATATATATATATACACACACACACACACACTCTGTGTTTTATCGGTTTATATTAATGTTTGTGTTTTTATTTTGCTATGTGGGTGTAGCTCAATATGCAGAGCAATTGTATGTCTTAATTGAATCTGTCTTTATTGTGGTGTATGCATCATTCAGGGGACACACAAAATTCTATTGTAGATATTATTGCAATGACAATAAAAAGCATTCTATTCTGTTATATTCTATTATCCTAGTAAAGCGGCAGATATCGATGAAACTGTTTAACACTGACGTGAGAGTGTCTGAGGATTATGTTAGAGCACATGCTAGCGCACTGCAGACATTCAGTCTGGCCTTGCTCTGTTTTCAGCCATGTTGTGTTTGCAGTCCATTCCTATATTTGTAACGGTTTAATTCCAGTATTTAGGAAATGAGATCGTGATGAAAAGCCGGCAGCTTCAGGGAACAGAAATATGTCCAACGGGACATTTAAGTTGCCGTGAACTGCTCTGTATAAGGGAAACTGAATTGAATTGTAAATTCTAAGCAAATGAAGGATTTAGAACTGAGTTGTTATAACAACCTAAAACGGGTTTATCGCTTATCTATCGTGAAAGTTTTCGGTGTTTATGTTGTCAGCCTTTCCGTGCCTACGCCCTGACCACGGCTGTCACCCCCCCCCCCCCTTTCCTGTTCGATTAGCGGATACTGTTGAAAGGGCGTCCGCGATCCTCAGATCCCGTTACTTTCGACTTTGTGATCGGGTTACATCAAAGGGATCAGGAAAGATCGGTTTTCACGAAAGGGACAGGCTGGGAGTCCCGTCATCAGAAACAGGTGTAGGTCCTCGTAGGAAGAACAAAGCGGGGGGGTTGCGCGCCAACTATAAAACCCGCATTTCGCGGGGGTTCGCCCCTTTGATATCCTTTTTAAAGTGACACCACTCCTTGCCTCCTGGAGAAATGGCCGAGTCCGCAGTGCCAACTTAAGCTCGACTTGTTTATTTGCTGCAATGACACGAAGAAAGTGGTATTTAACTTCAGCTTTCCCAATGGGACAAGCTACAGACTGGACTAAATTATACGCTAGGAAACTGAAACAACTTCAAAATGACAGCGCATTGCTGCGTAATACATGCTTTCAATATAAAGTATATGTATGTTTATTATACGTTAGATCACGATTTCATATTGTCGCTAATTTCTTCTCCTTAAAAAGTCACTCTTTAAATTACGATAATAATATATATGTCATGAGAGGGTATAACTGGTAGCACTGGTGCCTCACTGCAGTCTCAGACCCGACTTAAGCCCGCTCTGTGCGGACTCCGAATAATCTACCTGCTTTTTGCTTCCTTTCATTTGGAAACTCTTCGGGATCCACGATGCCGCGTTTCCCACTGCGACGGCTCCTTGATACGGTCGACATAACAATAGTTCTGCATAATAACCTAATGATTATTTAAACCAAATCAGAGCAACTTTCGTATGTTGTTTAAAACCAAGTACAAAAAAATATTAATATTTCAAAGAAAAAAGAGCATCCTTAAAAGAACAAAAAAAGAAGTCGCATATTGCCCCGAATTTGGGATCTGAAGCGACCGACTGTGAGTTACGTGCATTATTCGGGGGGCTACTCTATGCACAGGAACAGCAGCCACCGCGACCCTCACCAAGATAAGCGGTGACAAAATTGTGTTGATGATGATAATACTATATCATGAATTATTGTTGATTTATTATTATAAACCTAGTAGCTAACCGCCTGACTTATTACCATAAATCAGTGCGATGCGAGGCTATGAACTTTTTGCTGCGCGGTTGCCGGGCTTTTTAGCGCCGCACGTGACCCTGCACGCAAGAGGAGCCCAGCGCTAGTGTGTGGCGCATTTGTCTCGCGTTCGTCGCGCACATTTCTCGCGCTATCAATAAAGCTTTTTTCAAACAAACACGGTGACGTCACAGGGCAATGGCCGCCGGCAGCACTGCGGTAACGGTGCTCACACCTAACGGACGGAGGCAAACGGTGAAAGTCTCGTCCAGTACGCCTCTGCTCCAGGTGAATGTTAATCGGAGGTTAAGGAGCGACTCGTCTTGAAAGCAGGCGAAATGGCCGCTGTTTCGGCACAAACGGACGATTTTTTCCTTTTTGCTCTAGGCTTTCTTCCAAACAATGACAGTTCAGTTTTGTTAGAGCTGCCTCTAAATTTAATCTGATATTTCTGACATATAAGTGGTTAGTAGATATAAGTCGTAGTTATACGGTTGTGTTTGTCTATAATAATATTGCTCCTGTTATAGGTTCTGGAAGACGTTTGCAAGAAGCATGGATTTAATCCAGACGAGTATGATCTCAAGTGAGTTGCTAGCTGGCAAGCTAAATTGATCGCTTTCATAACCGTACATGACGTAACTTTATATTTCATATTTGAAGTATTTTCAAATATCAACGAATGCAACGAATCTCTAAAATAAATCGTTTTAGTAATTATGCTGTTAATATTCAGTTTAATGTAGGAATTGGAAGCGAAGAAGCAGAAACCGCAGTAGACGCGACCTTATGGCGCATGTTATATGGTGTCATATCAGTTATATATGATACATTTAACCATCGTCTTTGGAGATGAACTGTAAAAGATGTACTGTTTCTTTTTGTATCTTTACGCCGTATTCACCGTGTTTGTCGGGAAACGCGGTACGGACACTGCTCTGTACTCGTAGCACGTACTCGTTAGTTATCACTATAAAAACGTCAGTAAATTTTATTAGATGTTTATGAAATGTATCTCATTGTCCTTTACTTTAAAATGACACAAAGTTTCTTTGTATGATTCGTGGAACTGGCATGTCACTGTCACTTTGGATGTTCGTTACTGTAGTGATCATTCCTGAAATGCCTGGCTGCCTTCCCTGGTCTCTGCAGGTTCCAGAGGAACATTGTAGACCTGTCCCTGCAATGGAGGTTCGCCAGTCTGCCCAACAATGCCAAGCTGGAGATGGTGCCAAGCACCCGCCAAAGAACGGGCCAGCGGGAGAGCACAGTAAGGCTTTATTCCATCCTCACTCTGCAGTCCTTGGGGATTGATAACATACCTTGGCATTCGTTGTATCATATGTGGTCGACCTAGCGGCATCAGTTAAATTGAAGTGTAGGCAGTCATGGAAGCAGCTGGCCTTTTTTTTCCAACCTGTGGGCACTAGAAACGTGTTTCTGTGTGAGCTAAAGGTGCTGAGTGAGTGCGCTTTTCACTGCCGCATTCGTCAGCTGCGTGTCTCTTCCCGACAACAGTTCTCTTCAAGTGTAAACAACTTGTTAAAACTAATGAAGGGAATAAATCAGATGTAGGGCGAGGCGATTTCCCTTTGATGCAGATCACCGCGGTTTATTGTGCGTTTAGTAGTCCTGTGTGAGTGATCACTCTCAGTTGCCCAGCGACGGCGCAGATTACCTCACAGTGACGGTGGGGGGAGCCGACGTGTGCTTCCATTTTACTGCTCCAACGTGGGCTATAAAAGTAATCAGTTCTGCGTTTCGAACCACGTTCCAAGATATTTTCTTTGCCTTTGAACGTCGCGCCCCCACCCACCCCCCAACACACACTTTCTTTCACCTGTGAAGTCCTCCAATCTGCCCTCCCCTATTCAGTCTCATACTGGCTATTTCTGTGCCGTAATTATCATAGTTAAAACATGGCATGCGTGCTCCTTAATGTGTGTGGGGCCAGCCCTCAGGTCCTGGCCTGCATGTCCCCCCCTCTGTTCAGGCCTCGGTGAGCATCAGTAAACAAGGCAGATGCCTGGCTTGTGTCAGGAGGTGCCACACGAAGACTCCGGGACGGTGTGGCAGGCTGTATCCATCTGTGCTGCAGGCTCCGCCTCTGCCCAACGGGCCCTGATATTGGTAGCAGATGATGCCTCGTTTTGCAGGGACTAATTACTTCAAGGCAGGACAGAAGCATTCTTGCGCTTTTGGCAGATGGAGGCTAAGGTTGCAGTTCGGCGTTTGTGTTCATTGCTTGTATGAAGTTGTCACTGTAGTGGTTCTGTTTTTTATTACATTTTTTTCTGTATTTACAAGGTTGAGTTTTTAAAGTGCTCCAGTGGGGAGGGCAGCCCCCGGCTGTGAAACAGGGATGTGTAAACTTGCATGCCTGACGTGTTGGACTGCTGTTAGCAAGTATTGGGACGTTGCCACTTTCAGCTTTTTGAAGATGTGGCCCTGGAGTCCCGAAGATCGCGACGCAAGGTTGTCAGGTCACATGCACCTCAGTGACTCTGTGTGGACGTGGCTGAGTTTGCCCATTGCTTCCCAACCCAGTCCTCAGGGACCCCCAGACAGTCCACATTTTTCCTCCCTCCCCACCAATCAAGAACTCTGAATACCTGGTATGGGTGTGTTGGGGGCTGGGGGAGAAGAAAAATGTGGACAGCATGGGAATCCCCGAGGATTGGGATGGGAAGCACTGGTTTAGGCCTAGCAGGTCCTGGGAGGCAGGCTGTGCTCAGGGCACTAGTGTGTTTTGGGCTTCTGTGGGGAGGATGTGTAGGGTTGGGGGTCATACTCTTGGGTGACTCAATGACTGAATGTTCAGAAACCCCTCCCCCTTTTCCCATTGGAAGGGTGCATCCCCTTCCAAAGCAATTCTTTTGCAGGGGCCTGAAGACTCTCGCTTATTGTCCTTCCTCTCCCTTTCCACTTGTTGCTCTGTTTAATGAGCAGTTGACTTTGGAAGTAAAAAAGGCTTCCAGAAGGCCTTTTATGGGGGGGGGGGGGCTGGAATTTGCCACACTTACTGATGTATTAAGTGCCGTGTCCTCAAAAGGGCACCATTTCTGCCCAGGCTGTTTGAGGAGCTTGAGTCCCGCGGTTGGCCGATGGGTGATGACACATCCTTCCGCCTCCGGTCCCTCCCACGCTCTCGCCTGTGGTCTCTCCTCCGTAATCCCTCTTGGTCTTCACAGTTTCTCTTCTGTGGTCCCTCTCATCACCCACTGGCCTCATTTGTGAAAGTAGAGAAGCCGACCTTGGCTTCCAGGACGCATAACCATGTCCATAAGTTTGTGCTGTTTGCTTCTGGATCATTTCTTTTTCCCCTTTTCAGATCTGTGGTGTTTCAGGGCTTGTTAGGTAGATTTGGCTTTTCCTCAGAGAGATTTTGTTTACTTGGGCAGTGTTACTGCAGCATGACAGCACCCATCTGGAATCCTAATCTAGTGATTAATGTATGGTGTCTGTGTCTTGTCCCAGATCCGCATCGCCCTGCAGCTGGAGGATGGCTCGCGGCTCCAGGATTCCTTCTCCAGTGGTCAGACATTGTGGGACCTCGTTAACCATTTCCCTCAGACCAGGTGAGTCGACACCAGAGCTGATTTCTAGGCTGAGGCTCAGTGAGTGCGGTGATGGGCCTTCGACAGAATGCTGTTTCTAAAGTTCAAAGGTCAAGGATGAGGATCATAACCTAGAGCCAAATTTCTGGTTGCAGAAGTGTATCTCTGAGCTTCAGCTCCCAACCTGACCCAACCTACATGGCCTGTCTAAGCCTTGCTGAAGAGAGACCTCTGGGTAAAACTGTTGGCAGGCAGTGTGTTTTGAATGGCAGCTGAAGCATCTATCCCATGGTGCATTGCGGGCGCCAAGGGTTGTGTCGCAACTTCTGCCAGGGGGCACCATTCTTAAGCGATAGCTAAAACAGCTGTCCTGGTAATCGCGCACCCCGCAGCGTGGGGATCATCCCAGATTTTTTATTTTTATTTTATTTTTTTTTTACTCCCTCCACCACCCCCCCTCTGCGGAGGACTACTTTATTTGTCTTTATTAATTTTTTTTTAATATAAATATATATATATATTATTATTATTATTTTTTTAATTTATTTACTTCCTCAAGAGAAGGAGAGGGAGAGAGAAGGGGGGAAACAAAGGAGAAGAAGGGGGAAAGAGAGAGAG
>JAOYFF010000094.1:3461799-3472004 GCA_025773925.1 Cryptomyrus ogoouensis
CCCGCAAAGGCCCCCCGGGTAGCCCGCACGCCCCTTTCCCCCCCGGTATGGTGGCCGGGAATCGGGAGGGCCCCCCCCCCCCCCCCCCCCCCCTCTTTGATGCCCCCCCGTAAGCCTTTCATCTCTTCTGAGATTTTTTGTGTTTGCTCGACCTGATAATGACACTTAATTGATTATGTGTGAAGGAGAGTGCGCTGCTTTTGTTCCTAGTTATTTCCCATGTATTTTTTCCCCCTTTTTGTGCTCTGTGTGGCCCCCCCTCCCTGCCCCTTTCTGGATCTCTGTGTAAATAAGGCCGGCGACATCAAAGCCACCCAGCGCTTAATAAAGTAAGTGCTGGGATATTTTCCGTCACATTGAGCACGGGCCGTGCTCTCTGCACGGAAAACAACAGCCACGGCGGGAACGGCGCCCCCCAGAGGGCCGGCACATTCCCGCCTAATTTCAGTGCCACGGATGCTAAGCAGAGCCGGCCAAGCCGCCCCTTTGATGTCCGTGCCTTTAATTATTCAAAGGTAGTCGCTCTCTCTCTCTCTCTCACTCGCTCGCTCGCTTGCTTCTTCTCTCTCTCCCTCATTCCCTCTCTCCAAGTCTTCCAGCTTTGGGTTCCGATTGGCCTCTGGCTCAGTGTTTCCCAGTTAGTTACACAGTCTGCCGGTCACCCTCCCCTTTGAAGTGCCGGCCCGTCTCCTCTATTCCCACCACGTGTTCCGTATCATGGATTCCCTGACCCCAAGGGCCCACCGCTTTCTAGGCAGAGCGAAGAAGATAACCTTAAACACCATGCTGATCAAGGGGTTGGGTTTTAGTACCGTGTGCATGTGCGCTTGCGCATGCACCATCTGTCCCTGCGACTGGCACTGCCGGGTTCAGTGCCCATTTCCCCTTGAGATTCTCCGTTCCTCATACCTGTTTCCACCTGCCTTGCCTTAGTCGCCTCTTTGCCTGTCAGGTTTATCTGTTTCTTTGTCCAGCGGCTTGCAGAGGTTTGTTGATGGTAGCTATAGTCATGACGACTCCAGGGTTACGGGAGGGGGGGCTGTGTGGGCCTCATGGCGTGGGGGGGAGCAACCCACACATGGAAGGCATGAAGGTTAACCACTAGCTCTGTAACCACAATGGCGGATAAAGTACTGTCAGTTCACCACAAATAATTAAAAATGACGAACATTCAGAAGAAGGAGATCACTCTTCTGCCGACACCTGATTGGAAGCAGCGGTTGGGATCACAGATCCTTGCTTCTGTAAATCGCTCAGACAAGGAAAAATCAGTCTGCTTCCAAAGGGTGTTTTTTTTTTTTTCTCTCTGGCGCTCCCCTGTCTGACAGGAAGAACGTCAGCATGATGGGAGCCAGTGTGAGCCGATGAAGGGGCTCCATGTCTCAGTCCTGCTTTTACTGGTGCGTCATGTTCACGTCAATGTGATTTATCTGGTCTGATTGGCGTGTGAGGTCACTGTTGGTGGTAAGTTTCCACATTCGCTCAGGATGCTCTCGTTAGCTGCCATAGACGTGTCTAGGATCAGAAGCTGCTCATTTGTTCCCATTTCTGTCAATAACTGGTAACTCTGGGAGACGGAGTAAGTGTGGGGTGCAAACCAGTGATGGGGGCTTTGTGTGCGCAGTGTGTCTGCCAGTCAAGTGCGTGTGTGAGCAGTGTGTGTCTGCCAGTCAATTGTGTGTGCGCGCAGTGTGTGTGCCAGTCAGGTGCATGTATGAGCAGTGTGTGTCTGCCAGTCAAGTGAGTTCACCGTCACCTGTGATGTTGCATGCGTTTTTAGCTCACAGTCGCCCGTGATATCCTAGTTAAAGTGGAAAGGGAGTGTATGTACAGCTCGTTGAGTGTCGGGGGAACCCCGGCTGTGATGTGCCATGTCCTGCAGCGGGGGCGCCGCTCTGCCTGCTCGTTAGGCTGTAATTACGCTGCCCCTGTCCTGTACTTTGAGCAGCCGTGGGCGCCCGCCCAAAAAAAGACAGAGCATGAAACCCCCAAAAAAGGAGGTCCCCCACCCTGGCTGGGACAGCGAGGCCCCAAATACTACTTTAAAGTCCAAAAGGGAACACAAAGCCTTGTCATTTCTGTTCTCCTCGCCTTATCCTGTCATTCATGAGGCTGAACTCTGCTGTAAATGTCACCTTCCAGGCTGTAGAGATGGTCAGGAGCAGCGGGAGGGAGGAGGACCAGCAACAAGGCGGGGAGCCGGAGCTCTTTCTGCAGGTGAGGCGGGGCGTAGGGTGGGCGGGTGGGGGGGGCTCATGCTGTCACCACCTACCTGCTTTGGAATCCCTGATGAAACGGGCAGGTGGGGGCCTAAAGGGGAGGATTCTTTTAATGCCCAGTGGTTAAGGAGGCGAGCAGTATGACGGATAGTCACTGATCACATGGAAGGGCCGTCGCCATGCCGATGGGGAGAATCGGGCACAGCCTGATGAAATCCCTGGCCCTTTCAGTGGGGTTCCCCTCATTTTGTTAGTTGGTTACTGGAAAGTTCCAGATGCATCACAAGGCAACCGTTGCTGTCTCTTGCAGCATCGTAACCGTAGTGACCGTTGATACTTGCCTTCCACCAGCTGGTTTTCCTTCTATGAATGATGTCCACTGTAGAACGAAGGGGGATCTGATTGGCCAGCGCCTCCAGACTGACCTGACATTTATGGGATGCGTGACACACATCCCAGAGGGGGGGGGGCTGTGGGCGACGTTCTCACCCTGAACGAATGTGGAAACTTAGCGCCAACAGTAACCAGATAAATCACATCAAGGTCAACATCACGCGTCAGTGAAAGGGGGCTGAAATTTGGAGTGTCTTCATCAGCTCATTGGCTCCTGTCATGCTGACGTTCTTCCTGTCACAGGGGCGAGCTAGAGATTGACTATAAAACCCACACTTTGGAAGTTTAGATTTAAGTGAGTTCTTCATGATCATTAAAAAAAAATGTTGGGGAGCAGGGGGACCGATGCCAAGTGTCTCCCCCCCACCCCCAGTCTTCATCCCAGCCCCCCCTGGGGATCATAGCCTGGTCCACAAGGACACATCACAGTGTAATTTCAGTCTTTATCCTGCATTGGAGACAAAAGGGTGTGATGCTGGTCTGGAGGATCAATCTGCCAGTATCTATGATGATAATTACACCCCCGTTTATCCTTCCTGTGTTCTGTGGCCTGTCTCCGCCTCACCCACCCCTCTGCATGCCCCCACCCCCACACCCACAGCCCGTGGACAGGGAGCCGCTTGTGTACCACCTGGATGTGGGAGTCCGCCGCAGTTCTGCGGACAATGAACTGCCGGATGAGTTCTTCGAGGTGACCATCGACGATGTGCGGAAAAGATTCGCCCAGCTCAAAAGCGAGAGGTGAAGAGTCGTCACATACTGTCATGTGCTTTACGTTCTTTGGGGGGGAAAAAAATAAAACATATGACTGGTCACCAGGTGCGTGTGTGTCTGTGTGTGTGTGTGTCTCTGTGTCTGTGTGTGTGTGTGTGTGTCTCTGTGTCTGTGTGTGTGTGTGTGTGTCTCTGTGTGCGTGTGTGTGTGTGTCTCTGTGCCCGCGTGTGTGTGTGTCTCTGTGCCCGCGTGTGTGTGTGTCTCTGTGCCCACGTGTGTGTGTGTCTCTGTGCGTGCGTGCGTGTGTGTGTGTGTCTCTGTGCGTGCGCGTGGGTCTCTGTGCGCGCGCGTGCGTGTGTGTGTGTGTGGGTCTCTGTGCGCGCGTGTGTGTCTCTGCGTGTGGGTCTGTGTGCGTGTGTGTGGGTCTGTGTGCGTGTGTGTGTGTCTCTGTGCGTGTGTGTGGGTCTGTGTGCGCACTTGGTTTTTTTTGTTGAAATAACTTTCAAGTTTAAAATGAAAAGTGCCGATATTCCGATGGTTTGTTTAGACTGTAGATTCCTCCTTGCAAATGGAAGAATCCTTTCTTTTTTTCCTCCCGTTTTGGGAAATGGCTCCGTGTCGGCTCTGCTTTGTGTCTGAGAGGCGGGGGTGTCAGCGCCGCCGTGAGCCTTGGCAATGGCGCCCTTTCATCTGGCTCGGGCCGTCCGCTCTCCGCCACGTTTTACGGCCTGTTTCATTTAGAAACACGCACATCGCACTTTGAAGTGCCACCAGGCCGATCGCCCGGTTCTTCTCTGGGCCGGAGCTGCTGGGTCGAGTCGCTCTGTGCTGCGGAATTTGGGGCAGGGCAGCGTGCTTGCTTTCCGTACCACCGCAGAGCATTGCTGATGTTTCCCAGTAGGCTAGGTGAGTTGGTGCAACAGGCACCAGATCTAACTGTCTGTTACAGTGATTCTGAGAGACTGAGACGGTGAGAATCTGTGTTTTGAACAGACCGACTGGGTCTCCAGGACCACATCTGTGTGGCTGTGACACTGTGACAGACCAAGTACAGTGACCAAGAATTTTTCCCCATGTTGACCTCACCCTCAGTTAGCAGTGGTTCATTCCCAAGCAGAGGGAGCAAACTTGCCAGGTCGTGCTCACTGCCATAGCCAGGGGGGTGGGGCATTGGTGGTGAAGACAGTATATAATCTACACACAGACACAATCATTAAGAACTCTCCGCCGGCTGGTGGGTTCCCCCCCTCACCTTAATTGACACGGCGGGCTGCCATCGCGTCGTCAGTGAAGGTGAAACTGCCGTGTGTCTCCGTCAGCGTGGGTTTAAGAGCCCACGACCCCCCCCCCCCCCCCCCCCCCCCCCAGCCCCTTAGGGGTTTGCGGTCCTGTCAGTTACAGCTCGTTTAATGAGCACAGAAATTCCAGAGCTCAGTCAGGTTTTTAAAAAAAATAAATAAATAAAATCTTGGCCGCGGGTGACCGGGGAAGGTGAATTTCCCTCTTGTCCGCATGCCGTGCCCCCCTCTCCCCTGGGTTGCCAGCCCCGTGGTTTGTTTACTGTTTTATGACCTATTCTGGTCAACCTCAAAACTGCGGTCTCCCGCACTGACCAGTTCCCTGAGCTGCTTTCTGCGTTGTTATAATACCTTCCAGGAAGTCCCGCCCACCTTCTACAAGCCATACTGGCCAGAAGAACATCTTTTCTTTGCAGTTTTTTTTCTTTATGTACTGCAATTTAATTAATGCACCACTTTATAAATAGACAGTGTATACAAGTCGTCCATCTCGATTCGCATGTCTGTACCAGTAAACTTGTTTTCTACTTGTATATTTCAGGACAGGTTTCCAGTTCCTTTCCATAAATGCTCAGTATTGCAGTCATTTCTGAATGAGACGCTCCGTAGCTGTTTTAAGTGGCCGGAGGTTCTGGGTAATTTTCTTGGCAGAACGTGTGTCTGTTCGCTTTCAAGGGAAAGGGGGGAAAGAAGCTGTTATTGTCAGATGTTTGGTTTGTTTAATGAAGTGGTAATCTGTCTACACGGAGCAGCAGCCCGGGTCCCCCAGCTCACCGCATGGGGCACCCTGCGCTCCGGGGCTCACGCGACGTGGCGTGAGGCCCAGCTCTGCTCTCGGGCCTCTGTGCCGTCTTATGGTCTCCGTGTCGTTTGTTTTTTTTTTAAAGGAGGAACTGCATATTAGTGACCCCCCCCTCACATGCACACACACACACACACTCCCCCTACTCATCTGAAAGGGTGGGTGCCGTTTTCCTCAATTTTTCCACCTAGTTCCTCGTTTCCTGTGTCTTGCAACACCCTTGCAAAAAAGCCCATGTGGACAGCCAGACTGTCAGGGGCACTCAGAGCAAGGCTGCCATGATGGAGCGGTCCGTCCTGTTTGCTTATTCATAGTTTTATGCTTATATGTCTTCTCTTGCTGGTAGGACAGTGGAGCTTCATATCATAACTCCTATGGAAATCGAATCCAGCAGCTGTATCTTAGGTTTTGTTTTTTGTCATAAGCGAGTCGCTAATTTGCTTTTATTTTTCTGCAAAGCCATTCTTCTTGACCTCCTCCCCCCCTTTTTTTTGCCTCTCCTCCCCCCCTCCAGAAAGAATTTGGAGGAGGCACCGTTAATGACCAAGGCCCTGCGGGAGTCCCAGATGAAGGAAAAGATGGAGAGATACCCCAAGGTAAGGAGTTGCGTTTTCTTGTTGTTCGGCCATCTTGCCCGCATCACGAAGACGACGAGCCTTCTCGCTCATCCGGGGCTGCTGTCCCCTTGTTGTCTCCATTAACATCTTGGTAAAGCCTCATTTGCTGCGATTGGCAGATTCGTGTCTGTGGTTGTGTTCCTGAGCCTGTATGCGTTGACCTGCTCTTGTAGGTGGTGGTAAGGATCCAGTTTCCTGACAGACATGTCCTGCAGGGTTTCTTCCGGCCCTTGGAGACAGGTGAGGCTGCTTGGTTTGTAGATGCTGAAGCTATAAACCCAACACTAACTCTACACAGATAGAACATAGACCATTTAGCTCTTTTACTCTTCTTGCACTTAAGATCCTACTACCTTCACCAAACCCTTTCGCTGCCCCTTTCTTCAGCTCCCCATCCCGCCTGAGTGACCCCGTTTAGAATCCCCACCAGGCCTTGTCAGGTGTTGATGCTCATTGCAGAACCTCAGGCTTTGCCAGGCCTTAAATCAGGCTTTGTGTTTTCCCAGAAAAGGCTTCTAGATGCTCAAGCAAGAACAAAAATCGAATCAATGGAAAAGTGTCATCTGAGTGTGTTTTTTTTTTTGTTTTTTTTTTTTTAATGCATTCGAGATGGTGACTGAGCCGAATGCAAGGAAAAACCTGAACAAAAGTCAAGTATTAGTTTCAGTTGACCGGTGAGATCAAAGCGGACACCTCCATGGTACAATGTGCCTTTAACGTGCATCGCCTCCAGTGTCACCCTCTCTGTGTCAGATGTGAGGCTCTTAGCAGCTTAAAGATGCAACTGGGGTCTTTCATTCCAGCCGCTGCTGCTAATATCCAAAATCACCGTGTGAAATTGCCTCGGCCAGAGTGCGGCGGCGCATTGTGGCCCTTTCATGTGGGGGCTCTTTGTTTGTGTTGTTGTTCTTTGGTCTGTGTGTGGCCTGTCTGTCTTAGCCTCCTGCCCCGCCCCCTCCGGCAATTGCTCTGGGACACGTGCAGTTCGCGTGACGGCGTCGTCGAGGGATGGTTCGCAGTGGTGGCTGAGTTAAATGAGCTCAGACACAAGCACTCTGCAACGTCCAGCACAGACACTGCAGCCCAGTGCGTCAAATAGGGGGAAACGGGGGTGAGGGAGCTAAATTTGCATTTTTTTTATTGGTGTTGGTCAGTGCTTGACTTGGCTGAAGATTCCTGTAGGGGTGGACAGAAATATTTTAATAGAAGTGGAAAGGGTTAGGAGGTGGAGGGATACAAGAAATAGTTTTATTACACATTTTTATTATAAGGTGGTGAAGAGGAGGAGGATGAAGAGAGGAAGTCATGCTAGCCTGTATGTCTCCTGCTGAGCCGAAGGTAATGGGGATACTGTATTCTTGAGGAAGTGAGAGGTTGAAAAGTGGTGCGGTGAGGGCAGTGGTGTGAATTATGAGCACGTTGATTTGTGGTGTGACCCTAGTACTGGGACCCCCTGGTCTGTTTCTGACTGCTCTGAGATTGGTAGAAGGTCCCGGCCTTGGTTTGACTGTCCTGTGCTTATCTGTGGCTCTTAGCTGTAGCATCTCTCAGAATGACACGCTTTACAAGTCAAGAGTCCCCCCACAGCTGGCTCAGTGGATGGTACCCCTGCGTGTTCATGCGCCTACAGTTTAACTGGGAACTCTTTGACATTTGGTAACATCTGTTGCTACCGGGATGAACAGCATAGACCGGTTGGTGACATGAGTCCGCAAGAGTAAAAAAAAAAAAATAATGCTGTAATCAAAGCACACCCAAGGGTGCATGGGACCAGAACTCAAAGGAAACAAAGGGTTGGCTTTAAGAAAACGCAAGGAGGTCACTAGAATGGCACTTCGGGTTGTGTCTACATGACTAATTTAAGACTTGAACTTGGCAGATTCAAACTGTGATTCAAACTGGCACATGGCAGTGTAGCTCGAATGGCATTTCAGGCTGATTTCATGGGCTTGCAGGAGTGACTCGCCGTGGAAGATTGTGAGTCATACCAATGAACACCAACTCCAAAGGCAACCAAAGGTGTTTATGTGAATGACTCGAGATTGACTCAAAGACGAAGACTCGCAGGGTATGCAGCTCTGTGGCCAGAAGGGCATGCAAGACAGTGACTCTGGACTATGACATGTAGCTATGAGAAACCCTTAAACAGTAGTAGACCCACTCAACAGGTGAACAAGACTTTGACCCGAAGGGTATACAGCACAGTGACTCCGGTAGCCCTTTCACACTAAGCCCTCGCCGGAGCCAGTGCTGGTGCTGATGCTCGGGCGGAGCTGGGCTGGAGCTCATATGGGCCCCACCAAAAAACAGCTCACATTAACACTGCACTTGGTGCCGAAAGGGTAGAACGATGACGTCAGCGTGTGCGTTTTGCTGTGGGAGGGATTGATGCAATGAATGCAAGACTTTTTTTAATTTACTGGTAATGCTTGCATTATTTTTAGCATTAAATGTTATTGTTCCTACGTTTAACCCGACACAGTTAATTCAAAATTTCTGAGTGTCCCTCAAGTCATTTGAGTACATCTGCCAACAACTTCTACAAACTGCCTTTTGTGTGTTCCAGTGAAAAAGCAGGTCACAATCGGAGAGGAATTCATGGATGAACTGCGAGTCATGCATGCTAATACGCGGGGATGCACATAACTGTCGCACATTTCTTGGAAGGCATCCGACATACAACAAACATATTTAAAGTTCATAGTCACATTTCAAGTAAACAATACAATAACTCACCCGATTCCTCCAAAGCAGTCACGGAGTTCAATGTTCCAGTCACCTGGTTAGCAGGTCTGTTTCCAAACACGGAGACCATCGTATTTGTTTTTAGGGCAGCCAGCACAGCTTTTATTTAGCTCTCTTTTTGACTTCCTGTATTCGTTTTCATTTTTAAAAAAATCTTGTTCATGACTTGCTCCATTATTCTGATAACACCTGCCTTCTCCATTTCACTCCGCATTGCTTTGTAAACTTTTGCTTTCCGCTCTGACGACTCTAACCTCGCCCAAGCAGTCTTCTGGGACCAGAAAAATGAGCTCCAGCCCGGGACCGCTTTTATTTTTGGTGTGAATGCAAGAACCGGACCGGAATTTAGGCTCGGCACAGGCACCAGCCCTGGTGTGAAAGGGCTACAGCTGTGACAGAGGGCTTCACTCAGTGGGTATGTGGAACTGTGATTCAAAGAATCGGCTGTAAGGGTACCCAAGGGCTGAAGCCTGTTTAATTAAATGGGGATATGGGAAGGTCCTAGTAAAATGAAGGGCTCAGCCTATACTAATCAGTCAGAACACAAGAACATGGCTAATTCAAAGGTTGAACTTGGCAAACTTAAACTGTGATTCAGACTGGCACATGGCAGTGTAGCTGGAATGGCATTTCAGGCTGATTTCATGGGCTTGCGGGACTGACTCACAGTGGACGGCTGTGACTCTGAGCACTGACCACCAACTCCAAAGGCACTCGGACTTGCAGGGAACACAGGATCGTGCTTTGAAAGGAAGCCGAAGGTGGTTATGTGAATGACTCAAGATTGACTCAAAGACAAAGACTCGCAGGGTATGCAGCTCTGTGGCCGAAGGGAAATTCAAGATAGTGATTCAGGACTATGATGTGTGGGGCGTATGAGAAACCCTCAAACAGTAGTAGACCCACTGAACAGGTGAACAAGACTTTCACCCAAAGGGTATATAACACAGTGACTCAGTGGGTACCTAGAACTATGGCTCAAAGAATATATGAAATCATGAATCTTATAGAAGGTGAGTCTCTAGCTGGAAGGGTACCCCAAGGACTGACGGTTATTGAAAACTGAGGTGTTTTGAAGAGCCTAAATGGCCATCCGGGAAGGTTCTAAAAAGGACTCCGTCTGTACCAGTCAGTCACAAGCTGTCCTTCCTTGATGTCGGACTCCAGACGATGTTGTGTGTCCATCCTCGTGGAAAAAGCTATAACAGTCGTTTTAAAGTGTGCGTCTGCGGAGGGGCTGAAATAATGAAGACCAGAGTGAAAATCGTCCTACGTGAGCCAGACTGAATCGGGGGGGGGGGGGGTGGGGGAAAACGGGGGGGGGGGGGGGGGGGGGGGGGGGGCAGACGGGCGGGGCGGGGACGCTGGGCTTTGCTGTCGGTCTCTTTCATGCTTGTGGGGGTGTTATTTTTTTTTG
>JAOYFF010000094.1:3500562-3522082 GCA_025773925.1 Cryptomyrus ogoouensis
GGAGGGGGGGGTGCAGATTTTAAGGGGGCTTCAAGGTCATAATTTTCATAACTGACTGCGTGTCTGATTGGTAGCAAACTAATTTCATGGGGATTCAAACACATTATTTTACTAAGTTATTTAACTGAACCAGAGGTACTCAGAACTGGTGGGCACTAGCAGGGGGGCCCTTGGTCCTAGGCTACGTGTCGCTGATTCGGACCTCGGGGGAAAAATAAACGAGTACCTCTGATATAAACCCAGTTGCCAAAACAATTATGAAGCACAATTACATTATCAGAGAAGCCAGCTCACACACCTCCACCACGCAGATATTTAACATATTACAGGCTGTGCTTTTGGAAAACAGAAATGTGTTCCCGTCGTGAAGATGAAGAAAAAAAATCTTTCCGAAATATCTGTCATTGTTAAATCTGATAAAGTAACCGATGAAAGTGTCCTGCCGGACCCCAGAGACATTTGCTTGTCACTTTGAATACAAGTAATACAACAAAAGCAACGACAGCAACTAAGAAAAGCCCTGTGGCAAGTAGGAAGAGATGCTGCCGGATATATATTTGCGATTCCTGGTCTGTGACTGCTCTAAAGATCCCCCACTTGACTGCAGAAAGCCATTTTAGGGAAGCATGACACACCAGGAATGAAGATCACTCAAGTCCCTTGGCCTTCTGGGGGGTTTTTTTTGGGGGGGGGGGGGCAGGGGGGCTCTCACGTTTGACATTAGCTGAAGAACAGCATCCATACCGCCAGTGTCGAGTGAAGCGGCATGCAAAGGCCGGGGCATTACAGGAGGAATGTGCAGCAATTTCGGGTTGAAGAAAACCCCACCCCAAATTCAGCTGTTGAAGCACTTTGTTCCTCGCAGGCCATAGGAAGCCGGCGGGTTTTAGTCCGGTGGAGACCAGGAGGAACGAAGTTTCTCTGGAGGTTTAAAATAAACACCAGATCATCGCCTGAATCCCGCATCTCGGGCACCTGGCGCCTGACAGCCCGCCTGCGCCACCGACGACCCGATAGCGACACATGTTGGCAGGAGTGATTACACTGCGATTAGGGCGGAGATGGGGAGCGAACGGTGCGCGCCACCGCGCTACGGGCCGCCAGCATGCAGGCAACCGGCAAATCTGTTCCCAGCGCGAACTTACGGCTTTCCCTCCGCATTGTGTTAGGCTACGAAATTTACGTACGGCTCATCTGGAGGTCACGTCAGATGATACGTTTAATATAATATGCTTGTATCAAACAGAACCGTTCTATATGCACGTTCGTGTCACTCATCCGGCTTTGATGTAATTGTTTTAGCATTTTAAATGGCAAAAACAACATTTTTGGTAAATCATCCAAGTTGCCTCAATGCGCCCGCCTCCGGGAGTGTACGGACCCATTTAATCACACCAGCTTCCGTGCTTTGAACTTGACCCATATTTTTTGTCTAAGAATCCCTGTTACTGCTCCCGTGAACATGATGCAACGAAGCCCTTAAGCTTATGTATATATTTATCGTCCAACCATTGGCTACAGGAGCAGCCGAGCTCGCTAGCGATTGGCCGGTGAGCCTGCCAATTAAAATTTCGACCCGAAACACGTGGGCGGGGAAAGAGGAGGAGGCCACGTTGACACGTTTGTTATTTCAGTAACAAAAAAAGCCGGTTGAGTTTTTATTAGCGGTCTGAGGACGTGGCCGGTTTTACGCCTAACGTTTTATTTAGGCGTTGGTGTTGATCTTTTGTTGCAAAGGTAAGAATCAGCATGGAGCTGTACACTAAAATACACACGTTTCACGCGCTTCTCAGCAACTGTATAGACGATTAGACCTTTTATTTAAGTACTAATGCTTAAGGCAAGCGATTAACCATCAGAGAGAAGGCCGCCAGGCGAGTTTCTAACGCGCTGCGAGCATCCACGGCTGCCGGTCGGTGCTGCAGGTTAAGTCTGAGATCGTGATATCAATAGGATGATGCAATCATAACATCACCCGGACAGCCTGAAGTAAAGTCCATTTTATTGGGACATATCAAGCTAATAAATGAATAGCTGCCAGTGGGCATACACTGTCCACAATACGAGTGATAATAAAAACATATTTGCATGAAAATTCACCACGATGGTGCAGGAACAGCCATGCCTTTGTAAATAGCTGTTAATGATGGTGATACGTGGCGCGTTTTTTCCGTGGTCATGTATTTGTAATGTGTAATATTTTACTATAATTTTTATTTGTATTTTTTTTTCCAGAGACCGCAATGAGTGTGGGGTTTATCGGAGCGGGCCAGCTCGCCCACGCCTTAGTCAAAGGCTTTACCGCAGCCGGTAGGACCCCCCTCGCCCACCCCCATTGAAAAAGCGATTTGAAGGAGTCTCTGGCCACGTTAATGTGTTTTTTAGGGTTCACTGGCCGTTTTACCATTCCCCTATTCAGCTTATTTTGGCCGTAATCCAGCTGCCACAGAGGAATGCTTCTTTGACCAGAGATTCAGCTTGTTCGTGCGTTTACAGTATAGCCTGATTTCTTTTATGTTGGGTGGGCAGTTTTGTTTTGCTGTTTTTTGTTTTTTTTTTCTTTTTCGCTGACTGCCACACTTTTGTCTCCTTTCCCACTTGAGGTGTAATTGCGACGCATAAGATCATGGCCAGTTCGCCGGACACTGAGCTCCCCACAGTGTCCGGCCTCAGGGTGCGTGCCGCCTGCCTCTCACATGGGTGCTTCTGTCCCCCCCCGAATGGTGTTAAGCGTTTTTACAAATATTTCTTTCCTGCTGCATGCAGAAAATGGGGGTGAACTTCACCACCAGCAACAAGGAGACGGCCAACCGGAGCGACGTGCTCTTCCTGGCCGTCAAGCCGCACATCATCCCCTTTGTGCTGGACGAGATCGGGCCCGACATCCAGGACCGGCACCTCATTGTGTCCTGTGCGGCCGGGGTCACAATCAGCTCCATTGAGAAGGTCGGTGGTGGGTTCGAGTGGGCCCTGAGAAGGGGGGCAGGTGGGGTTGTAGGTGAAGAAGGGGGTCTCCTATTGCCAGGGGTCCTTCCAGGCCATTTTGTTGGAGGACAGGGTGCTTGTGCCGGGCCTTAGGTGAGTTTGGACCTGGGTCATGTGTGTGGTTTCCTGTCTGGTAAATACTGGGTTTGGTACCCCGGGAGATAAGTTCTTTATAATATATGAGCAATTCTGAGGTAATTGCGTTACCAAAATGTCATGCATTTGGTGAATGGTGCTGGCCAGCTGAGATCTGATGGTATTTCAAGCAAAGCAAGTCCGTTCTTTTCAAATTGTATCCAGATTTTGTTGTAATTCTGTTACCGTTACCGTAGAACTAGGCATATATATGATTATGAGTCATTCCGTATCAAATCACTCAGGTCGAGAAAAATATCCCAGGTCACCCTCTGAGATTCCCATCAAAAAAATCACAGGAGCTCCTTTAGGAGAAATCCTAAACGTTAAGTCTGTATCTCTAATAGTATTGAAACTACAGCCTTTTGAAATTTTAATTGATTTTATGCATTCTGCCAACTCAGCTTCAGTCCAGCTTCCAGCTCTCGCGGCTCCTCTGATACGGAATGTCCGGCTTATAACAATATCTTGGTCCACTGAATGAGAAGCAGCAATATTTATTACTCTTATAGGAGTCTTACAATAATGTTTTGAAATGTACTTGATTTTCATATTTCCTCAAAATTGCCTATTGTAATGTCCGCATTAGAATCGTTTTCCTATTTTTATCATGGATACTTGAATATCCCAAGATGGTCTGACCAAAATTTACTGTTGCTGAGGTTCTTTCTACTGTTATTTATTTATTTATTTTTTAAGAATGAGAATGATGAAACTAAAACACACACATTATGCAGTTCACAATCTGAGAATTGCCACTAGACCTATTTCATTAAGAGGAACATACAAACGCTTCATAAAATGTCAAAACATGTGAAGTATTATCACCAGTAATGGATAAATAATCACAGCAAGACGTTTCTCTTTTCAGGACATAAACAATCACTGTAAATAGTATTCAGACTTACAGGGACAGTAACCTGTGCCTTTGTAGTGACAAGTCAGCATTTCGCCAGGTAGCTTTTAATATTACAGTGTTACTGATTTTTGGTAATATCTTAATTCTATAGTTTATCGTTTTAAAGAACTTTGGACATCAGTATCACAAATAACACAATGCATTATATTGCAAAAACATGCTTAATTGGATGTGGTAATGCTCAAGACTTATTAATTTTGCACATATTTTGGGACGAGAGTGTGAATTTTGTTCAGGTCGTTGTAGCTGTGGGCACCTTGGGCACGCGGCACACTGGTGGCACACACGACATGTGATGGTTCCCAGCATTCGTCGTTTAGAGAGCTTGCTGTTAGATCTTTGCGTGACGGAAACACAAACATCAGCATGTTCGGCCGAGCGGACTGTGATATGTGTAGGATGTTCCTCAGTGATGAGCGGACGGCGGAGGGTGACCTGGGACACATGGCATTTCCTGGTACTCCTGTGCGGTCGGGTCCGCACACGTCCTTACACGATGAGATGACAGAATCTAGAATCTGATTATTTAAAATGTCGTAAATGTGACCACTGTCGCCCCCCCATATCGCTCTGCAGAAGCTTGTCCAGTACCGGCCGGCTCCCCGCGTGATGCGCTGCATGACCAACACGCCGGTGGTGGTGCGGGAGGGGGCCACGGTGTACGCGGTGGGCACGCACGCCGAGGCGGAGGACGGCAGGCTGCTGGAGCAGCTCATGGCCAGTGTGGGCTTCTGCACGGAGGTGGAGGAGGACCTCATCGACGCCGTCACTGGCCTGAGCGGCAGCGGCCCTGCCTACGTGAGTGGAGCCCACTGCACGCTGGCGTAGCATCCTGTCGGGGCGCCTCGATCCGCCCGCCTCCGCCTCCCCAACCCCCTCGTCTTTAACCCATTTTTTGGCACATTTACCTCAAAAAGCATCGCTCAGTTTTGTCCTGATTGTTCAATGTGTGTCTCAGTGGGTTAGATCACTCACCAGAAGGTCGCTGGTTCAAATCCTGTGGTCGGCACCAGGTCGTCTAAATAAATTCCAATGTAATATAAATGTCATATGGACCTGGATCAGTGGCCTGTTGTATTTTGGTGTTTCACTTAATGGTAAAACCTCAGTTCCCCTTCTCGCTAAAGAGGGTCGTGACCCCACATCATATGCCATGCCTCTCAGTCACTGTCAATACATATATATCTGTTTATATCAGGGGCTTTTTTTTAAGGAATTTGTATTAAGAGTGACCTGGGTCTAGTTTGTTGTTTCTGGGGCACCACTGAAAAAATCATGTCTGGGCACCCTGCTTCCCCCCCCCCAGTGTAGTGACTGATTGTGGTCAACAGGGGGCCTCATGAAGTGTGGTAAATGCCACTGAGAGTGACCACTTTTGTCTTTCCCTTAATGCCGTTCTGGCGGTCGGCTGCGCGCCAGGTTATATATGGCGGGGGCAGGCGCCCCCAGGTCCCATATGCAGGCCGAGTGTGCGGTGCTGGCCGGGTTTAATTACCCGCCGAGGCTCAGGGATTGGGACAGAGACTCCCTCGTTTCGGGTTACGGCCTCCCTGCCCTGCTCCAGTTAGCCGTTCGGCTATTTGGTTACCCCCCCCCCCCCACCCCAGTTTGACCTGCATACCTCTCACACGCGTTGTGGCCTTTTCCTCGGCCGGCCGGCTCGCGTCTGGGGTGTGTGTCCTCTCTCAGGGACGTCACTGACTCCTCTCCCCGACCTTGAACCTGCAAACTCTCCGTCGGAAGTCTGCCTCCTTGTCCGCTTCGGCCTCCCCGGCAGCACTTCCTGTCTGCATCACCCTGATTTCCTGGGTCGCTCCGGAAAAGCAGCTGCTGTTGATCTTAGGGAGCTCGCCGCTGTTCCCCGATGGTCTGTTGATACTGATTTGTGTCGTCCTGCTCTGCCCCCCCGCCCAGGCGTTTACGGCCTTGGATGCCCTCGCGGACGGTGGGGTGAAGATGGGGCTGCCCAGGAGGTTAGCCGTCCGGCTGGGAGCTCAAGCCTTACTGGTGAGCCGCTGTCTCCTCTTGTTGTTACTGGAAGTCCCGTTTGATCGCTGATACCAGTACAGCCAGTCTCCTGAGGAGCAGATCACGTGTGAAGTCCCTCTGATAGAGGATTCATTCTGTCACACCAGGGCGCGGCCAAGATGCTGCTGGACTCGGAGCAGCATCCCGGCCAACTGAAGGATAATGTCTGCTCACCAGGGGGCGCCACCATTCACGCCCTGCACTTCCTGGAGAGCGGGGGTTTCCGCAGCCTGCTCATCAACGCCGTGGAGGCCTCTTGCATTCGAACTAGGTGTGTCGCCGTCCCCCCCCCCCCTCCCCCAGCTCCATTCAGCACCCACAGCCTCTCCTTTCTTGGGGAGCCTATCAGCGTCGGTGTTCAGTAGGCTTGGTCTCAGTTTGGCTAAATTTGTCTGAAAAGGTCAGTGCTTATTTCAAGGACAAGGCCGGAAGTTGGTCATGTTTGTTTTAAGTCTCTTTGACAGCTGTGGTTATTCCTCAGAGCTCCCTCTGTCCGCTCAGGCGTTCAAATTAAAGCGGTTAATAGCATGATCGACCGTCAGATCCGCCGCAGCTGTTACTCTGTCATGCCACTGTTTGGCCAGAAGGGGGCAGTCACGAGTAGCAGACATTCAACTCGTGAGGCACTAGTGGAGTGGAGATGTCTAAGTCTTCGAGGGCCATCACCAAGTTACCTAGCTGATTGTGTTTGTTATCCAGAATGACTTGTATAAATGTACGGTTTTACGCTTTTGACCCCGACGTACAACTACTGCATATTTTGCCGAATAAATTAAAAGTTAAAGAGCTTTCCTGCGGGCTGCAGCATCAGCGTGTCTCCAGGGAGCCGAGGCTGAACTGTTCCTGCTCTATTTCCTGCGTTGCCGCTGCTGCCGTAAATCCCAGGTCTATTAATGGGCAGACAGTTGCTTCAGACGCCCGCTTACATTTAGCTGCCTGGCTGACAGCGCGCAGAGTCAGTTTATATGGCCGCACGTTTTCACCAGAGCCATTTCAGGTTAAGTACTTTGCTCTAGGGTACAACAGCCGAGCCCCATCTGGGAGCGAACCAGTGACCTCCAACCTGGCACAGTTAACAAACCGTGCACTGAGGCTGGCCGTGATGTGCTCTGACCTCCGGTTCTTCGCCTGCCCTTCCTCATCCTCCTCCTCTTCCTCCTCACCCTCCCAGGGAGCTGCAGTCCCTGGCCGACCAGGAGAGCATCTCTCCGGCTGCCATCAAGAAGACGACGCTGGACAAGGTTCTGCAGCAGCCGGGTGTGGCAGCAGCAGGGGGGCCCAAGGCGGCCGTCAGCCTCTTCAACAAGAGCAACCTGGGCAGGAAGAGAAACTGAGGCCCTGCCCCTGAGTGGGCGTGGCCAGGATCCTGGGCATATAGGTACAGTCAGACAAACACGCATACATGCACTAACAAAGCCTTCTGGCCCGCTAAGGAGTGAGGGGGGGGGATGACCTCCATCTGAACTCTGAGCTGCAGGCTGGGGGTGTTTAGCTCTGGATAAGTCAGTTTTTACATTTACATTGTGGGGAGGCCTGGTCATGTGCCCCCCCCCCCATCTTTGTAATCTGCAGTATTATGTTCCGCGCCCTGCAGCCGGTTTTCGTCGGCGCTGTACCATTTCAGCCTTGTCCATGGGGTCTGCAGTGACCCAGTTCGCCGGCGGCATATCAGCCACTTCAAAGCCAAACTCCAGGAAGGGTTTTGACGGCCCGTGAGCCTCTCCTTCCTTTCCCACCCCCGGGAGATTTCTAGCACATTCCATGGCAAATTTCTCCTCTCCACCTGGCGGACGACCCCTTCTGCTCGTCCCTTTCGCCTCCCACATCCCCGTCCGGTGCCCTGGCCTTTTCCGCACGCCGTGTGTGGTGTCGAGAGGCCGTCTTAAATGCGAACACGCGCTCCAGTCGAGGGCTGTCGTTCATTCCGTTCTGTCGTCTATTGTCCTCCTTGGGTATTAAGCCTAAAGCAGATTCTAAGCCGTCTATTTTACCCTGTTGCATTAGCAATGAGTTTTCATCTCCCGAAACGCCTGCCTTTGTGTCCCATCGCAATGCCAGACGTCGCATCTTTTGTTTGAGAGATGCCTTAACAGGTTTCGCAGGTTACGAACGGGAACGCCTTCGCAGTCGGCCTGCTCTCCTAGGTTACAGCCCTCACTGTCTGTCAAAGGTTAAGAAAAATATGTATTTGAACGCCCTTTAATTTGTTTCTTGGACAGGATAATGTACAAATATCAGTCCAAGTGTAGTTGCACTAATTTGTACTGAGATGTCAGAACCGGTCTTTTTCTTTTTATTGAATTTATAAATTGATTTTTGCAGACAGTGTGTGTCATACAGTATTAAAGGTGCTTCTCGTCCAGTGTCGTCAGTTTCGTTTTACTGCCTGCAGGGGGCGTGATGGGGAAAGTTGAGTAATCTGCCTGAGGGTTCGCGTGCGGTTTGGTGTTACACAGTGGACGCGGTTTAAATCCTTTCCCTCGCTACCTTCCTTCCTTCCTGGGGTGCGGACACCGTGCCCGAAGGGCTTGAACGTGGACCAAAATATTCCCGCTGTTTCTTTAAGACTCAGCAACACCATACAGTGCTTTTAAAATTGGTGTCAAAAATCTGTCTGGGTATGTAAACGTTCCCGGCGCTGGGGGGTGGGTGGAAATGCCACAGGCGGCCCAGCTGGCTGTGGGACTAGCGGTCAGGATCCCTCACCTCGCCGGCTGCTGGACTGGACTTACTATGGCACTATGATTGCTGTCATTCCGCTTTGGGGAGAGCTGATGCAGGGCACCTAAGGGGCTTTTCCCCCTTGTTAGAGCTGAAAGGGGTGGGGCTGAGGCTTTGGAGGGCGGGCTTTCTGCACCAGCAGCCTGTCACACACCTGAAACCTGTTTTAGTGCATTTGACGGGTGTAAGGCAGAGGGGAGGTTCTAAGTGACTTTCTTCCAGGACCTGATGACCCTGTCACTGTGAGTGAGGCCTCAGCCCTGGAGTGTCTTAAAAATAACAATAAAATCAGCCAGATGGTGCCTCTTTATTTCAGCCAGTTACTTTAGACATTTGGTTTGTTACAAAATACTGGCCCCATTCAGAACAATTCTATTTATATAACAACGTTTCCGGGCGGTGTGTAGCTTGCAGGGGGTACGGATCCGTGCCCCGTCCGGAAGGTTGTGGGTTTGAATCCTGTGGCCGGCAGGGTAATTGTATCACTGTTAGGTCCTTGAGCGGGGCCCTTAACCCCCGCTGCTCCAGGGGCCCTGGATGCTGGCCGGGCCTGCACTCAGACCTGAAGCACATGTCAGACAGACAGTCATATCCGGAAATCGTGGACAGACACAGCAGAAATGGATGCAGTACAGGTACCTCGAGACCCGGCAGAAGCTTTTTGAGGGAAACCCCCCACATCACAGGTGCCAGGGGGGAGTGATATGTTGAAATTCCCTCCCAGGTTCCTCTCACCATTGTTTTGAAACCCAGGTTGATGGTACAAAGGGGAATTCCACTCAGCTGCGCTCTGGCGTTGTTCCTCACTTTTACTATTGTCAAAGTACAATAAAAAAGTCATAAAAAGAGCATTTTCATTGCCTTGGCGCATGTTTCACAGCAGATAGTTTCATGCAATCAGCAGAGAGATTTTGCTTTAATGTTTTTAAGGAACAGGCAGCCAAGACAAAATGGGTTAGTCGTCGTCTTAATGTAAATGTTAGGGCCACCACTGAAGTCAACGGAGGTGAAATGGTTTTATAATTTTATTTTAGTGATTAAAGGGTCGCAGCCCCACATAAGCAGGCCACGGCGTTCCATCTCTGGCCGTCTCGCTCTACGGGGCCCCCAGCCAGCCGACTGTGAGGTCAACCCACATCGACGGAGAACCGGAGCCAAGTACACGGCGGACACTGAAGACGTCTGATTTCAGAACCAGAATTTTGCTTAAGAGTAAAGTGCCGGCTCTGGCGCCGAAACTGCAAAATGTCTCCTGGTGACCTCATGGGGTGGATCTGTCTGGGAAACAAAGGCAGCCTCAGGGCCCTGTGGAGGAAAGGAACAGGCACTGGGCAGGAGTGGCACAGAGCCGCAAGGACGTCTGCATTAGCTGCCGCCACGCTATCCTGTAAAGAGCCTTTAGCATTTCTCTGTTTAGACCCCCTCTCACAAACTGCTCATGAACATTATAGTATTTTAAACCATCCAAAATTGACACCACACTAAGATCAGGTAATTAAGAGCTTGTTTGGGACAGATAATATCCTGTTATATTCCAAAATGCTTGATGGGATTTCGGTGAGATGTGACCTGAACGGCAGTGGCTGGATGAGTGGGTGGTAGCACTCTGCTGATGAGCGAGGGGTCAAGGGCCGACCAAAGGTAACAGAGGCCAACAGCTTTATATCTGGGAGAGTAATGGAGCTGTTGTTTTCTATAGAGGTGACATGCCGTGTGCCTCTGACACGGGCGGCTTCCAGCGATCCCCATGAAAATGGCTGCTCGCTTATCTGCCAAACCGTGGGCCTGACTGCGGGATCTCGCCGGCTTCCACCGATGAGCGAGAGATGTGCCTTTGAAGAGCGTTCCCTAGCTGTTTGCTGTCGCTGTAGATATGCCAAAAATGCCTGCTGTTATTTAAAAAACGACTTGACTATTACGAGTACCAAAGACCTAATAAAGGAAGGCTGGTGCGTCGATCTTTTCCACGTCGGAGGGCAGGTTGGGTGTCTGAGGCACAGTTTGTTTCAGCATCTATGATTCTTACAGAAGATATAGCTTCTCCATGTGGAATCAGGATGACGGGAAATCTTGCTTGGGGAATTTACGGAATATTTAAATTCCCACCAGCTCTTCACAAAAGTACCGAACAGGACATCAATGGATCCCCGAAAGCTGCCAAATCCCTCATCAAAATATCCACGGCAGAGGAGAATTCCACGCGAAAAACAGGTTGGCACTCCACGCATAAATAACCCAGATAAAATCTGGCAAAACCGCCACGGTGTCCGCAGTAGGAGCAGAGGTATCCGAACGACCTGTAATATTCAGGAGCATTGTCTGTATGGCCTGGAAAATCTGGTTTCCGTATGCAGCAAGAGAACAAACCATCAGCTTCTCAGCCTGCGACTGTATTAATAGGGACATTAAAACGCCGGAACATCAGATTAAGTGTCATCAGTCCCTGTAAGGAGGTCACCCCAAAGCAACACAATGCAGACTTTCACATTACACAGGGTCATACAGGAATTGGTCAGTTCAGTTCAATTTATTTTTATATAGCGCCTTTCAAGGTGCTTCATGTGGGAATAATACAGAAAGAGGAAAAGGGAGTCAGAGGCTCCGTAAGCAGGCTGACATGGCCGTCCTCTGACCCGTTTGAGGCTCAGTAACCAGGCTGACACGGCCGTCCTCTGACCCGTTTGAGGCTCAGTAACCAGGCTGACACCGCCGTCCTCTGACCCGTTTGAGGCTCAGTAACCAGGCTGACACGGCCGTCCTCTGACCCGTTTGAGGCTCAGTAACCAGGCTGACACGGCCGTCCTCTGACCCGTTTGACATCGGTAGCGGTTTAAAGACAATTGTGAGACTTGTTACAAAGCAACTGAACACTTCTATAAAAATATTAAAAGCAGGTCTTGTTTGTAATGAATCTATTTTTAATACGTGCCTTCATCATTGTCATGAAGCAGTGTCAATGGTAAGAGTGGAAAAGGTTTGGAAAACATTGAACCCTGAAGATGGTGTTGAAGTAAAGCCTTTCTGTAACTCTGTATCCAAACGGGGTCTTGGTGAGTCAGGAGGCACAGAGCAGCAGGTAGGGGGCGCCCTGGACGGGATGCCGGTCCATAGCAAGGCGCATGTTATCGGGGAAGCTTAGAGACACCGATACACTTAAACTACTGGCCTTTGACTCTACAGACAGAATCAGGGTGAGATTTGACCAGAGAACCAGGAAATCAGCTGGAGCTGAGAGATTTTGGTCATTGAATACAACGGCACTAGGTGCTTAAATCGGTAAGTCAGCTCACAGAAATGTGGAGTTTGGACACTTGGCTTGGATTTGCACGGCTTCCGGTAACAGTGAGGCTACACTTAGTAACGCCTTGTTAAGACATTCACACTATCCAGGGCGTAAATCCAAATCTTCACACCAAATATGGGGAGTAGGGGGGAGGACTGACAGATGGTGATGCAGCTTCATTAAAAAGTGACACCTCAGCTTAAAAAAACCTTATTAAAATGAATAACTTAATTAGGCTAATTAATTAATGACCGTGTATTTGCCGTTGTTTTGGATGAGACAGACCTTTGGCTTATCGAGGGCAGTTCACACTAAGCAGCTTAATGGGAGGGTGCAGAGAGTCAGTTACAGTCCAGAACCTTCTAGAATTACCTTTTGGTTTTTGCTTCTGGGTGTCTGGGTCCGGTTTTGGACGTGCCTTGAACCCATCAAATGACATGTAACGATTTTGGTTAGGCTATCAGGTAAATCTATTTTCAATTTACATATGGTTAAACAGACCATATGTCAGTGGCCATAACTTAAGGTTATAAATACAAATACTCTCTGCCTCAGATCTGGAAGACCAGACACACACCTAAAATAAGCAAAACTGAGATATTTGATTTTGGACATTTGACTTGTCTTGACATTTCTAAATTCACTGCAGATTTTTTGAGATGCTTGACCTGAGATAAACTTATTTATTAATTTTTTGGTACTTAAAATACATATACAGTGCCAAATGATTATTAACTAAATATTTTTCATTTAAATAATTATTCCTCTAATTAACATACTTATTAACGCAGTTATAATATGCTATATTATTTCAGGAGCACAAACCAACCACATCTAGTTAAACAAAGTCACCTGACTTTTTCTGCCACAAACATTCACACCGATCACATCTGCAGTGGCTCTGTACCTGTTAGCAGACCGCAGAGCTATACCTGCCCTGCAATGTCCTAACAGCCCAGGAAATTTGGACATTTGGAATAAAATTCATTTACTGTTCCCCAGCCTTAGGTCTCACACACTACCGAGAGCTTTAATGCTTCATTTCTGAGAACCTGCATGCTGCACTGTGGCTGATGTTGCCCTCAGTCCTGACTACTTGGTGAAAACTGTTCCTGAAACACTGTTGCTGTCTTTTGTTTTCAAATAGATTTTTTTTTCTTTTTTACCGTTTTATTTGTTAGTCCAATCATTCTATAATAATGCCCCTGTTCAAAATCTTATTTTATTTCCCCGTACACTATTTTAAGTTAAAGAAAATACAATGTTTAATTAATCACTATTGTGTTTCAACGCACAATACCATTGTTTTTAAACTTATTTGTAAATAATGCTTAATCGTATGAAACTAGAATTTACCGGGTAACTATAACCGAACTGGTAGAACCACACAGTTTTATACATAGTAACGCTTACACTTTATCCAGATGAAAATGTTGTTCAAATTCCCACTGGAGAGCAGATACGCGTGCCAAATTCCCACTAGGCATGTCTCATGAAAGCAGTACAGTTGTCACTCAGAGGCAAAATACTGCACTGCCAAACCAGCCCAAAATAGACGTTTGTAGAGATTTCTCCTGGCTACCATAGAGACTGGTTCAACCATTGGTTGCTAGTGACAGTCACTGATGTGCTGTAGGGACGCCGGTGACTTTGACATCTGCCTGCGTTTCATGCCACATGATCTGCGGGCCGTTCCTGGGCATGGCTGTAAGGCAGCGGCGCCTTCCCACAATTACGCAGTCAATATGAGCATTTTGACTAGACGTGGGGTGTAATGTAAAATACAAAATGGAAAAAAAGAAAGTTTCCCACTTATTTTCAAGCCCCGATGTTCCCGTAATCTTATTTCTCCTGCCACCTTGCCGCCAGTTACGACTTACGTTGAACTAACATCCCGGGAAACGTCCCGGCGCTCCAGCGCGCACCTTCGCATGTTAATTGCGCCTGTGATCGGGAAGCGCCTATGTGGTCCAGATAACTAGACCTGCGGGATGTGAGTGCGAATTTAAAACCAAAGTTTTAAGAAACTGAGGTTTTTTTTTTCCTCTGTCGCGAAGCACAATGCTCCCGTGAGCTTTCAAAAGATGACAAGCGGCAGCAGGATTTATTCTGATTTCAGACCCACATCACCAGCCCCAGCCTGCCATTTAATAGGCAGCGCTGCGTCGGGGGCTCGGCTGTTTGTTTGTGTGCCCGAGAGGGTCTTTGAGGGAGCCGATGAAGTGTTTCGGTAATCCCTCTTTTATTCCAAAGGTTATCCTCCACTGGCTTGCGACGCTCGCCGCTCAGATAAACCGGCCTCCAATACCTTTCATTTGCTTCTCATTACGTCCCGGCATCGGCGCGCTTTTGTCGGGGCTGCATTTTATTCCGGGCGGCAAGTAAGAAGCCGCGGCGCTTGTCAATCGTGCGCTTCGCAAGTCTGCCGAGGGTCTGGCAATAAGAAAGAGGGTCAGGAAGATGAGCGCCACTTTTCCCATGTGCGATCGGGGTCAGCCGATCCCTCCGGCGCGGCTGCTATTCTGTCCGTCTTTAAATGTAATCGATGCTTTGTTGCATCTGTGTGCCGGTGCCCAGTCAATGGCCCCACGGCCTTCAAATTACCGTCGGATAAATCTCACACCCGCAGAGCGCACATCCGCCTGCGTATAAGCGTTTACATAAAAATGACGATTTAGAAAATCAATAACGGCCCCATTTGTTTTCCGCCCTTGCTCTACTGTAATACCAGCGATACATCTGGGCCTTTTTGAATGGGCGCCTTTTAGTTTTTCCTATAAGAAACACTCTCTCCAACAGGTCTATCACAAGCACCTGTTCGCAGCCCTTTAGCAGGAAGCTACACGGTGAATCGCTGTGAAGCGGTTAAAGCCGGTGGTGCCACATTCTCCTCTGCCTAATTCAGACCATTGCAGGTGGGCTCCATGCAGACGGAGGCACCGCACTTAATACACATGCCAGTGCAAGCTGGGAGCATGATGCAAGATGTTTTCGAAAATGGAAGGATACCTGGCGCAATGACAAAAAGATCCTCTCTTTTTTTCTCGTTCCTTACTCGGTTGAAGCTCAACCCTTTGCACCCCTCCGGGGCTGGTGGGCGCCTGGCACGTGCCACGTCCACCGGCCTGCAATCGTGGACCTCTTGTGGGAAAAAAAGCAGATTATATTACAGCTCGGAGGGGCTGGATCCTGAATTACAGGCCAGCAGCCGCAGTATAAATAGCCTGGCTGCAGAAGGTCGACTGAAGTCGGCATTCCTTTTTATTTAAATCTTTCTGACTCACGAGTTGAGGGTCATATCAGCGTTTCTCGGCTCCCATCGTGCCCCAGCGTCAAAGTGACGGCATTCTGTTCACTGTCTCTCTCAACCGTGATGTTGTCACGTCGTAACATTAGCTGCGTGTTACCTCTGCTGTGGGGCCACGATTCTTAGTAAACAGCCGACAAAGGACGTGTCGCAGGTGGCGATCGACACTGCCGTGTGCTTACTGAAACCTGAAGGGAAAAGGGGCGACGTGAAGGTCTCCTGTAGGCTGTACCGTCTATTCTGCTGATGGTTGCCTCGTTATTTGTTGCGGATTATCGTGCCAGGAGGTGTGTTCGGCTGAAATCGTCCGGATGCCCCTTCCCGTCGGTCGCTGCAGATATTGTGTGCGATATAACCCTCTGCATCTTACAGGCGCTGCGCTACGGGAGGGTGAAACGTGGATTTACGGTCATATTGAAATGCCCAGAAACTGGGAGTCGGAACAGCCCCCTGGCTGCTATTTTTATGCCTGTCGTGCGGCTTGCGGTCGCTAAGGACAATCCGTTTCCCTCTGGCGGCTGTCAATAATAGTTTGTGGCTTCCTCCTCCTAACCCGTCGCTTATCAGATCCGATGGTCCGCAGGATGAGCACCGAGGCTCGGTCGCTGTCAGGGCCTCGGACCCTCGGGGTCAGCAAATGATTTTCCTGATACCCTTTTAAATCCATCATTTATTACAAATGCCCCCCCGCAGCGTTTACTCCAGATGAGGCCAGAGTCGTGAGAAAGCCCGTTTAAATGATAATACGTTTGCACAAAAAGGTCATTAAAAAAATAACAAAAAGGCAAAATTTGAAATCATTACAGGACACATTTATTTTATACAAGATGCTTAGTTTAGATGTTGATGGATGTGTCACATTCAAGCACATAACAAAAGAAATAAAAGTATTTTGAGTGAAGGTCACTGGTTTCCTGTTGGTACTTCGGTTTCCTCCCACCGTCCAGAGACACTTGGGCCAATTGACATAAATTGCCTGCAGTATGTAAGCATGTGCATGTATGTGCCCTGCGATGGACTGTAACCCTCACCCTGTGCCCGGGACTCCCCGGGGTTGATTTGTGAACCTTCCCAGGATAAGAGGTTGTTTGATGGATGGATGGACGATACAAGGACGGTAACCACTCAGTTACTTGAGTTCTCCAGACAGCACAGGGATTGTAAGTAGCATGGATTTTCAGTGAAAGTTCTCCCTCAAGTAAAATGTCAGTTAAATGCACCCCCAAATAAACAGACACGACGGTGTATGTATCATTTGTATTACAGATCCGTACAGAATCGTTGTTTTAGTTATAATAAGAAGTTCGTCTAGTGCAGAAGCGTGACACAATAACTACGTTACAGTGCCGCGCGTGTTTTTTTTTTTTTTTTTTTTTTTTTTTTTTTTACAATATACGGTTTCTGATTCGCTTATATAGCATTTTATTGTATCTGTACTACAATCGTTCACGCCACTGTTTCTTTTGCTACGTTTCCTTCCTTATATGGATCATATACGAGGGTCAAGTTGCAGCTTGCAGACATTATCAAAGTTAATCTGGGCTGTAGAGGTCAGTTGTTGTTTGGTTGTGAAATATCTTGGACAGTTGGCTTTTGTTCAGCCTCCTTAGGGAATTTCTGATAAGTGCTGTAACGGCAAAAGTGTGCATGCAGGCTTCCCGTCGCGCGCCTTTAAGACAGTGCTGACTAAAACCACCTTTTGTCGTATCATTGACTACCGGCGGAATTTCTCTCTTTTAAAATGTAATCTAGTACTGCTCCCATTATTATTATTATTGACCTAATAATACAAAACAACACAACGAGATACTGCCACATGCCTCCGGTGTATTGAAATGCAACAGACCTGAATGTAATTAATATATGGAGTGATAAAATATGAATATTTCATTTATATTTATATTGTCAACTTCTCCATACGATCAATATTCAGTATGGTTTGGCCAAAATAAAAGCGCTTGATTTCCCTAATTTGCATGCAGTCTTACAACACATTCTAATTGCTGTGCTCAACTTGTTGCAATATTCATTATAAAGCGAAGAGTCAACCGGCTGCTCCTTTAAAGAGCGCGTTTGGCGGTGCGGGGAGGCACGATGCGCCCTTTCCCTCGGAAATATGCACCCCCGTGTCTCTTTAAGTCTTTTTTTGCCAGTTGCGTAGATCCTTCATGAATGAAACCATGTGACCAAACATCATATGACGTCTGGCTCCGGCACAAGAGAAAGGGATCAACAAGGAGAAGGCGAGGGAGTATTTTTTTTCTTTACAAATTACTCAGGAATAGATCTCCTCCACTTCAGAGTGCTGAGTTCCGGACCTCTCGGCGGTACCAGGCTGCGTCTTGCCTTTGAGTTTGGTGAGTCGCGCTGCAGTTTCGCCTGCTGGTGCTGGTGGTAATCCTGGGGGGGTGCGTTAGTTATTTTAAGGCAGATGCGTTATCTAGCTGTTTTGCTGAGTGCGCACGCCTTTGCTTTTCCCCCTTTGCTCGCCCCGTGCTTTTTCCTCCATGGCCGCGACTGTCTGGTGGACTGGGGAGGGGGGCAGGCGAGCGGCACCGCGCCGGCCGTGCGGGGAAGAGGAAGCCGGGCGTGCTGATTCATCGCCGATCGGCCGCCATTCGGACGCGGGCGCCTCGGCAGACCCACCGACCGCTTCGGCCGCGTAGATGAGAGGGGGGGGAGGAGGAGCGGCTAGGTGCTCGGATGCGGGGAATCCCAGCTCCGGGTCCAAGCAACACCGCCGAATGTAAACTGTCACCGCGACGTGCAGCCTTATAAGAAAGTGCAAGATTGCCGGCTGCGAGGAAAGTTGGTCTCGTGTTGTATCTGCTGTTGTTTTGTTTTGTATCCTTTCTGTTCAGTGTCCAGAAATGCCAACACTTTTATTAGGGGAACGTGTCGTGCCGTGGCCACTGTTAACACAATAGAGGTCAGACTGGCTCCGGTCCCCCCGATCGCCAACCTCCTTGTCACTTTTATGCTGAATTAGCCTATTATTATTATTATTATTATTATTATTATTATTATTATTAACAACGCCATTTGGGCACGTGTAGGTTTCGGTGGTGCGAATGGTTTTTAAAAAACAGTTGTGAAGCAATCGGTGCTTCTCAGGCGGGTTTGACGGTGGGGAACCAAAGCAGAACTGCTCGGCGCGGGCTAACGGGAGGTGGCCGAGTGCCACACGACGGGCTCCGGCTGCCGCAGGCGGACGGGCGGCATGCCGGCCGGCAGCCGGCTCCATGTTCCGGGTGAAGAGCCTGGCCGCTTTGCGCTCTTTGACTGCCGGCTAAAGAGTCTTCTCCTTTTAAACGGAAGTCGGCAGATTGTCACCGGCGACCAGTTTAATACAGTGTATCAGTTTTTATCATCTCAAAACAATATTTTGCTACTTATGTGTAACTCAAATTGCCTTTTTGTCTGCCGATGCGTCTCCGTTTCGGGGATCGTAGCGGCGCAGGCGAGAGCGGCGGAGATGCTGATTCATCATAACGCTGAAATTTTTGACGTTTCCGAGCGCAAGCATGGGGGAGCCATGGCAACATGGCACCGGCGGACAAAGGTCTGCTTCTGGGGGGGCGATCGATCTTTATTAAGGGGATTTTTCTTATTCTGGAAGCCCACCGTGCGGGGGTGCCTGAGAAGTGGTTTATAACCGGGTACTATCTTTAGATCAGGATCAGAGCGTAAGAAATTGCACGGTCCGGTTGCGTATAGGCGCCCGAAAGGGTTGCGCTGCGTTCAGCGGTAAAGGTGATCAAGCCGTGTGTGTCCATATTTCAGTCTGTGTCTGCTAACGCGTCTGTTGTCCTGTTCTGTGTCCATTTTACAGCTGTGGCCACTCCACAATAAAAAGCAAAATCAGATATTCTCATAACTACCGCATGGCTCCCTAACATCTCAACCAGGCTTCCTTCTCATACGTGACGGAAAGTGAACACATTGGTTTATTTTTCTTATCCCGACGTCTTTCTAAATTGACCATTTGCCCCCACCCCAACAAACGGTAATTTGAATCTTCTGCACGAGATGCTTATAGATATGACCTTAATCAGTGTACTGGTTTGGTTACTCTTCCCGTGGGATAATTTCTGAGAGTTTGATTTGTAGTCTGCTTCCTACAACCACTGGTGGAATTCTGTAATGTAGAGTAATAATCACTGATAGCAACCCCACCCTGTGAGAGAAAGATATACACTATACTGGAAAAAACACAAATGATATTTGAAATGTGTAGCATGTTAATACGAATGCTGTTTGTTTCGTTTCTCATGTGATGTTTGTATGCTGCGTGCAGTCAGCCGGTTAGAGGCAATACAGACGAATATGATTAATACATTTATTTTGCATTGCATAAACAACAGACACTTTTGAGAGCCTGAAGAGACGTCCATCATTCACTGTGTTTTTGATTGTGGTTCGTGGAAGCTTTATGTAGAGAGAAATTTAGTAAACAGTCATCAGTCGCGTGTGCGCGCTATGTGCAAAGATGGGTCACCTCGGAACCGCAGTGGCCGTCAGGAAGCGGCCGCGTCGCTGCATGGAGCCGCGGGAAGGGTAGCCGCGAGCTACCTCGAGCGACTGTTTAATTTGGGCGCGTACGCATCCTGTCCCGCGTCCCCTCGCGCTTTTCGTACGGACGGTGTTCTGTAAAATTTAGTGCTGACTGTTGTGTATGGGTGTCATTCACTGATATTCTTGCTGATGTGGCCCTATTAAAGGGGGGGGGGTCTGTGGGATTCGCCGAGATGGAGAATGAGCTTCTTTTGTCTTCAAGGCATTTCCTAAAGTGCTGAGGTAAAGGGAAAAAGACTCCGCACTTGACAGATGGCGTTTTCACTTGTTACGTTCCCCCGCGCCGCCGTCCGCGCGCCGTCCGCGAGCGGCAGCCTCGTGGCGCCTTTTTATTGTTACAACCAGGCGGAAAGTGGGGAGAGAGGAAGAAAAAAACATCATTCGGGAGTTTTTTCCCTTCTCTTCCGAAAGGTTATACTAATAACCATAATTCGGTATAATCCCAAAGACTCACCGTGTTTTACAGGTACTTTCTGGTTTGTTTGTTTATTTATTTATGTTTCTGAGTAATTAGGCCTTGCTAACGGCAGGAACACCGAGCCTGTTCGGCGCTCTTGAACCGGGACGCTCAGCTCCGCTGAGGTTCCGTGTCGGCATACCGACGTACCATCTCCCTTCGGTTTTTATTTTCTTTCCAATGGTGCCGTTTTGCAGACCCCCGGATCTCTTAAAAGTGTTCGGTCCTCTGTATAGAGGTGGTATTTATGTAGCGGTACTGGGTGTTTGTGGCCGTTCTATGTTCATTTAATGACTCAAGCCGGTTGTCTGGACGTTAGACACACGTTTAGTTTTTTTTCTCTCTCTTTTTCTGTCATTTAGTCATTTAAAGTTATTTTAAGAATGCATGTTTTAACTTTCAGTCTATTTGGTGTCCCTCGTTCTTACTTTAAGATTTGTTTTATTATTATTTTACCAAACCATTTTTTATCCAGTGCAAGTTACAGTTAAAGTCTTTTATAGAGCAGGCTAATTTTACCAGTGGGGTTCAGGTTAAGTACCTTTCTCAAGGGTACAACAGGAAGGCCCTCCTGGGACATGAACCGGCAACCTTCAAGCGGCAAGCCTGTGTCCTTTACCGCTAAGCTGCTTTCATGCTGCTCTGTTATGAGTTGAAATGCACTCAGTAAATGCTGAGAAATGCAAGGCCACTATCTGCAGGGATGTATCACCGAGTGTGTGGAGCCGGCGGGCTGGGACGCAGAGGAGCACGGAGCGCGCTCACACCTTGGCTGGGATGAGGGTCCCAGCAGGGGGAGAGAGAGCGTGCGTGTGTGTGTGTGTGTGTGTGTGTCTGTATGCGCGAGTGTGTGGAGGATGGGGAGAGGAAGGTTGATGAAACACCGGGTAAGAAAGCGAAGGGCTTCTGGTGCTACTTCTGCATGACTAACGTTCCAGTGTCATGGAGCAGATACGGTTTCAGGGTAATTATTGCCTCTGTGCCTCTTGTTTTAAAATGTTGCCCATGGAGGGGGGTTCGTGGAGTGCAGCGATCGCTCTGTGGGGGTAACTGAAAAGCTGCGCAGGGTTCGGTAGGGGGGGAGGGAGGGAGAGATATAGGAAGGGTGGC
>JAOYFF010000094.1:3525566-3550743 GCA_025773925.1 Cryptomyrus ogoouensis
TTAGAAAATTTCCATCGTGGCCTTAGTACCTGAAATAAGGAAAACGTGCCAACCCCCCCCCCCCCCATTTTAATAACATGTACTGCTGGTCTTTTTTATTTAAAAAAAAAAAAAAACTGCTTCTAAACAGTTTCTCTCCTTCTCTTTGTCACTCTTATTTCACGCTCTGAATACCTAGTAGTTAATAGCTTCCCGCCTCTCCGCCCCGCAATGCTGTCTAACAGCGCACCACCGGCCCAATCACTCTGCCACAGTCATCATTTGTGTTTGATCCTTAATTCACGGTTAAATGTCGTAAGGCGATCGCTGCTCATTTTAATTATTTACTTCATATGGCGCAGGCTGGTGGGATTAGATCAATAAACCAGCTCCCCCTGCATTGGGCGGGCTGTAGATGTGTTTGAGATCTCGCGTGTGACAATGCTGTGGTCTCAGGACAGCTACAAGGTGAAGAGGAAGTCTTACGGACCGTTCCTTTATCACTGGATGCAGCAGGTGGCTCAGAGCAATTAATTGAGCATTGACCCCTGTTCTTACCGTATGCCTGCCCTGACCTCTGTGATTCACACTATCCTCTGAACTGTCGACCACGACCCGATTTATAACGTGAAGAAGCTGGAATAAGCAAATGATTTTATTTAGTGTGCTTTTTTTTTTTTCATTCAGATGAAGAACTACCTGGAAGGCCCCCATGGGAACGTGGGGTGCTGGGTATTGTCATTTGTAATGGAGCGTGTGAGCAGCGCTGCGGCTGCTCTGTGTTTACCTAATCGCCAACTTTCGTGGAAAGCGAAAGAAGGTGATACTTAGACCGTCCCTCCCTCCAGGGAGACGCAATCCTGGGTAGGTGCTTTTTATTGCGGTCTATTGTTGTTATTCAGTTGCTAGGCTAACTTGGGTGTGTGGATTTGCTCTGTTTTACGGTGCTGGTTATGGTTGTTCTGGTTTAGTAGCGTGGTTGAGCCTTTGTCCCAGCACCGCGCCATCAGGATTCACAGTACACATTAATGTAGCCTATTTAACCACATACCCAGCTTCCAGTTTTATCTGTCTTTGTAATCATGTGTGTGCGTTGGGGGTAGGGGGTGGTAGACATTTCTCAACGGCTAACACTGTGGGGCGTGGAGGGCAAAGTCAGGCCAACGGTAAAGGTGTGATTACAGCACATTTCTTCCTGTCCCTGTGTTCCAGCCCCCACCCCCCACACCCACCACCTCCTCCGTCTTGCTCAACACCACTGTGCCGCACACTCCTGCAGGTCTTGACTGGTTCCAGTTTCAAGACGCTCCTGACAGGTACAAACAGCCAGGCCGCCGAGACTGAGGCTTGCTGCTGGAGCCTGCCGCTCCGCTGCACTTCGGACTGCGTCGCTCCCGCGCATTGGCGCCACGGGGAACCCGGCAGAGCAATTAAGATCTGATTTAATTAGGAGCTTGCTTGCGTGTCAGCCCCTTGCAGGAACGGGCGAAGGTCGGCTGTCCTGTGGCGTGCTCACTGGGCGAGTGGACCTTGATGGCTGGACGCGGGTTTGACGGGGGCACCCTGGCTTCGCCCCATCGCTCTGTTGCCGATCGCGAAGGCGAATGCTGCTCTTTGTGCAGAGCACTGTCTGCTTGAGGTACTTCCTCACGCACATTCTGCAATGTAGCCTTGGCTTTGTCCTTGAAGAAAGGGGTGTTATGTGGCCCCCACCCCTTTTTAACCATAAATGATGAATAATAATGCTGATTAATGCCCACTATAAAGGGCAGTTAAATACCCACCATCCTTCCTGCATGAAGGCCAGTCCTGAGCAGAGAAGGCCTTGGAAGGGCTTTTGGGCTCCAGTGCACATCGCTGGGGGTGTGCAGCAGCTCCGCGAGCCCGCAGACCCCCCCAGGGACACAGTTCACCTCACCATTCCTCCTTTTGACATCCCCAGACCCCTCCCCCTTTACCTGCCTACTCCTACTACTGTACCTGTTAAGAGAAGCTTTTTAAAGAGGGAATGAACTGAGTCTCTTTGTGTTAGTTAAACTTCAGAACTTTATAATTAGAGTCTTGGTTGTGGTCATTGCTGAGATCAGGGATTTTTCTCCACCCCCCCCCCCACCCTAACTGCTAAGCTTCTCCAAATGTGTTGAGGATGCACTTTCAACAAGGTTTTCCTCCCTCCTCATTCTGCCCTGCGATCGCACTCAGCATTTTTTGTCCTGTGGGTGTGATGTCTTTTCTACAAGTAATCAGCTCTGAGGTGTCAGCGTTCTTTCAGGCGATTCATAAAAATTCAGCGTGCGCCTGCAAAAGATGTCTCCTCACACCTTCCCCGGACCCCCGTCTGCTATAGCCGTGGCCCCCCTGCCCCCCCCTTCCCAACCTTGCCTTTGCTATCCACACACGAGACGAGGTGAAAGCGCTCACTGGGGGCGAGGTGTCTGTGTGTCTGGTAAAGCGGACCTGTGCTCCATCTGATACCAGTATCAAACGTGTGTAGCCAGGGGGCAGTCTGAGACGAGTTTACACCTGCTGGAGTCGCTGTTTTATGCTTATTGTTCTGTTTGCTTTCTGTCTTTCTCAGTTAATCCCATATCTCTTCCTACTGAAATGTTTATTAATAGGCTGGAGTTGTGTTCAAGTGAGAAATGTGATTGCTGGGTCGTCACTTTGGAGTTAAGTTTGGTATATTGTGATGTAATCTAGCCCTGCAGCTTTGTTTCTGGATCCGTGGCAGTGGATACAGTGGGAGATGGGAACCAGAGATCCGCAGCCTGTTTACCCTTTTGATCTGCTGTTACTCCTTGCTAGGAGCCAAAAGTGTTGAACCAGCAGACACTACAATTCCAGAAAGCATCGCTGGGGTTGTGCTTTTACAAAGTCTTGGTGGGACTAGAACTACCGGTGCCATGTGGGTCCCAGAACGTCAGGTCCAACGTGATTCTAGGACACAGGAAGTCACCCACCTGATGCTTGTGGGGCTGAAATGCCTGGAACGCACCAAGTTGATTTTCGCTGGTGAAGGCTGTTTGGCTGTTGCACCAGCCTGGTCGGACACGGTTGGTCCTGTTGGTACTGTTTTGACTGATTTTCGGAATTTTGAATTCGCATCAAAGCTAGTTGGTTAAACCGAGCTCTCTGATTGGGTTGCATGTCATCTGTCACCTCGAGTCATGCAGGTGTGGTCCAGTACAAATTTTCACAATGGACAGGAGGGCATGAGAGCCAATCATTCATCGGCCTTGGTTGGCAGTATTTTTTTTGCAATCGACTTGGTGTGTACCCAGCTTAAGGACTCTAGGGAACACCCAGTGGTGTTTCACCATTGGTTATGATATTTAGCTGCACCCACTGTGAAGGAATGAATGAATTTGTGGGCCATGCATAAGCTTGTGTTCATTTCTCCTGGCTTAATCAGGCCAGTTATTAGTTATCTGCACTCCTTATCTCTAATGTTTTTCCATAAAATTCAAGAATTTAAATGGGGCATTTTCAGATGATGAAATAACTGCAGTAGGCAAATATGATTCATTTTTTTAGGAAATTATTAAAACTATTGAGTTAATTAAGGAGTCTAGGGTGGAAGTTGGAGTAAAGACTTCCAAACAGAGGTCACCCGGAGTTTGAGGTGTGTGTTCCTCGACTGGCAGCAGTACCAGGTGCTGCTCCAGTACCACAATATCAGATAAGGCAGGATACATTCAGGTTGCTCTGTTCCTCATCAAAACACCCCTGCTTGGCCAGGGGGCATCTGGCTCACGTTCTGCATCTTGGGAATGCTTGTTTCACTTATGCTCCTCTTGGCCCAACCTGCAGTGGGCATTCGGTGAAGTAACGTCTCCATGCATTTGTGGGTGCCATCGCGAGCCTTTGCTTTCAATGTGTCATATGTCCTGTAGCGTGTCGAGCTGGGAATCTGCTGAATCATGGTGACTAGACCCCACTTTGGTGTCGGTTGCAACGGTTGGCTTCCCGTTTATCTCTACATGGGTTTCTTCCTCTCACTTCAACGAGTTAAAGTGACAAGCGATTCTGCAGAGCCTCGTGGCGTCTTCCCTCTCACTCTCCCTCGCTTGCTTGCTCTTTCGGTATTCAGGATCTGTCTGCCCACCAGAAGCTCTGTATCAATCCATTTAATGTAGCTAAGAGCTCCCATATCAGGGGGAAAAGAGGCACATTAGGAACTGTTAACTCTCCAGGATGCTCATCTCATTGTGAGGAACCTTAACGGGAGACGGCAGCTTACAGATCTGCATGAGATAAGGTGTCGTAGCGTATCGGCTGCTTTCACGCTTGTGCGGCTCACTTGCCTTGGCCCCGTGCTGGGTTCTCTGCGTGTTCCTGGTGCTTTGGCGGGGCTCTGACCTTTGTGTTGGCAGTTATGGCCAGTCATCGCCTTACCAAAAGGAACAAAGCCATAAAGCAACAGAAATTCATTATACGAAAGAAATAATATAATTTTGATCCACGTGTCATCCATTGTTCGCGCCATCATAATACAACACACTGAGGTGGCCAATTCTGACTTTCCCTGAGTTGATTCTAAACGGTGCCATAGAGTCCACCTTCTTGTATGATGGACCACTTGTTTTGGAACTCCAGAGAACCCCGGATATGCCACACCTCTTTCGCTGCTGCTGTTTTTTTGCACGGTTTATTTTGTGCTGGCCTTAATTTCCTATAGAATGACACGGTGGTAGATGTTTTGTTTTCACAGGCTTGGCTGTGAACTGCACTGCCAGCACAAGGCCAACAGGAAGCCAGAGTGTTTCTGTCTTTGTTCTCCTTCTGGTTGTTTCTGATACCAGAGACCTGTGTGTGTGTGTGGCCGGGGTGTTCCGCCGATGAGCTGCCATGGTGGTCTGCCACTCGGTTGTATGTCAGGTCTGTGAGTGTTTCACAGCAGCGACGAGTCATGTTCTTTGGCCTGTTTCTGGTTGTGTGTTGCCTCTGTGACATTTGGATGGGATGTAGCAAAACCTCAGCAGGCCTGACCACACTGCCTTACCATCCATCACAATCTCCACCTTCTACCCTTCCTGGGTCATGGAATTCTGTGCTGGTTCCTCTGTGTCATGGAGCCTTCTCCCCACTCATCCCCCATCTCCACCTTCTTCCTCTTTTTCTTTCCAGATCTGAACAGTGGGCAGCAGCTCTCGTGGCATGACGACCACCAGCAAGGGAAGCAAGGCCTTGAAGGTAAGCTTCATTTTACGCTTCTGACCAGCAGTTTTAGCTTTCGGAATTCCGTTTCTTGTCTCCTCATCGGATCACCTTCTTACCTTTAGTACACAGATACCCACATCGGATACACACCTGTGCCAGTTAGTGTTCATCCCATTCAGAGTTTGAACAGGAGCACCCAACTTTGAGAGAGACAGTATTAAACTAGTAATAATTTTCAGTTAATGTGGTTATGTGGTGGCATTAAACATACCAGGTGAAAATATCTCTTTGCAAGTGAGGACTCTGTCTATTGCCTGTGTTTTAATACCATCTTAATCCTATCTTTTAATCCTATCTTAAGTTGTTTCCAGCTGTTGACCTTGGATTTACCCTCCCGTGTTTCTGACTCGCTGCCGCCGCCCTGCAGGTTAAAAGGGAGCCGGGGGAGAATGGGACCAGCCTTACGGACGACGAGCTGGTGACCATGTCGGTGCGGGAGCTGAACCAGCACCTGCGCGGTCTCTCCAAGGAGGAGATCCTGCAGCTGAAGCAGCGGCGGCGCACGCTGAAGAACCGCGGCTACGCAGCCAGCTGCCGGGTGAAGCGCGTCACGCAGAAGGAGGAGCTGGAACGGCAGAAGGCCGCCCTGCAGCGCGAGGTGGAGAAGCTGGCCTCCGAGAACGCCAGCATGAAGGTGGAGCTGGACGCTCTGCGCTCCAAGTACGAGGCCCTGCAGAGCTTCGCCAGGACAGTGGCCCGCGGCCCCGTGGCCCCCGCCAGAGGCCCCATCGCCTCCGTCATCGGGCCTCTCGTTCCAGGCAAGGTGGCCACCACCAGCGTCATTACGATAGTCAAGTCAAAAACGGACGCCCGGTCTTAGTATCTGGGCCGAGCCCGAGAAGGGGTTGAGGGGGAGGGGGGGGGAGGGGTAGAGAAGGGAGGAGCTAATCAGGCAGAGCATGGTCAGTGCTTCATCACTGAGCACAGGAGGAATCTAATTGGTTTACCTTTGACGTCAAGCCCAGCCTATCCCAAGCAGTCTCCCAACAAGCCAACAGATGGGGGTGGGGTGGGGGGGCAAGCTGTTTGAGGTGGACCCACCACCAACCTGGCAGGCTACCTGCACATCTGCTGAGATAGAGAGGCTGGGACCTATAGACAAAAGACCAGGGCAGCAAGACAACCCACCTGGGTCTGTCACTGAAAGCGATGGACATTTAACTGCCACGAGACAGTGGAGGACTAGACCCCGCTCAGACTGGCTGTCACCCCAGGCCAAATCATGTCGCAAAACGTCTTTTTGCATTTGTACGGTTTTTATTTTCCTTGTGGTGTTCATATGGGTCCAAGTGTATCCTGATTGTGATGTTCCTAAGCCGTCTCATAGCTCGTTCACGATGCCGTATTTCTATGTGTCCTCGGCCGACATTGTCCAATCAACTTTTAACACTGTAACACACCAGTATCCCAATACAGCCTCATCTTGGCTCCTTGTGGATCACATGGACCCTTTGAGGGGTGAAACGACACTTTCTGCAAGACTTTCCTTACTCTGGTACACAGCGTTGCAGGTGTAGCGCTCTTTGTGGAGGGCGCCTGACTAAACACCATAACTGCTTCAGCCAAAATCACTATCTGTATTCATTACGTACAAAATACCTGTGCGCAGTGATTTGCACTGACCAGCTGTTCTCAGGAGAGCTAAAGGTTAAAAGCTGATGGAATTTTGACTTTGAGCAGCAGCTGTAGGATAGGATTGTAAGTTTTGGTTAGAAGAACTGTTTGCATGATTGGGGTTTCCTCTTCAGAAACAAGAAAATAACTGGGTGCACCACTATTTGAAAGACTGGAATGGTGTTATTTAGGATTCAGCAGTAGGGGGGCAATAATGTGTTGATGTGCAGGTAATAATAATAATAATAATAATAATAATAATAATAATAATAATTGATAATGATGATGATGGGTGTCCCTAAAAGGATTTGTTTGGTTAAATGTTTTCTGATTGGAGAAAAATGCTTGTTGCTGCTGGTTTCCATAACTACGAGGTATTTGGTCTTTCACTGGCAGAGAACAGCGACGTTCCTACAATTTTCCAGAATGTTCTTCGCAAGCTCAAAAAGGGTTAGGTACTATTTCACGCCTTTCAGAAATTTGAAGATTGTTCAACTGTGTACCATCAAAGATGGAGGTCACAATTATTTAATTTGTGCTAGGTTTAAAAATAGCATTTTTTTGTCATAAAAATGGGGACAGGCTGACCAATAGACATATTCTCAAGCTTTACTATAAAGTTATTGGTGTCTGTATTCTGAGGATCTTTGTCCATGTTCAAGTTTTGATTTTTATAAATACATAGAGTATCTTACATTATTTATAAAATCTTAAAAAAAAAAAAAAAGAAAAAAAACTTGTTTGATATCTTTTTGCAATTGTACCAAAAGTGGCTTACTATTGAAGTCGATAGCTTTTTCTAGTGACTAGGCGCGTACTGTGGACTAGCGCGTGGCGTGACGTGTAAGTGACAAGGTGACAGTATTGTTCACTATATGGATGTGATGCTGTTCTTTAATTTAGAGAAACTACAGGTGATGTAAACAGGGTCCCATGGCCACCCCCATCCCCTCCCTGTTCTCCTGACCGCAGTCTACATGCTAATTCCGAGCGCCGAATGCTACACCTGGACGTTACGCTGTACTAACGGCTGTTCCTCCAGCCAAGGAAGAGAAGCTCACTCCCTGACCCGACCCTGGCCCGCTACGCTTTAGCCAACGTCTCGCCTAAGCTTCTCCTTCGAATCTGCCGTACCTCACTGCTCCCCTGCTCGCTGGCGCGTATCGCGAGGCCCTGGAATCTGGAAGCCTTAGCGCAGTGGAGGGCCCAACGCCATTACGCTGGTGTTTAGTGCGATGGACACCCCCAGGGGCTCCTCTGCAGTGTGTCTGCGTGACCCCTGACCCATTAATGCTGGTTTCTGTGTTAAGGTCCACAACCACTAATAACCTTTTTCAGTTGATGTAGTCTGGCAGGAGGAGTCTGTATAACCTTCTGATTGTAACGCCACCATTAAAGCCTCAATCAAAAGAAGAAAAAAAACAAGGAAAACCACAAGAACATAAGCTACAAGCACGCTATGGACAAGCCATGGGCAGAGTTACATCACCTCTTAACTTATTTTTGTGACGTGTGAATTATTTTTGTGTAAATCTCTTCAATATATTCAATGCAAAAAAAAGATCTATTTTTGGTTTTGTTTCAGAAATGCCGGTTGTGTGAGTTTCTGGCACTGCTGCACTGTAAAATGAAACAAACGGACTCGATGTAATTTCTGTCCCCTGTCCATGCAGAGGGGCACTTTTTATTTTTATTTTATTTTTAAAATCTGGAACGGTCCATTTAATCTAGAAATAAAATGGCATGAGGTAGGGATTCTGAGAGTTACTGCTGTGCAGTATCGGTGACTGCTGTCTGCAGCCCTACACAACCTAAGGACAGTCCATACAGACACCTGCATCTTCAGCACTCTCAGCTACTATAAACATTTTGTCCGCCCCCCCTCTGTCACATTCCCTGCTCCTTTCAGGCTTTTGGTTTAATTTACCAAAGTGAGTTAGGAAATTGAAATGAATGAAAACATGTGGATGAATTTTTGCGGGGTAATTGGGGCCCAAGGGGGGGGGGGCGGGGGGGGCGGGGGGGGGGTGAGGGGGGCGGGGGGGGGCCCCCCAGGCGGGGGGGGGGGGGGGGGCTTAGTGAGCCCTCTGTATATAAGACTGCCCTCCAGGTTGTGTCCCTCTTTTGCTGTCGAAGAGCGGTATCCTTATGGCTGTTTAGGAAATTAAAATATAGGTCAAAATACTGCTTGTGTGTGTGTGTGTCTGTCTGTCTGTCTCTGTATACACATCTGTATACCCACGCTACTGTGTTAAGGAGCCTTCCCCTTGAGGATAAGCTACAGCCTTGGGGGGTGTCCCCTTTGACTCCCCTGAGCCTTAGGATGCTGGTCCCTCCATAAGCCCCACTGGTGGATGAAAGGGGGTTTTGAAATGTTTAGTCTGAGACATGGCAAGTGTGCCTGTCAGCTGCTCCACCTGGCGACCCAGAAAGTGGGCCCTCAAATCCCGTTCTCAAGTTGAGACGCTTGGCCTTAACTGTGCGTGTGGCAAACTTGGGCGTCCGAGTGCATCCTCAGATTGCCTGTGAGGTTTAAGGCAGCCTTGCTGTTGGTCGTAACTTACACTGCATTTTTGAGTTTATTTTTGTATTAATGAATTTAAAAGTGCAAGGTTTTTTATGATCGAAAAGTACAAGCTTTTTTTGCCCCCTAGTTGAGCATTTGAACACTGGAAAAGATGCCTGAGACATTTGGATTTATACCTGTTTATCTATATATATATGGTTAGTATTTTTTTTCCCTTCCACTTTGGGTTTTTAATGAACTACTCATTTGACTGGTGATCTGTGAAATTGTTCGTATGGAGTTCCACCTATGTTCTATCTTGGCATTGCTTTCGTATCAGTGTTGCCGTTCTGTTTTTTGCCGTGGCAGTCCTGTTGCGTGAACCCTGTGTGAACAACTTGTAAAGGTTTTAAACAAAACAAAAAAAATCAAGCAAAGTGCTTGTGTAACATGAATCGCCGCTGCCCGTGCCTTCGAAGACGGGTTGGTGTACGCGTGTACGTCGTGAATGTTGTGGACAAGTGAATTTTCCTTTTCTCTTTTTTTTTTTTTTTTTTTTTAAAATTATGCAATTCAGTGGGCTTCAGGGATGAGACTGGAACTATAGGCTTGGATGCTTGGATAAGTGTCGTCATAAACGTCACAGAAGTCACTAGTTTTATACAGAGCGCTTATGTATCTGTGACTCTTGTCAGATCCTGTTATCCCTTTGCTTTCACCACGCTTATCTGATATCCCTTCTCCTTCCTTCGAATGCAGTGTTGCTCGGATTACTCTGGCAGAAGCTGTTCTACAACAGATGGATACCAGTCTGAACAGATCTTTGTTTGAGGAAGAAAAAGTTAACCCCCCCCGCCCCCCACAACTATTTGTGTATTAGCTTATAACTATAAATAATTTTCTGGCATGGTCGAACCTTTTCTCAGCAACAACCGTGATTCTGAACGTGAAGCACAGATCTGACACCTTCACATTTTAAGTTTGCTAGCAGGTCGGTGAGTAGATATCAGTCCAGGCCAGTCAGTGCAGGGTTCTGCAATTATGTGACTTGGTGAAAGCTGTTTGGCCCCAGAATTTTGTTTTGCATGATTGAACATTATTTTTTTTTTCTAGGCGTACAGCATCAGCGTGTGGTACACTGTCACAGGGGCAGGGTGAATACCATGGATGGATTAATTTTTTTTGTATTTTTACTAATTTATCTGGCGTGCGCCTCTACAGAAATCTGCGTCCACTGTGAGAAGATGCGACAGCAGAAGTTAAATCCGAACGCTATCCCACCGTTCAAGTCTTTGATCTTGATGTCAGTGTTTAAAGGAAGTTGTGTAACAGGCAAGCAGCTCCGTACCACGTTTAAGGCCATATAATTAGCAGTGGCAGCTGAAATCCTTATTTTAAATGAACAGAATTATTCTTTTGTTTTTGAATATGGAAGGGAAAGGGCTCAGACTCCCAGGCGCTTCATTCATTTTCTTGTGTTAATTTGGGCTCCCACTTGATTTTTTTTTTTCTTTCTTCATCGGGGCAACTGAGGTAACAGGTTTACTTGCTGGATTCAGAGTACTGCACTGTGCTTGTAGCTGCACATTAACATCCTATCTTGCTGCTAGAACAGTCTTTACTTTGTGCTGTGGAATTTTTGTGCTCGGAGGGGCTGACATACACCAAAAGTCATGAAACAAAATGTTTGGGACAGGGGGGTGGGATAATGGAAGCCCTTTTATTGCAGATATCTGATATTTATCTGAATGGCGTTTTTGTTTTCTATCCAGTTCTTTTGACTATGTTGCATAATTTTGATTACAAGTGAGATGTAATGTTTGTCTTTCACTGAAGAGAGTTCACTGGGACTAGGGCGATAGCAATCCAGGCTTCAGAATGCATTTAATTTGTTCTTTATTTATTTTTTTTTTAATCAAACCACATGTCTGTGTCAGTTGGTCAGCATATGACTGCATATGACTATCTATCTCTGCAGAGTCGGGTATTTGTGTCTCCAAAGTATCAAGTGAGAAATTTTAAAGCTATAAAAGTAGTAACTTTATGAATATGGTAAATAACGATGATAAAACTGGTTTTTGTTATTTTTCTGTATGGGGTGTTAAATTATGATATCACAGTGCTTTGTATGGGGGGAACACAGAGGTAAAGTTGATTTAATTGTAAGTATTTATTAACTAAATTATTGTACTTTTTGCAATCTGTAGATAAGTAATATGATGTATTCGTATATAACAACCATGAAATTAACTGTTTCACTATCAGTCCGAAGCGTCTTTAATTTATTGATGTACATACTGTATGTTGATATACAGCTTACTTTATTTTGTATATGACCAATAAACACATTTTAAAAAAGAGCACCTGTTAGTCCCTTCAGTCACCCAGACGTCATTGAACGGGGTTTTGTCTCTTTCTGCTGACCCACTTTGAAAGGTGTAAAAATAGAGTGGTGGTGGGGGGGCATTATCTGTGGTTTGAGGAGACTGCAACCTTATTTGGAGGTCTTGATTTCTTTCCGCGGGAGCCAAAAAAAGCCAGTCAATGACCCAATTCAGGCAACCTCGGTGGACATATTTTTGGCCTGATATTAGTAAAGCATGACAGTGGCGTGAGGGATGTCTAGGTGTGTCTGTCCTTAATGAGGACAGAGATTTCTGTGTGTTAGTCTGAGTAAAGGTGGGGGGAGTGGCTGGGATAGAGCCCGTTTACTGTGGTTACTGTGTATATATTTGTAAACAATATTTCCCAGGCAGGTTTTTTTGTCTCATCACGTACATGCATGCCACAGTAGGATATAGGATAAGTAAAACGGCATACCTAGTACCAGAACCTTCTATGAATAAACAGCGGCAAATAAAACTGAATAGGATGTTACGAGGCAAGATTCCCTGACATGACTTTACGTAGAGGAGACTTAGTTCTGAGTCTTTAATGTGTATGTATAAATACTGTGGTGGACTGGAAGCGCACCAAACAAACCAAAATGAAGAAGAGAAATGGGATCCCAAAAAATTTCCAAACCACATATACAAGGTCTGACACAGAGCCACCTTTTAAACCCTAACTAGCAACTTGGTGGCCAGTGTGTGCTTCAGTGGGTTAGAATGCAGTACCTGTCAGTCAAAGGTCGCTGGTTCGAATCCTGCAGTTGGCAGAGTGATGTCACCCTGAACAGGCTCCTTAACTCCCAATTGCTCCAGGAACTGGCTGACCCTCTTTGGATAACAGTGTGTGCTATATAAGCAAAATGTCCAGAAAATAAATGAAAAGTCTAATTAACTTCACATAGGGTTCAATACTTAAGTTCAGTGACTTCAGATCAGCAACACAATACCACCTGAATGTGACTTACTGCCATTATTCTGGCTCATCTACTTGGATACATCTCCAAGTTGTGGACTGAAAAGGGGATAAGTTGTCATGGTCACAAAAAAATGCAAATTTTCAATTTGACACACAACCCAGTAATGCAGTTATATGTTTGCTAATGCCTTCTGGCTTTCTGAAGGGTAAAGGTTGCCTTTACTCTGGCATTTAAGCGTTATTCCCCTCAAAGCACTGAGGCAATGCTGTGAGCCCCCCCACTCACACGTGCCATTTTCTGCCAAACAACACAAAGGCACAGATCTCAGGAGAGCGGGATGGGGAACATCCATACGCCTATTAGCTTATAATTCCCAGACAATACCGTGACACTGTCTTTGGCCTAAAAGATGTGATGAGCATGGTTAGTCCTGTTGGCCTGAGTTAGTGGGTAATCTGGGACAAGCCAACTTATTGTAACATTTGTCATTTTACCAGCTCCTGAAGCAGGTATCTGGCCCAGTTCTTTCAGCCCCCCGCACAACAACAAAATTTATCTTCTCCATCCCGTCGCCAAGTTTACCACCTTTGTCATTTAATTATGCCGCCTTCTAAAAATTCCCTTTGTTTGCCATTATTAAATATTATTAATATTGTTTATGGGCTATTATTTATTTGTATTTAGAATCTTATCCGATATCTAATATATTACAAAATATTATATGTAAGTGACCTTATCTCATGTTTAAACATTTAATACACATATTAGTAGACCTATTTGGGTCTAGGTTAAAATGCGCTGTTTTGTTATGCAGTCAGACAAAGAAATTATGGCGATAGACACTTCCTGATCCCCTGGCGGGAAATCTCCTCAGTCCAGCGACAAGAATATATAGATTAAAAAATGATAAAACAGAATAAATAACATCTGCAGTACAAATATAGCAAATTTATTGATTTTAAAACAAAATCATTATTTTATTCTTTTGTTTACAAAAAAATATATTACATTAGAAACAATCAGTAGTTTTAAGTAAAACATTAATTTCAAGTAGTAAATTGAAACCCACATTACAGTTCTTGCAGTGTCAATGGCTGCTTTTTAATTAGAAACACCACTGCAATAACATAAAATACTAAACATTAGTGTTTAATGTCCATTTGGGAGCCAATGCAATTGCAAATAATAACAAAATGGGTAAGAAAAGAACTGAATGGGTCACATAAAAGAACTTAAAACACTTAAAAGAAAATGTCTGTGAAAGATATGTGCAGATGTTAAACATTGCTTGTCAATGGACTTGTTATGAAACCAGTAAAGTTGCAACATTGTTACAGAATTAAGCAAGCGTCCCAACACTTTCTATGAGCGCCGTATGTAACAGTGCAATGTACACTGGTAATATGATGCCAACAGGCAGCAATGATGTGAACAGAAGACAAATATCCAGGGTGGGGTGCAGAAACAGCTAGTAGTACAGATGGAAGGTTTGTGAGATTCCTTCTAACTGGCTGGTGTCTGAGCTGCTGGAAGAAGGGGCAGCGAATAGCTGAATGCCTCTGAGTGCAAACTGCGTGTGAAACGTATGCGTTTGCACTCTGGGGAGCTGAGCTTAAGGCTGAACGGGCCTCTCATCTCAGTGAGAGTAGTTTGGATACCACCCTTCTGGGTGTGTCCACCCTCAGCCCTGTGACAGAGCTGGCTTTCTAAATCAACTTGTCCAGCCTTCCTGCAAACAGCAGCAAAGAACAGATTGGAAGAACATGTGCAGCAGTTTGCTGCACACACCAAAGAACTTGAGTCTCCTCAGGAAGAGCAGTTTACTCTACCCCTTCCTGTAGAGTCCATCTGTGCTGTTGCTCCAGTCCGGTCTGTTGCTGATGTGCAAACTCCAAAGTACTTATGGCACTGAACCATCTCCACAGTCTCACCCTGTATGATGAGAGCCGTCAGTGGTTCCCCGATTCGCCTGAAGTATACGATCAACTTCTTGATCTTACTGACATTACGCTTGTAGGCGTTTCTTCTTCCCATGAAGCTCTCCACCAGACTTCTGTAGCCCTCTTCCCTCCCTTCACTGATGCATCCCCCAACTGAAGAACTTATGGAGGTGGCATGAGCCAAGTTGCATTGGAAGTCTGTAGTGCAGAGGGTGAGCAGAAACAGGTAGGAGCACTGTACCTTGGGGTGCTCCTGTGCAGTACAGTACCACATCAAATGTGCAGTTATGGGGCAGACAATCTGAGGTCTGCATGTGAGATTGTCACCCAGGCTATCAAGCCATCATCCAGCGACATCCTTCTGAAGGTCTCACCCTGCACAGGGGTCTGGATGGCATTAAACACACTGGGCAAATCAAGAAAGACTCTCCCAATGTTGCCTTGCTTGTTCAGATTTGACTATGCTCCATGGAGTAGGTACAGAGCTTTCTCCTACACTAGGGATGGCCACTCTTATCCGCAAAGGGCCGGTGTGTGTGCGGGTTTTCGCTGCAACTCCCTAATTAGATTACTAATTAGAGGACTGATTGTCTGAAGAATCCTCACACCTGGGTTTGAACAGCTGACCAGACGGTTATCCCAAAAACCTGCACACACACCGGCCCTTTGCGGATAAGAGTGGCCACCGCTGTCCTACACCACATGGGGTCTGAGGTTTTTCAGAACCTCCCTTTCAAAGGCTTTCATACTATGGCCATTTTAACTAGCTGCCTGTGAAGACGTCATAAACATACAGTGTCTTATGTTTCCATATAAGTTAAGATGTTTATCCTGCTAGACAGGGTTACCTACTTTCATGTCTTTTTTTCCAAGTTGCTATTCTAATAATGTGTGCAATGTGTGTTTGAGATCATCATTCAGACAAAGAATTACCTATAATACAATACACTATACATTTCTGTGTATTTTTTTTGTGTGTACAGGGTTAATGTACGGATGAGACCAGGACATGCAAAACTATGTTATTCCTGAAATGCAAACTCTTGGGAACAACAAAGAGCTAAGGATCATTTATACACAGATGACGGTACTATATGTTCTCCCACATCTGTGGGTTTGTCTGACCATAATTCAGTTACAGTTGCCTACCGTGTAATACAGATGACAACAGGTCGTTGAAAAGGAAAACTCCAGGTGATTTATGTCTATAGATGGCGGTACTTTCATTTTTAACCAGCATTTGTAGGTCGGTTTTTTTTCTCCTTTCAGTATGTGGTAAAGATTGCGGTGGACTATAACCAAATTAACTTACACTTCAGCCACCTGATAATTCCAGACATGTGTTATGCAGTTATATTTATGAAACCGAAACTTCTTCACTAATACCTTTGTTCTTTTCTCTTTTTCTGCTTAACGTCGCCTTTAGATGTCGCATTCCAGCGAGTCCAGCTCCGTCTTTATAAATCCAGGCCAGCAAACAGCGCAGGCCCGCTGGCTTTCAAACTGTCAGACTCCAGAGGAAGCGGGTAAAACGTAAACAATAAGGCAACTCCGTGCATGGTTTCCGTAGTTAGGAATTGGGTATTTGCGTTTCTTTTGTTGGACATCGCACTTTTATTAGTGCAAAAAGTTAATTAACTGCTTCTGTATTATCAGCCATAGACTGGCTATAGGCAGAGTGTTGACCGTTGGTTATTTTTGGCTAGCCTCCTGCTGTTAGTTAGCTTTACGGCTAGCGGAGCGCCTCACAGACGGATCGGTGTGGTTTTGTTATGTTTACGCTGAATTACGCTTGACTATAGAGCCACTTATCAAACATGACAGACGGAGAAAGCTTATAATTATTTAGCCATGTAGTGCCTAGTTAGTTAGCCAAATAGCTAAATATCTATATTTATTGATATTTTTATGTGGATGATGTTTTATTTTAAAGGAGATACTGAAAACGTATGGCGGACACGTAAAGGCAATATCAGGAAGGGCCGAGCGGGCAGCTAGCAGGCTAACTGCGTTAGCTAAGCTAAGCGCGTGCAGTGGAATGGAGGAGTACGAGACGTTCGCGAAGCGCCGCTTGGCGCTGCTCGTGGAGGCGGCCAGCGCGCGGGGCATCGCGCGCTCCGCCGGGCGGCCGGTAGGCGGCGGCTCCTCTTGCATCAGGTTTCATGGCGTCGCCGTCCTTCCGCCTCTGGTACGTATTACGGCGGGGCTGCAGCTCGCGCGCATCTGGCGGCACTCAGCGCTTACGCGAGACATCTTAGTTCATATCCATATGACTTAATTATAACCCGAAATTAGCTACATCAAAAGCGTTCGCATAGTTTGCAAACCCTGCAGACTATTAATAAGGTAATATATGCATGTAAGCGCGTGTGCATTTGTGTGCAGAGTTATCTCGAACCTAAACTCTCACGCCAGCCGGCTGACCAAAGCTGGAAACCACAGCCACCAAACGCCGTTAAGTTTCAGTTTCAAGACTTAATTATTTTCAGTTGCTGACTGATTTCCAGATTGTTTCCTTTTTCTTTGGGAGGAATATAGTCATTAAGATTAACCTTGTTTGTTCCCATAAAGATTTTGTATACCACTCTCTTAACCTCACACCCCCCAACTCCACAGTAAAGGTGTTCAGCAGCTCCATGCTGTCATCATCCATGAGGTCTTGGCTGGACATAGTTATATCTTTTCTGAGGTCCAGTGGTGGTCTTGTATTGGCTGCCCATCGATGGGTCATTGTGTGGTCTGTTTGCCCCTGTATTTCTTTCTTTAGCTCACCAAGCAGCAGAGGGAGCTAATGCGGGAGTTCAGAGGGGAAGCCGCAAGGCTGCTGAGACAAAGGGGTGAAGCGCAGCCAGACTCCAGGGTGTCCCAGGTGCAGACCCTCCTCGACAGTGTGCAGGTAGAGTCCCAGGTGCAGACCCTCCTCGACAGTGTGCAGGTAGATGGCTTTACCACGCCTGTGAGCTTAATGGATCGCTGAGTGCTTGTCTTAACGTCGTGCTTTGGGTGTGGTAGCTTTATGGTGTTTCTTCCATCAGCTGAGGACGGCACCAACACTTCAGGAGTTCATTCAAAATGAGCCCGACGTTGTTGGGACAGGAAGAGCCACCTGGGATTTTCCTCCGCCTTTGTGTTCCACGGCTAAACCGATGCATGATGGGAAACGGGATGAGTTCTCATTTCATCATCTGACATCCATTTCTTCCGTGACTCTGGATGCTACCGACAGTCCAGACCTTACCGACAGGATGTCTCTGGTCCCTGACACCCGCTGCGCGCTTGTGCACGGTTCTGACGTACATCAGACCGCAGAGACTCGGTGCCAAACCGGCCAGCACTCTCTGTCATCTGGTTACATCACTTCCGACAATACGGAAGCCGCCAGCCATACGGCTGCTACAATGGAGGCTGTCCAACTAAGCAAGGAGGGACGTCAGGCAGGGAGCCAGGAGAGTTTCATCCCGCTTGACACTGACTGCTTGGCTGAGGGCACAGGAACAGTGAAAGAGTTAGCACTGGCATCTGAGGTCAATCTGGACACTGCTCGTTCTGGACCAGACGACCCTGGTGTGTGCGAGGTGCCGTATCGTATGAGCCTTCAGAATCTTTTGAAGCAGTCCCAAGAGTACCGGCAGCGGCAGCGGCAGCTGAGGATGGCAAAGAATCGGTCCCAAGAGACGGACGAGGCCCAGAACCTTTCTGACAAAGAGAACAATGAGGTCCCCCTAGTGGAGAAAAATGAGCTCAGGAAAAGTAAAGAGAGAAGAGCCAATCATGCCAAAGTTCGATTTTCACAGTTTGACCCATTTTCTGTAAGTGTGGCGGAACAGCCACCGGTCCAGACTCTGTCAGAAACCCCAGAGGTCCAGTCCTCTGTTGGGACAAACCTGGAAAGCAGTGAAAAGGTGTTTGATTGTGGACGAGGGAATGTCCCCAAAAACATGGGAGTGGACACCCTGGTTTCTGCAGTTTCTGCTCTGTCTTTGGAGTCACCTGAACCTGATGACTTAGTTGGAGATAATCTGACGCGGTCTATGGCCAGGGATGATCCAGCAAGTGATCAATCAAAGCCCCTTGCCACTACATCCTCCTCCGCAGAGCCCTGTGGTCTCAGTGAGGGGCCAAAGATTGATGGCACCGTGCCAAATCAAGTGCCAACCAGTAAGAAGTTTACAACATTTCCAACTCCCCAGCTGTGCTCGAGTCCTGTCCATTGTGGAAAGGGCCGAGGTCCCCTTGCAAAGCTGTTGGTGAACACCACCCTGAGTGTCAGCGACAACGCTGGGCTGCCTGGTCACACAAAAGATGGTGTTAACCAGGCTGTGCAGATCAGCCAGCTGGAGATGAATCTGTCCCGCCTGCAGGCCCTCATCACTGACTTGGAGTCCACCCTGGATGAAGGTTCGACTTGTCAAACATGGGCTAATGGGAGCCACCTTAGGAGTGAGCGGGCGGTACCGCCCAGGGACCTGCTGGGCCTGACCGAGCATCGGCAGCCCAAACGTCAGATCACGTCCATCTCCCAGAAGATGCGAGTGCCGGAGATGTTCCGGGACGCTCTGGGGGTGCCACGTAGGAGTCCCGTCCTGGCTGACACTAGCAACCGGCCCCCGCTGGACAACTCCCGTTTCCCAAGCGATCGGTCATACGACGTGGAAACGCCGTCCAACCTGTGGCAGTGGGGTGAGGGGACATGGGCGCGGACACAGAAGCAGGGCTCGCCTGCGGGCCAAGGTCCAGGGACGCGAGCGAAACGCAGACTCCTCATGAGCACCGCGGAAACGAAGTCCCCCAAGACACCGCCGGCGTCACACAGCGCAGCTTGGGGAGGGCCGTGTTCCAGCACCCCCAAAGGTAACAAGCCCACGGTGTGCACCTAACTCTGGCCTGCAGGACATGCGTAGGAGGCTGCCTTAGAACACTGTACTCATCCTGTTTTGGAAGTTACACGCAAATACCTCCATATAGTGTCACCCCCCGATGAGCAGACTTGTCTTGCAAGCAAGCAAAGATTTTTCCAACTGGATAAAGAGCCTTGTGTGTGGGTGTGTGTGTGCGTGTGGGGCCTGTTCTTCTCCGGGGAAGTTCACCCTGTGTGTTTGGGCGTCTTCGCAGTGCAGACCGGTACTTCAGCACGGCTCCTGCCGAAGGAGACCCAGCTGCATGTGGAGGCCCCAATTAAGGAGCAGGAGAGGGAGCAGCTGCAGGTGAGAGACGGGGGCGGGACAGCACATGTGGGGTCGCGCCCACAAAACCACAAAACCAGAGCGGAGCTCCCTGCTTCGTTCGCATTGGGCTTGCAGCCGTGACCAGGCGGAGATTAAAGGGACCTGTGATGTAAAAGGGGGAATCGGGCTGCCTAACGTCACATCGCCTGCTGACCTCCTTGGATTCAGCAATCGACGAAGCAGGATGAACCTCGCATGATTAGTTTAATTAGCTGTAGTGCTTTGATGTTGTTTGTTTTATGAGTCTTGAAGAAGCCATAGTGTTAAACTACAACACTACAGGCTAAGTGAACCTGCACTGACTCATTCTCCCAAGGGCGCCCTATTGGCGCATGTTACTCCTTGAGTCGTACTTGTGCTAATGTTCCTGCGCCATTAATTATAGCCTCTAATATATGCAGCTAACAAATCTATAATTAACAGAAGCTGTTTTATAAACGGAGACTCTTTCCCCCCTTGTTGCCATTGACGCGTCTGGAGTCTGGCCCTGATGTGGAGTTGGCGTTGCCATACTGGGCAGCAAAATTGACTGGGAGAATGAGGGTGTAATTCGTTTAATTCGTGAGTGTCTGCGTTGAGTCTTTCGGCTTGCCCTCCCCATCACCAAACAGAGGATCGGCGCCCGCTTCCAGTGCCTCCGGCATCTGTCTCCACGATGGGGGGGTGTGCCGACCTCTGGGCCCCTGGGTGTCCCTGTCCTCGGGTCCCCCGCAGTGCATGATTTGGGCTCACAGGTATTTTTGTTCCCTTGTCGTTTTACTTGTTTTCCTGTTTTTCTTCGTTCTCTTAAATAAGTGTGTGTGTTCTGCTCTGTCCCATTGTCTGGGTTAACAGCTCTAATTAGGTCTGTCTCTTTTGCCCTAAAAATGCTGCCACTGTACTGGAGAGACAAGCGGGAACTCGTAGGCGGTTCTCTGGTCCTCTGACCCGCTGGGCGCCTCGATTGGGGCATATTGAGTGTCTAACGGGGAGGATGAGTAACCTTGTCATAGACATTTTCTCTCCACCGCCGCAGAGCTGTAAGGTGGGAGTGGCGTGGCTTTGACACCCGCTGTGGCTGATACTGGCAGCTTATTTTATTGGTAATGATTGGTTTAAACCTGGCAGTGATTGGCAGTCCCGCCCCCCAGGTTTCTAAGCCTTGTTTTTCCCATAACCACACTGTGTTTAAGGGCAGTGGGTGGGGCTTGATGCCTCGCGATCAGTGCTGCTGCCCCAGCTGTCTCTCACTCCTGCCGTGCACATGGCACCAGACCAGTCTGACTCGTCTTTTCCTGCCCCACAGATATCCTGCCGCCTCAGCTCTCCTTGGCGCCCCTTTGTGGCCGCAGCCGTCAAGGGCTACCTCACTCGGCGGCTGCTGCGCACGGAGCACGTCGCCCGGCTGCTGCGCACCGTCAAGGTGACCTTGTGTGACCTCGGCGGCGCCGTGCCGGCTGCCAGGGATATGAGCGCAACTCGGCCCCATTTACATTTTTATTGCCTGTCGCCAGCGCTATTAATCTGCGCTACTAATTTCCCTGCGCGGATGATGAAGCGCATGTAATGATTGGCTGCTGGATTGACCGATAAACCGTGCCAGGTTCCTAGTTATCTTTGTGTCTGCCTAATTTAGCTTTCGCATTTGACAGCGATGTCATCATCAGCTCCCGCGGCCCTTTTGGGAAAAGGCTTTTTTTTTTTATAACACACTCTGTACCTCGTCACTTTGGCAGTAACGGCCACTCCTGCGGATTTACTGAAATCTCCCGAATCCACCACAGGACTCTCGGCACTTCCTGTTGGCGTTCCAGCACCGGACAGCGGAAACAGAGGAGTTTGATAGTGAACAGGACCTGGAGTTACAGAAGCGGGTCTTACTGCAGGTACCAGAGCCCCCCCCCCCCTTTCTGTAATACCCCCGATTTCCTGGTCAAGGTGTGACTCACGGTAAAGCGGCACCAAACCTGACTTGGTTATGGCCACACCAGAGGTACGAGTCAGCAGTTGTCGAGCCACAGGCCGGATGGGGTTGCGTGCTGGAGGCCGGCGTGTGGCTCAGCTGGTGAGGACGCTGTGTCTTTGGTCGGAAGGTCGCTGGTTCAAATCCCAGCATCAGCACATTTATTTCACATTTGGGCCCCTGAGCGAGGCCCTTATCCTCCTTTTGCTCCAGCGACTGTCTGACCCTGCTTTGGATAAAAGCATTTGCTAAATAAATGTAAATTCCAGTGATTTCCAGCAATGTCACTTAGAGACGAATGGAATCGTCAGCTGTGGCTGTCAGGACTGGGGCTGTGATCCGCTGTTCTGTGCTGCGTGGAGTCGCTGGTGTGCTATTTTACACAAATGCACTAAGATGTAATAATGAGTTTATTATAACAAAATGAATCTGTCCCTCCTCCTTCCCAGCTGCGCTCTGCTCGCTATGAGATCTATGACATCTTCTTCAGCTCCTCAGCAGCGGAGCGGATGCAGATCATCTCCTGGGATCGGGCGCTGGTCTGGGAGAGGGAGCTGAGACGTCGGGTAAAGCACTGGGGATCGGGGGTGGGAGGGGGATGGGTCTCGCTCGCGTCCTGGATCTCTGACAGCTCTCCAATTGAAAACTTCGCGCTGAAATAATGATGAATAAATGTATGTTTCTGGGTGGCTGCATTTATCTTTTCAACCACTAGGTGGTACCAGAAACCCACTTTTAAGTTGTTAAGCAGAGGTTTTCATCCAAAAACATACATCCAGGTTCCCCTAGAAGTCTTTGTCCATAATGCCAGTGCTGCTCACACTTGCCCAGCAGCTTCAAGCTCCCTGGTGGTTTTCTGGGAATGCCCAGTGTTCCGGAAGCTTCTGCTCTGTTCATGCCTTTAATTCGGTTACTACTGTTGTGCTAAATCAGTGACATTCCCCTTGGCCTTTAAGGAAAATGGACAAGAGCGTGGTAAAGGAGGGGCCTCCCTGTCTGCGGCTACCAGGAGGTCCCTGGAGAGGAGGAGGAACTCAGCGTGAGTGTAGTTCGGTCTTTTGGTAAAACCAGCAGCAGGCAGAATTTTATTTCTCTACCTCTTTGTCAGTGTGAGCGCATTTTCCCGCAGCCTGCCTCGTTAATCATGGCTCTATGGGGCAAACTTACTGCTCTGCCGTCGTCCTCTGTGAGCAGAAACGATTTGGAGTGGTTTGCTGTCCCAGCTGGAGATCGATCATCAGCTGCGTGGCAGAAAGTAAAACACGTTATAATGCACGGGACATTTGTCACCGTCTGACTGTTCTGTAGCCTGGGACTGAGGGCTCCAGGCTCCAAGCTGGTCCTCTTTTAGTTAAGGGCATCGACTCACAACCTACATTTTCCATTTCAGTTCCCGGGGGCAGCCTGCTCTAGTAGCCTTTAGCGTGACACTTAATCTGCCTGACTGCAGTGGAATGGCCAGCTGTATAAATATGGAGAGTTGTTAAAAACTCCCAAACTTCACGTTCATTCCCCACAGGCTACACAAAATGGCAGTCGAGAGACCACGGCTGGCTGGCGTGAAGGCTGGCTGGAGACGGGCCTCTCAGCACCCCAGGCCACGGTGAACCTGCAGCCGCCTGGCTGAAAGTGCAGCAGGACATGCTAATATGCTAGTTTTGGTGTCCCCAGCAGGGGGCGCCATGACCTCTTGTGCCACAGCTGACCGTGACAAACAAGTGACTCCAAGCCACTTTATTAATCATATGGGCTTCATTTATTTTACTATTTTTAACTTTTTGTTACTTTTTTAAAAATGCGCTTTCTAAAATGTGTTTTTGTGTGTATATTAATGTATTACCTTAGTAGTTTTCATCTGTTGCAAAAATTGGAACTTTCTAATATATAAGGGATAAATTATTTTCTGCATTTACTTTTTTATATTTTCTTTTATATTTAAGTGTTCAGTAATAAAAGTTTGTATTTACATTGTGTGTGTGCTTAAGTTTCTTTCTGTAAGCTGTAATGAAGCCCAGTGATCAGGAATTCACATTTACTCAAAGCTAACTTTACACTGGAGTAGCTGAAAGATAAACATTTTCATGTTTTGACCTTTCTGCTGGGCACCGGTCAGGATCACTGTCAGGTGGGTGTCCTGTCAGGGGTACAGCTGTGGGTGTCCTGTCAGGGGTACAGCTGTGGGTGTCCTGCTGAGACTGCAGTTTGGACCACATTCCTCAGATTAACTAGTGCAGCATGAGTACTGCTTGGCCTGTGCACTTCTAGTATCTAGAGTAATCGATGAGTGCGAAAGTACTAAAACTTCCACTCAATTACCGTTTTCTGTTTACCCATAAATCCACAGCAACCTCATTGTTTCATGCGCAGCCCGCTTTTATTTCAGAATGATTTAAAGAAAAATAACTAGCACGATGAACCGATTCATGTTTGAATCACGAAATGGATCCTTCCATAGTACCACTGAGGTGTAAAATCAACCGGAATCAATCCTGTTAAATATCTGCAGGTGAAAAGTGTCGCGCTCCTTGTAACAATAACAAAACACAACAAAAGAGCCCAACTTCATCACTTCCGAACAATACAGTCAAAGGAAGAATAGACACATAATCAGAGACCAGACAACGATGTTCTGCCCTGGAATAAGTTCCTAAGCGTCAGTCCTGCCAGACACCGATTTAGCTTAATTTCGCCGCGCACGCGAGGAAGGACAGCGTGACCGCGCCGAATCAGATCGATAGGGGGCGCTGTCTGTCCAAATGCAGGGAGGCCTCGCGTCTGCGCACAAGCCAGCGCACCGATTCACAGACACCAGAGGGCGCCGTTCGAACAGACAGCGGCACTGCGGCTGCGCGTACGCCGGTGCGCGGTGCTCGTCGGTCCCCAAACAGGAAGAATGGAGGACTCGTCGTCTGCTGGGAGCAGCTTCTCGTCCAGAGCCAAGAGGAAGGCGCAGGAGAGGGCTAAGATCCTGCAACGGGAGGACCAGCGGAGGACGCTGAAGCTGGTGAGTTCGGGGAGCGGGGCACCGGCGCCGGGGCGGCGTGTTTTAAGGCGATCATCCACGGCTCCTTTTATGATCTGCGTCGCGGGTCTCCTTCCCGTGGAGTATATTACTGCTAAAAATAAAGTAGAGGTTTCATCGGGGTAACACTGCAGTGTCTCAGTACGGCAGACGGCGCTGATACTAGGCCAAATGGAAAGCAAGTGGGACCTGTACTTCCACTCAATCATGTTAATTAAGCAGCTAGAGCAGTGCTGAATAGGGCAGTGTCTGTCTCTCTGTCGGTATCCCTTTCTGTCTCTCTGTGTCTTTCTGCCTGTACCTTTGTCACTTTCTGTCTGTGTCTCTGTGCCCCTGTCTGTCTCCATCAGAATCAGATTTATTGCCAAGTACGTTCACACATACAAGGAATTTGCTTTGGTGGTTGGTGCCAGAGATGAGGA
>JAOYFF010000094.1:3550843-3565713 GCA_025773925.1 Cryptomyrus ogoouensis
AAGTTCATACACCATCCAGGGCTCTTAGGTCAGCTGACCAACTCCGCCTAGTCATTCCTCCCTCTAGGCTAAAAAGCCGAGGTGATCGGGCCTTTGCAGTGATTGCACCTAAGCTCTGGAATGAGCTGCCATTGTACATACGCCTGGCTCCTTCGGCTGTTTTTAAATCTCATCTTAAAACCCATTTTTAAGCCCTGGTATTCAATGCAGCATGAATGTGTTATTTAGTTACCTGTAATTTTCATGTTTACTTTGTGTTGTCCTCTCTGTTTGTCTATCAGGTCGTATTTCCTTGCTTGTCCAGCACTTTGGTCAGCTGTTATTGTTGTTTTTAAAGTGCTTTATAAATAAACGTGACTTGACTTGACTTGTCTCTGTCCATCTGTCTGTTTCTGTGTCTCTCTCTCTGTTTCTCTACCTGTTTGTCTGCCTGTGTCCCTGACTCTCCATCTGTGTCTGTCTGCATCACTGTGTGTCTGAGTCCCTGTTTGTCTGTGTCTCTGCCACTTTCTGTCTGACTCATTGTCCCTCTGCCTCCATCTGTCTGTGTTGGTATGTCTGTCTGTCTGTCTGTCTGTCTGTGTCTGTCTGTGTCTGTCTGTGTCTGTCTGTCTGTCTGTGTCTGTCTGTCTGTGTCTGTCTGTCTGTGTCTGTCTGTCTGTGTCTGTCTGTCTGTCTGTCTGTGTCTGTCTGTCTGTGTCTGTCTCCCTATCAGACCCTGGGCCAAATTAACCCCCCTTTCCCCGTCCCCCTGTGCAGGTGTCGCGGATCCTGAAGAAGTCGGAGTGGGAGCGGACGGCCGAGGATGTGGCAGAGTTGGAGAGGCACAGCGAGACTGTGCGGGAGCTGTGCAGGAGGCAGATGCGGCGGAACATCCTGAAGAGGAAGCAGGAGGAGGTCAGGAAGCCTTTCAGATGTTCAGGGATGGTAAAACAGAAGCTGTATCTCCTGGCCCTTGCGTCTGTCAGGCACGGTCACTTTGGGGTCGTCCCTTCAGGTATTTGACGGCATGGCCGACCTGCAGCGGAAAGTGGCACAGCTGGCAGAGGCGGTCCGCGGCGCCAGGAACCTCATCGTGTACACAGGGGCGGGCATTAGCACGGTATTGTCCTTGATTCCATAAGAACCGTCCAATCAGAACTGTCTGATGGAAGATGCTGATGAGGTTTTCCTGTGTGTGGCAGGCGGCCTCAATCCCCGATTACCGAGGCCCAAACGGTGTGTGGACTCAGCTGCAGAAAGGCCAATCAGTGAGGTAAGTGGGGCCGGACTCGCCGTCCTGGCAGCGGGGTCAGAACATGGGCTCCCAGGCGTGACCCATCTGCCGCCTTTCCCCGGGCAGCACGTCGGACCTGAGCGAGGCGAAGCCCACACTGACACACATGGCCATCCGGATGCTGCACAAGGAGAAGCTGGTGAGCACACGTGATTGGCTGGCTAAGTGTTCCTTCATGGAGGTGGAGCCCCTTTGGGACACGCCCACTTAGAGTTTGGAACATTCTGTTTCAGTACAGTGAACGCTGTGGGAGATTTGAAACTCATCCGAAACGTTTAAGACGTTGTTATGGATCTCTTTGGATATGCTTCTCAGGGATTTAGGAACCGGCGTGCATGTTGCGTGTATTTTGCGTGTGTCTCAGGTGCAGCATGTGGTGTCTCAGAACTGCGACGGGCTGCACCTGCGCAGCGGACTGCCGAGACACGTCCTGTCTGAGCTCCACGGCAACATGTTCATCGAGGTGAGTGACCCCTGCCGTCCGGCTCTCTGTGTGCGGGAGGCCGTACGGCACCAGGACTCATTTCTGACCCGCAGAAGTGCAGCCTCCTGTTGCAGATCGGTATTTAAACGTTTCGTAACAAGACCAGAGGAATCGTTTTTCATTGCTGTCTTCCACGGTGCGCTGCAGACGTCTGCAGCTAATCTGTAATGTTAAATATGATTTAAAAAATCTGTTCTAGTGAAATGCTTTGGCATCTGTCCCCTTTCTCCTGCCCACTACTGCTTGGGACAAGCTACAGCCTCAATGCGCCCCTACACACTATAGTGGATGGATGGATTATTCAGCAGCAGAGAAAAGATCGGTTCCGTTCGTTCCCCACCATCCTTTACGTTCTCATCCGGTTCTGCAATCACACTATTATTCTGCACCACACAACGTCTGCTCTCCGTCAGGAAAAGTCCAATGAGCAGTGATTTTTAAATGTGCGTTTATTCCACGAATCCCCACCTCCTGTCATCGCCATCGTGTGTCATTAAATGCTCTCAGCGCATGTGTACGGTCGCCATGGTTACCCGCGTCTGCTATCCCCGGCGCAGGTGTGCACCTCCTGCTCCCCGGCGCGGGAGTGGATCCGGCTGTTCGACGTGACGGAGCGGACCGCTCTGCACCGGCATGGCACGGGCAGGCTCTGCGGGCATTGCGGAGGGGAGCTGTGTGACACCATCGTGCATTTCGGGGAGCGCGGCACCCTGGAGCAGCCGCTGAACTGGGAGGGAGCCATCAGGGGCGCCGGCACTGCCGACGCCATCCTCTGCCTGGGCTCCAGCCTCAAGGTGGGATGCGCCACACATACCAGCCAGCAGGGGGCATGGTCCCATTAAATCCTGGGAGGGGTATTCTGTTTGACCTTTGGATGTCAGTTCATTCTAAGGTCAAACAGAATACCCTTCCTAGAACTACCATAAATTATCTGGATATTAAATATTGTGGAAAGACATAAGCTTTGGATAAAAGCTGGTGGCTTAGCTGCTGATGCATGATAGAAATAACTCAGAATGCTTTGTGTGTCATGCAGACAGTCTGCTTGATGTATTAAAGTCATAGATCTGTGCAGTTTAATAGATTTTAATGCATTAGGACCAGCCATGCGATGCCTTGTCGGGACCATGTAGAAATTGGTGCCGAGATAGCTGGGATTGAGCGGGAACTTCTCCGGCAATTTTCCCGAAGGCACTGGGGAGTAACGAATCAGGCCTTTCTCCCTCCCCCCTCCCCCGCAGGTGCTCAGGAAATACTCCTGCCTGTGGTGCATGAACAGGCCAGCCAACAGGAGGCCGAAGCTTTACATAGTCAACCTGCAGGTAGGCTTCAGGTCCGCATGAGGGTCTCCCTCACAGAGCGATGCGAAGCTATCTGTGCCCTGCATCTGGAATACTGAGCGTCAGTGTCGCTGAGGAAACAGCAGGCAGGACACGTTCCTGTTATTCATCTTTTTTCTGTTATGGATATTGCCATGTTTAATTTGAAGTGTGTGTATTTTGTAGTGGACACCAAAGGATGACCTGGCAACCCTTAAAATCCATGGGAAGTGTGACGATGTCATGCGTCTTCTGATGGAGGAGTTGGACATCCAGGTTCCTTCCTACGTCAAGTAAGAGCCTTTGTTTGTGTGGGTTTGTTGAGCACGGCCTCCTGTTTGAGGTTTGGTCTGTTTGTTTAGCAGTTTGTTGAACATTTTTTTGTACAATTTATAGTTTCTTTCCTACAACAGAGCAGAAGACCCCATTTTCAGCTTGGCCGCACCGCTGAGACCTGGAGAAGAAGACAGCCACACTCGTAAAGTGATATCGCCATCTACAGGGCTGGAGGAGAGAATGACGGACACCGAGGGGCCATGTCCAGCAGCCCCCATCCAGGGTGGATGGTTCGGACGAGGTTATTCCAAGGGAAGGAAGAAGAAAACAACAGCCTGAATGAGCCAGGCGTGGCAGATTTTACCAGAAAGTATTTATTGAGGATCCAGTCTCAGTTTCATGTGTTGCTAATTAAGTGTCTGAAAGGACCTTTGGTTTGGTAGATGGGTAACGTCACTATTTATTGAATTTAACCTGTTTGCACCTTACTCTGTCCTCAGGTATTTAGTCAGAGCAATAAGCAACTTCACTGGGTCGAAAGTGTTAAAAACATGTGATATGGCTGGTAGTTTAAATGTTTACATATCTCCTGAAGTGGGTGCAAATTAGCAGGGTGTAAATATAATGTTTTACTGGGTTCTCTGTGTTTGCTTGAACAATATAAAAAGTGTTTTTTTTTTTAAGCTGCTGACCTATTTTGGCCTTATTCAGAAAGACGGTGATGGAGTGTAAACGTCTAGCAGGGTGGTTCTGGAGGTTTGCTGTAAGACGGTGTTTCTCCAGCCAGTCCGATCCCCAAGGACCGGGTTCAGAACCACTGGTGTAAAAGGTCCAGACTTGTGACCCAAGCATGCGGGTCCGGTGATTTCCCATCTGCTGTTATACCTCAGAGTGAGGCATTAGGCCTGTGCTTCTCTGCAGCTATGTAAATAACGGTATAACGGCATGATGTATGTTAATGTTTGCGGGTTAGGGTGTTTAAGGGTATTTAAGCATCTGATGAACGTAGTACAGTGATTTCAGGGTGATGCATTATTAAACTCTTCAGTGTTCCTGTGTTCTGACCAGTCAGCGACCAGCCTGTCCATATCCTGGCAAAATCGCGGACCGGTCCGGATCGCGCATACTTGCGAATGTTCCTCCGTACTCTCAGGGGATCCGGGACTGTGATGCCGGGGTTTGGCGTTTGCGAGGTCGCCCCCTGCCTGCCTCTGCCTGCACTGTCTCTGTCGCTAATGTTTCGGCTAATCTCGCTTACGCGGCCGCTCTTGACATTTTGTAGACACCACCCTGTTTGAATGGATATTTATAATTTGGATTATTTGTATAGTCCGCAGGCACTGTGACTGGTGGATGGACGAGGACCCAGGTCCAGCCTCTTAAGATTTTTATGTGCTGATTGTAATAAAAGTCTTTGTTTTACTTTGTTTCTGGGTGGCTTCCATTACAGGACGTAGTCTAACAAACTGGTGAGGCTGCTTTGAACCGCAGGAAAAGTCCTGCTATGCTACTACATCAAGCACAATATTCAACAATACGTGTGAGAGCGAAATAGAGAGGAGCTGGATGAGAAAACAATTATATAAAACAGGAGAACTATTTAGTAATTCGATCACAATTATAGTTGCTAAGGAAAACTGTACTGTATTTGGCTGAATGGAAATTAGATTTTTATGTGTCAGTTATAAAAGAGGTCTGACTATCAACAAGGAGCAGAATGAGGTGACTAACAGATTCCCATAGAGGCACCAGCTGGATTTTGGGTGTAACTATCTTCCGTGGGCGGAGTGGTGGATCTGAGGCTAGGGATCTGTGCCAGTAACTGGAAGGTTGTTGGTCCAAATCCCGTGAATACCGGGAGTGATTCCACTCCATTGGGAGAACATGCAAAGACACACAGAACCTTCAACCATTATAATAATAATTTTATAATATGGTCTATGCAAAGGCATGTTTCACTCCAGCATTTTGCACCGCAATTTACGCGTGCTGCATGAACAGCATATACAAGTTTAGATCAACATAAAAGCGTCCATTAAAGAGAGCAACCGTTTATAAACACAGAAAACTATTAACATGTCCCACACTACTCACGTGACGAAGGTTGAAGCGTCCGCGTGGGTGGGGTGACGACATGGCGCCGCCCACAGCGACTTCATCGTTCGATTCGGCTCCATGACGTAATTTCCGGGAGGAAGGGTTGCCGCTGCTCCGCGGTGCCGAAGTGTCACTTTGTCTAAGCCGCATCCGGCATATCGCGAACGGAGCGCTCATCGTTAACGCCCTCCTCAGGTCCTCTCCGCAAGTCATCACATTGTATCACTATATTTATTTGTAGCTGTCTTAAGCATCTTGCTTAAGATATCCAACGTTTATAAATTAATCCGAGACAATGATCAAGAACGGTCACCACGCGACGAGCGAACCGGGGAAAGACTCGGAGCCGGAGAGAGGCGGCATCGGCCGCAGCCCGGAGAAGCGAAAGCGTACCGTCCGGGTGTGGTGTGATGGCTGGTGAGTAGTGTGACATCCGCAGTGATCGCTCTGATTCGGACAGCCCATGGGGCTTGGAGGTAAGCCTGAGCTGAGAAAGGTGAGCTGAGATGGACACCTTCGTGCCCCCTGGGCAGATGTTAGGGGAGGTGTTACCGGTGAACTTTCTGGAAGTATTGCTTCATCCTACATTCATCCCAGCCTGTTTTCGGTTAACTAACAGCAGCGTGAACTAACTTAAAAGAAACTTATCTATGTGGTTATATCACTTTCACTTTTACTTACTGTTTTTCATACACCGTCCCCTTGGCTAATATCATTAATGCATCAGATCCCAAGTTATCCATGTTTTACAGGAATGACAGTGTAACGAGAGAATGACAATATAATGTGCCACACATCAACGGTTAACTAGATAACAGGAGTAAGGAAATTACAGTGTAAACGACGGTCCGCGGGGTTTGGACAAGAGCTGGCAGACATTACAATACATTCCCAACTAAAATGTAGTGAGCACTACAATGTAAATAATTTCTTGCTTATATAAATGACCCTTAGGTAACCTTGACATTGTCTAAATGGCAGATCCCACTGAAATGTGCACAGTTACTTCATCTCCTGTTTTAAGGGCTGCTTTCCTGCCTCTGTGCCCCAGGGTGCCAGCGTCTCGTCCCGTTCTGGTTTAAATGGGACACAGATGGCGCCCTGTAAATGTCAGTGTGTCTCTGATTAACCAGACAAACGTGCGGATGGGAATTTGGTTCAGATACGCGTTATGCAGGGCGGGGCCAGTCGTTGGCCGGGGGTGGATTAATTTATGTGGGGGCCCTAGGCTTACATCAGCATGGACACTCAGGTGTTGCTGATTTAACCAGCCGTTCTATTTTCCCGAGGCTGGGCGGGGCATGGACGTTTATAGCTCATGCATTAATCTGCCCCTGTTGCTGGAATTTGGTTAGACATTAGATAGAGTGTAATGTCCTGTAACACTGAACCCAGATCAGCAGTAGGAATAAAGCACTATTTGTCTGGCATGGAACAAAAACCACTCTAGTGTCTTTGTGCTGTTCCGCTATCTATATCTGAACACAGGCTTCTGTTTTTTGTACGATTTATGTATATTTATCTTCATACCTACTGCTTTTATACAAGCAGGCACGCTCACCCTCTTGTTTAAAATATTTTTCTTGTTGCCTGGAAATCAAGTCGTACTGAGTTAAATTAAGAAGAAACGGTTTGGGCGTGGCATGTCATCGCTGCCTGCCCTCCAGCTGCAGACGCTGATCCTGTGCAGCTGTTGGGGACGGCGAGGTGGCCTCTGCAGTGAGCAGAGGCCCTGAGTGATGCCTGCGTCTGGGTACAGGGAGAGGCTCCCACGACGGTCATTCTGGGACAGGCTGCTCCCATTTGGACCACTGCTGTGGCGACGGCTCTTTTACCCACAGAACTGTCAGGAAATTCGTGCTCCTCTGCCTCTGATCTTTATATCCCTAAGCCTTGAGCTTTAACCCAGAGGAAGCAGGACAATGATAATGAATCCATAGCAAAAGAAGAAACAGAAAGTCAGGCCCTAGTTTTATTAGTTTCGGTTGTGATGGTGCACTGTTGTGATGTGGGGGGGTTCCCTGCATACCTCCTGCAGGCCAGAGGCTTATCTGTTCAGGGAACCTGATGGGCTGAGCTTCTGGGCCTCGAGCCTGGCTGGATCGGGCGCATCGCTGGCGCGGTATGCTGCTGCCTACAGCCTTTCGGCGACGGTGACCGCGGCCCTCCACAGGAGGGCCAGTGATGTCACGATCACTCTCAGCCTGGTATTTCGGGAATCCTATTTTCCTTTATGAACTGGTTTTTTTTATATACAACATTTTCAGACAAGTTTCTTCAAAGTTCTTCTCAGTAGATCTAACAGAGGTGACTGAGACGATTAAGTTGTCAGTTTTGGGAAAACAACACAGTTTCTGGATCCCTTTGAAGGAGACGGTAGTAGGAGGTCTGTAACAGTGTAATCTGCACTGCTCTCTGATAGGGTGTCTCTGCCAGTCATGTGACCCATGTGTTAATGATATCATTGCGTTCAAAACCGGTCAGAGTTTTGTAAATGGCTAACTGTTGTAAAACGTGGGTGTCTGTCAGGCTGGAGGCTGTGTCCTTGGTGGTCTGTGGTCACAATGAGGGCAGGATGATGGATCTTGGCCCGGCTTGTATCCGGATACACAGACGCCATGGATCTGGGGGGCACGCCTGAGCTGGTAGGCCAACTCGCCATCGGAGGGGTGGGTGTTTGGGAGCTGCGTGCCCAAGTCCCACGGCTGCACCAGCTAATCGCCCCACTGTTTAAGAACCAAGACTCAAGAGTTTGTTATTGTCAACACCTCCACATACAAGTGCACACCCAGAGGGGTCAGTCCTGTGAAAGGGTTTCCTGTCGTTACCTCCCAGGGACATCATTTTAAAAACATGCCTTAACCCGTATTTCTTTTGTTGCTGTTGATGTAGCCCCATGTTCAGGAAGTCGATGTGCTGCTCGCTGTCTGCCTGCCTCACTGTCTGCCTGCCTCGCCGTCTGCCTGCCTCGCTGTCTGCCTGCCTCGCTGTCTGCGTTTCGCTGTCTGCCTGCCTCGCTGTCTGCCTGCCTCACTGTCTGCCTGCCTCGCTGTCTGCCTGCCTCGCTGTCTGCCTGCCTCGCTGTCTGCCTGCCTCGCTGTCTGTGTTTCGCTGTCTGCCTGCCTCGCTGTCTGCCTGCCTCGCTGTCTGCCTGCCTCGCTGTCTGCGTTTCGCTGTCTGCCTGCCTCGCTGTCTGCCTGCCCTCGCTGTCTACCTCTATGTCTCCCTCTTGGTCTCCCTCTCTGACACCAGGCCAGATTCTCTCTCTCTCCCCTCCCCCCTCCCTCCCTCGCCAGCTAAACTTAGTTGTGCTAAGCAGTGGGGCTGTTGCTAATCTGTGAGGTTCCTGTGCTAAACATGTTGGCTTGTCTTCGTTATAGCGAACGGTGTCATATTAATAATAGATGTGTGAAGGCAGCATGTGCAGCTCAGCTTTTCTGGGGGCCATATTTGCCACACGTTGCTTTTCTGGGGGCTATGTTTGCCACACGTTGCTTTTCTGGGGGCCTTGTTTGCTACACTCTGTCTCAGTGCGCCCTCGTTCTCATCCACCACTGTGGTGCTGCTCATGTTTTCCAGCTACGACATGGTGCACTATGGACACTCCAACCAGATGCGGCAGGCCAAGGCCATGGGTGACTACCTTGTTGTTGGAGTTCACACTGATGGTGAGCATCCCGGGCGGGTCAGTCCCTGCTATGAGTTGTTCTGTATGGAGGGCTGACAACTGACTACCATAACCCTGTCTCACTGCACCCTGGGATAGGCTAGCCCTGTCTCACTGCGCCCTAGGCTAGGCTAGTCCTGTGTCACTGCGCCCTAGGCTAGGCTAGTCCTGTGTCACTGCACCCTGGGCTAGGCTAGTCCTGTGTCACTGCGCCCTGGGTTAGGCTAATGTTAAAAAGATAAGCATGTATTTTGACCAACAAAAAAGGGTATGCACCCACACACAGACACACACCTTCCCTTCCATCTCACCTCCCTCCTCACCCACCCCCCACAGAAGAGATCTCGAAGCACAAGGGCCCCCCCGTGTTCACGCAGGAGGAGCGCTACAGGTTGGTGCGCGCCATCAAGTGGGTGGACGAGATCGTGGAGGGCGCACCATACGTCACCACGCTGGAGACACTCGACAAGTACAACTGCGACTTCTGTGTCCATGGAGGTGAGGGAGGGGCTGTGGCCAGTGGTCACATGACCTGGGGGTGGGTCGGTAAATCTGTGCTCAGTAAGCAAGTAGCGCTTAAAAGAGTCAGTCTGTGGCTCAGGGGTTTGGGACACAATATCTGTGATTGGAAAGTCACCATTTTAAGTCCCGGGGTCGGCAGAGTGATGTCACTGCTGGGCCCCTGAGTGAGACCCTTAAGCCCCAGTGGCTTCAGGCACTGGCTGACCCCACTTTCTCAAAAAGGTGCACTGCCATTGAAAAGTTTGGAGTCACTTAGAAATTCCCTTGCTTTTGAAAAAAGTTGCAAGTTTTCCTCCATTAAAATAACATCAGATTTATCAGAAAAGCTGTGTAGACATTGGTAATGTTGTAAAAGACTATCATAGCTGGAAATGGCTGTTTTTAATGGAATATGTACATAGGTGTACAGAGGCTCATCATCAGCAACAATTAGTCCCGTCTTCCAGTGGAATGCTGCGTTTGCTAATGCAAGTTTACAATTTTAAAAGGACAATTGATCATTAGAAACCCTTTTGCAATTATGAGGAATGAAGCAATAAAACTGGCCGCCTTTGGACTAGTTGAGTATCTGGAGCATCAGCAATTGTGGGTTCGATTACTAACTCAAAATGGTCAGAAACAAATAACTTTTTTTTTCTGAAACTCATCAGTCTTCTTGTTCTGAGAAATGAAGGCTATTCCATGCGAGAAATTGCCAGGAAACTGAAGATCTCATACAATGCTGTGTATCACTCCCTTCACAGAGCAGCGCGAACCGGCTCTAACCATAATAGAAAGATGAGAGGGAGGCCCTGGTGCATGACTGAGGATAAATATATCAGAGCGTGTAGTTTGACAGACCGGCGCCTCATAGGTCTTCAACTGGCAGCTTCATTAAATAATACCCACAAAAGACCAGTCTCAACGTCAACAGTGAAGAGGTAACTCCGGCATGCTGGCCTTCCAGGCAGAACTGCAGAGAAAAGCTGTATCTCAGAATGAGCAATAAAAAGAAAAGACTGAGATGGCAAATGAACACAGACACTGGACAGAGGAAGATTGGAAAAAAAGTGCTATGGATAGACGAGCCTTTGAAAGTGTTCGGGTCACAAAGAAGACTGTTTGAGAGACGCAGATCAAATGAAAAGACGCAGGATGACATCTGTCAAGCCTGGTGGAGGCAACGTGATGGTCGGGGCTGCTTTGGTGACGGTAAAGTGGGAGGTTTGTACAGGTTAAAGGGATCTTGAAGATGGAAGGCTGTCACTCCATTCTGCAACGCCATGCCACACCCTGTGGGTGGAGCTTAATTGGAGCCAGTTTCATCCTACAACAGGACACTGACCCAAACACAGCTCCAAGCTATGCAAGGACTATTTAGGGAGGAAGCAGTCAGCTGGTATTCTGTGTATAATGGAGTGACCAACACAGTCACCTGATCTCAGCTCTATTGAGCTTATGGGAGCAGCTTGACCAAATGGTACATAAGAAGTGTCCATCAAGCCAATCCAACCAGTGGGAGATGCTTCCGGAAGCATGGGGTGAAATCTCATCAGATTACCTCAACAATCTGACATCTAGAATGTCCAGGGTCTACAAGGCAGTAATTGCTGCAAATGGAGGACTGACAAAAGTAGAGCTTAATAATGGTGTTCTTTATTTTAATTTAAAAAATGATTATTTCTAATTTTATCAATGACTATTTCCTATTTATTTAGCTATATTTCCTATTGAGTCTCATTTTGTTTATGTTTTCATGGAAAACAAGGAAATTTCTAAATAGATAAAATGTAATGTAAAGAATGACATTTATGTCATGGTGCTGTATTATGGAATGTTATGTCATTATGGGAGTACACATGGTCTGACTGGTCTTACCTGTGATTGGTTGCTTGCAGATGACATCACACTTACGGTGGACGGAAAAGACACATACGAGGAAGTGAAAAAGTCAGGCAGATATAGGTATGAGGGCGGGGCTGGCCATTAAGAATGGATCCTAGCTGAAAGAACACTCACTCGATTTTCAAAGTTAAATACTGCATTTTAAAGTTTGAGCCATGCGCTTGCTCAAGTGGGAAACGCCGAAGTTCGTTTTGAACGGGCCACCTGCGTGTCGTTCGTGGCCTGTTAATGAGTACTGTTAATGAGTACTGTTAATGAGTACTGTTAATGAGTACTTGTAGAGCATTGCGTGGCAGGTCGTGTCACCAGGCTAAGGGGCAGGGCCTCCTCCGTCTTTCAGGGAGTGCCGGCGAACGCAGGGCGTGTCCACCACAGACCTGGTGGGACGGATGCTGCTGTTGACCAAAGCCCACCACAGCAACATTGTGAGTGACATACATTTCTCTGCGTTTGATTATTTCTGCCTGCTCTGTCTGCTCTTCACATTGCTGCTCGTCTGTAATGCTAAGTTTGGTTTAAAAACGTTTAAACTATATTTGTGTGAGTTTTCTGATTCTGATTTTGTTTACTTATTTTTTTTTTTCTTTTTAAAGGACAATTCAGACTACCAGCAGCACACAGACAACTTTGGAAAGGTGAGCTAAACTAGAGTATTTTCAGGAACACAGGCAAAATGAGCCCCATTTTGAGCTCCCTCCGTCCTCCTATGTCCCAGCTGTGGGGGGAGGGCCGGTTTGTTTGGCTCTGGGGTCTATGGTGACCTGCTATGAGCCTCTCTGGCTGAGCTTGCGAATATTATTTCCTTGATTAAAAGGCGTTGACAGTGACGAGAAGCTTCACTGCCCGCATTGGCTTTGGTAACGTGTTGAATTACCACCTGGGGGTGGGGCAGAGGCTGGCAGGGGGGCAGGCTGCTCCTGCCAGAGCCCAAGCACAAAGGAATCTCTGTGGAGCGCAGTCCTGTAGGGCAGTCCTGTAGGGCGGCGCTGTGGGGCAGCCGTGGAGGGCGTGTTAAAACTGCCTTTGTGTCCGAGTGAGAAACGGAACAACAATCACAGGTGGACAAACTGGGCGACAGGGTAAAAACAGCAGGGCAAAGCGGTGGGTGGCATAAATGGGTTTTCGGAGGTTGGCAAGGTCACATAACCTCATCTTAAAGCTCTAACTGTCCTCTTTAAGAAACAACCGGAATATACAGAGTGGCATATGCAGTATGAGAGATATGAGCAGAAACATAATGTCCTCTACATGGGACAGAGATGAATTGCTGGACCTCAGGAGGATAAAGAAATTCGAATGGTTATTAGAAAGGAAGCCTTTCTTAATCAGGGTGGTTTAGCGTGCCAGGATCTGCTGCTAACTGGGAGATTTAAATGATTTGCTGGGAATTGATACTTGGTGATTTGAAAAAAGTAATTGCATTGACTGGCCACATGGTGGCGTAAGAAGAGCTGCTAAATCTCCCTGTCACCCGGCACAAAGCAGGAGAGAAAGTCTTTGGGTGTCGAGTAAACAGCTGCAGGATTAGCACTCGCTGCTACCCAGCATTAAGGCAGCCTGCTGCGGGACACTGGCCATCAGCTCTCAGCGTCACGAACCAGTCAGGTGCTGCAGTGAAAGGAAGGTTTCCTTTGGGTTTGTGAACCGGCCCGAGGAGGCCTGAGTGAGTTTGTTACTGTGAAGGTGATGTGGGGGGGGGGGGGTGAATGTGCAGGGGGAAGCTGGTGTGATGAACTCCTCCCCGTCAGACACGTCACAGACACGTCACAGACACGTCACAGACACGTAGCAGACACGTAGCAGACACGTCACAGACACGTCGCAGACACGTCGCAGACACGTCGCAGACACGTCACAGACACGTCACAGACACGTAACAATTCCGACATTTCGGTGAGGTGTAGCCGTGTCTGATCTGTGGCGTCATTGCAGGGGCCCAAAGGCCACAGTCCTTGGACGGGGGTGTCCCAGTTCCTCCAGACGTCCCAGAAGATCATCCAGTTCGCCTCGGGGAAGGAGCCCCAGCCAGACGACACCATCATCTACGTGGCTGGGGCCTTTGACCTCTTCCGTACCCTTCGGCAGGCGCTGGGGGGCCGAATGAGCTGCCTTTGTGGGTTTGGGAGGGAGGATTGCTGTGGTACCTTTAGTTAGTGACTGACGAACAGCGGTTCTATGATTATCTATGACGTATATAGGTAAGGGAGCTAAGATCCTCTGTGACTGTAGCACTAGCCCCCTCTGCTGGCCACTCAGCTGCATGCAGTTAGCTGCGCTCCGGCTGCAGCAGTGATCTCTCTGATCCGTGGTGTGAAAAAGGAGCCTGACAGGACGGGACTGCTCTCGCGTTCCTGCTGGGCATGGCTGGCTTTGCTCACAGCGCCCCCCTCTGGTTGGGGGTTAGCAGGCTCATATCTCGGTCCTGGGTAAAGCAACCTTAACTGGATCTCCTCAGACATCGGCCATGTGGATTTCCTGGAGATGGTCTACAAGCAGGCTGAGAAGCCCTACGTCATTGTAGGACTGCACTTCGATCAGGTGAGTTAGCCCCCCCCCCCGTTTACATCACTGTATGACTCTGGGTTACTGTGGCAACTTCTGGGAATCGACTGATCAGGAATTAACTTTGGCGGAAGGCTGGAGGCTCCGCAGTAATGCTGCTGACAGGGCCGAACGAACGGCACATTAACTCTGAGAAGAAACAGCTCACCGTACTTCGCCAGTGCACTGCAGCTGTGCCCCCCCGCGCTGAGTGCATCCGTACCCAAAGAGACACACATGGCACTGCATATGGTCGCTATTGGTGACAAAGCCGTCAAGACATCTAGCACATTCTTGTGGATTCATACTAAGCTGACATACACTGTCTGATTTGGCAGTAATTACATCACAAATGTTCTGTAACAACATGAAATTTGGTGCCAGGGGCTGCAGTAATTAAGGAATTTGGCTGATAACCTCAAAGTCTTTGGCTTTTTTGTCCCACGGACATGAATGAATGTCACATTCCTGTAGCGCTTTACAGATTCAGCCCCCACCACTGTGCAGCCCCCACCTGGATGATGCGATGGCAGCCATTCTGCACCAGGACGCTCACCACACAGTAGCTAAGGTGGTGAAGGGACAGGGGGGAATTCACCTGTTGGATACAGGGGATGATTAGCAGGCCAATTTATGTCATGGTGCTGTACTTTGGTTTTACATGTCATCCGAAGGACGGCACTATTTTCATACCACAGTTAGTGTCCCTGTCACTGCTCTGGGGCACTGGGATCCACACAGACCACAGGATGGGCTCCCCTGCTGGCCACAGTGTCCCTGTCACTGCACTGGGGCATTGGGATC
>JAOYFF010000094.1:3592037-3611470 GCA_025773925.1 Cryptomyrus ogoouensis
CCGCCCACGGCTGCTCCCTGTCTCAGGCTGGTGTCTAATTGCCTCTGTCATCGGTAATTAGACTGCAAAGGGGCTTATTTAACTGCAACGTCGATTTTATACTCCGGTCCGAGTCGCAGGTATCGGCGCATGTAACGAGCTGGTGTATTTGACCTCGTTTTGGGGGCCATTACGACCCCCCCCCATTAGTCATCAGTTACTGGAGCGGGCGAGAGAGTCGGTGTCTCCCTAACCCTAACCCTTTTAATTACAGGAGGGGGGTGGCTGACTGTGGTTTGAGCGGAAGACTTTATTTTTCGTCCGTCCTCTTAATCAATGCCCTGCTATTTCCTTTCACCGTCCCTCCCACTCTCGCTCTTTTTCTATTTGCGGTTTTATCGACACGACTTGGACGACCGATGACATCACGTGGTGGTAAAAAGAATGTTTGTTTAGGCCGGAGTTCCTGAATGAGTAACTGATGTCTGCCTTACACCAGGCTTACATTCCTGTTTGGCACCAAAAATGTCAAAATAAAAGTTGGGTGAGGACTCTTGGAGGTCCCAAGGCGACTTGAATCGGTTTGTGCTCAGCTGTCTGCGCCGTCTTTAGCAGTGATCGTCTTGTTCTTTTGCAGATTCTATTCTTGAACAAAATCGATCTGTTTCAAGAGAAGATCTTGCACTCGGGGAGACATCTGAGGCTATATCTGCCGGAGTTCACAGGTGAGGTCATGAGGAATCTTCCTCAGTGATTTAAGCCTCTCGTGACAAAGAACATTCTTTTTTATCCTGAATGAACTTCAAGCTGAAGTCACTATTATTGAAATGTTATTGGAGACCATAAAAATGTCTCTGCATACCAGTCTGTCCAATTTTTCACTCTGACACCAAGAGTTTTAATATGAAGTTGGTTCCCATTTGCTGTAGGTCACGCTCCGCTCTTCCGGGAAGGATTTGCACTAGATGTAATATTGTTGTTCGGATTTGCATGATCTTTATAGAGGAACTTTAGTGAGACAGGCTAGCGATGCTGGGTGCTCAGGACTGATCACTGCCAGCGTTCCTGTTGATCCCACCGGTGTTCAGTTGGGTCAGAGTACCTTTGTTCAGACCAGTCCAGCTGCCCGACAAGCCAACTCCATTATTCCTCCAGCTGTGCACTTGATTAGGTGTCTGTGTCAGCGGCTGATTGGGGGGGGGTGTCCTGATGCCTTTGGCTATGTAGTTAGCTGGGAGTAGGCAGGGGTGTCAGCTACACCGTGCTCTCCAGCTCCGTCACTCTCCCTGGGGCCAAAAGTGTCGCAATCACCTCTCAAGGGGGGGGGGGTGAAATCATCCTCCCTCCTGTCAGAGGGTTATGAACCCCTCTCCTGCCCGGGTTAACCCTGAGCTCGTTCACGCTGCCTCGAGTCTGCGGTCACACCTGTGTTTCTGCTCCTAAGCCGCTGCGTGTCCCCCCCCCCCGCCGCCTCCGTAAAAATACCGCCGTCATGCTAATTTCCATCTAAGCGCCGGGGCACGCAGATTGGATTCTCTGACCCAGGGCTCGCCGGCGGCCAACCTCTTCACCTTGCTTATGCACACGCTCTCGTTTTGGTCTTCCAAGGGTGAGCGATGTAATCACACGTCCTCAATCTTTCTCTGGCTCAAGAGCTTCATAAATAATTCATGGCGGTGATACTGTTTTCATTGGGAGTGAATGAATTTCAATCTCATCGAGGCATCCGTCACCCTTCTGGCTAAATAAAAAGAAAATGATTAAACCATATAGAAAGTATATGTTACGTACTTATGAGTCACTTATTCCAGCTTTTCAGTCCATATATTCCCTGCGTATCACATGGAGATGGACATGGTGTGTGTCATAAAGGTGGACCGGGAATTGGCACCCAGGCGCAGAGGGGCTGTTGTTGACTTTGTGTCCCCCCCACAAATGTCAGGTGCTGACTGTGATGTGGACGCCGCAGCCCGATTCATCGCCGGCATGTTCGGGGCGGTCAACACCGTCCTTGATAAGCTGATCTATCACCACTTCACCACAGCCACTGACACCTCCAACGTACAAGTCGTCTTCCAGGTCGTCATGGACACCATTATGAAGGAGAACCTGGAGGCAGTGTCTCTGCTCTGAGGATGCAGGATCCACACGCTTCCTTTGATTCATATTCAGAAGCTTTATCAACAGGATTTGTTTGTACCAGAACAAACTCTTAGGCTATAACAGGAATATGGAGGGGAAAAAACTTTAACCAGAAAAAGTATTTCATCAATAGCCTTTACTTGGGTGCTGCACGCTGTGCCTGATCGTTCGGCTTTTGACAGCCCTGTGCGCAGTCTTCAGTTTCCGGTCTTTAAACTGACGTTTTCAGTCCAAGCGGCGCGACTGTCGGTCACGGCGGCCGCTCTGGGGAAAACATTTGGACAGCAAGGCAAATTATAAGACGGCGATCTTTTGTCCCCTCTTATTCACAGCCCATTTTCCGTCTTGCTTGCTCTCCCCGTTCCTGAGATGAGCTGCCCACCCCCTCCGAAGTGTCTGAGTGCGGCTGCCGCGGTCGAGGGGGCGTGGTCCGCGAGTAACCACGTGATGCGAGGCGTGATCGCGCGGCGGCCCCAGGGTTGAGCCTGTTTCTGACCTTAAGAAGCACCGCGATGAGACAGCATATAGGACTTCAGCCCCGGATGGCATTTATGTTTCTTGGCTTAGTGGTCAGTGAGAAAGAGAGAAAAGGTGGGGATTTGTCACAGCCCAAAACACGCATGAGTTTCCCACATTCATTTCCCTATGAAATCACTGCCTCTGGTTTGGGTTTGGGGAAATGGATTAGGGTTGAAGTTCAGGACACGGAAGTTTGGCATCAGAATCGCGCAGTTAGCCGCAGATCAATTTCTTTTGCTGCCTTTGGGTGAAGCAGCAGATATATCCGATGAGCTCGATTCCCCAGAGCAACGGAGTATGAATGAATTGCCGTTTAAGTCACCCGCATGACACCTGCATAATTTCACCGTGCCACTTAATTTCATAATTCCGCGGGATAAACCCTCGCTGCGTGCAAACAGCTTGTGGCCACCGACGGATGAGGCTTATGACAAACTGAGCATTTAGCAGCCTTACGTCAAGCTCATGATGTGTTATGTAGATGCAGCTTGGCTCCACCTAAAAAGCGGAGTCTGCCGCACCTTTCCTCCAAGTGTGCCGTACTCTTAATCATTTTTAATTTGTTGAGGTTTCCATTTAGTTCACAGCACTTTTCCGCCATCAATGCACATTTCCGCCATGAGTGTGGCAGGCGTTTGACGGTTGTTACGGAAAAGAGATTTGGGTGTGAGAAACGTGGTATTTGGACTAATCTCCCTGGGTATTTGGTTTTTACATCACTGCCGCTCTCATTCGCGATCTTTGGGGATTAAAATCTTCACCCTTATTTTTTTTTAACAAAAACATTCCAGAAGTGAGTTGTTATTTTGAGATGTTTAATTTTGAGAGTTTACGATTTTGACCGATGGCAAGTTGAGGGGCTTGCAAAGCCTTCCAGTCAAGCGGGACCTTTATGGTTTCCCTCGGAGCCCATGTTCCAGTCGAAAGCTGTTTTAGGTTTACACTGGGTTTTTTTTTTTTTTTTTTTTTAATGTTTCATTGCGATATACGAAATGTATATACAAGGCCACAGTCATTGTGCACACGTGAGACAGGGACACTGAATTACTTAAGTGCCTTACACGGTCCACCTCCTTGGATGTGTGTAAATTATTTATCACCTGAAACTTCACGGATGATTAATAGCGTAGTATGAGTAATGTAAATTTACTGTGAAATATTTTGTGTACGTCTACCGATCTGTTCAGCGTTATCTTGTTTTGTGACGAAGATGAATGCACTAATATTAAAGTATTATTTTAATTGTTTGGATATGTTTGGTTATAAAATATTTGGGGGCGAGATGATTTGACTTGCTGGTCTATAAATTTTACTTTTACACAAAACGAGACGAGGCGAATTCCGAAGTGGGGGAAAGAGATTTTCATATCATTTAAGCACAAACTCAATGTACAAAATATTTAATGGTATGTAAATTTTAATAAAAATAAAGAAACAATCCTTGAGAATGCTGCGCGGCAGTAAACAACGTATGATCATTTAATAGTGTACATTTGGAACAGAGGGGAAATTGGTGCGTGGGCGACGGATGGGGATTCATACAGACATCTCGCAACATACCGTACTTTGGATTATTTTTAAAGGTTGCTAACCACCACATTTGTCGCGTAAAATGAAACATTCAACGTGATCGGTCCATCGCGACAGTACTCCGGGGGACGGGGGGGCTCAGGCGCCGCTGCAGTCCCTGGAGTCCAGCGACAGGATCACGTCCGCTTTGCACTGAAAGGTGCTGGTTCCGTCCTGGACGAGCTGGCAACTCTGCAGGTTCGGGGAGATGTCCCTCACACACACCGCCTGCAGAGGGACAACTTGCCGGTCAGATATTTGGATCAGGCAAGAAATCAAATAAGGACATAAACCACCTTAAACCTACCATTTTTGTTTACTGATAATTTGAACAATATATCTTTGGCTGAATTAGGAATTAGCGGATTTTATCCAATGGTAGCGACAGGACCAGTTTTTTTCTTAATGTTCCCGAAACTTTTAGAGATCATTTATAGATACATTTGACAGTTTGTGTATTTACTCACTTCAAATTGGAATTTCAAGGAAACGTTCATATGTTTAATACACATCAGACATAGGCTATTGTACCGTAAAACTCTTTGGTCTTTCAGAAAGTTGCGTTAGCCTAGATCCGACTGAAGGGAAAGCAGATTCTCCTCGCATGCAGATGCACTTTCTCTGACTTTAAGCATAAGTAATTTTTGGGGGTTTGGAGTAACAAATGACAAATCAAAACATTTGTTTTGATCCACATACAATCGTTAAGCATAAGTCTTAATGTCGGTTCCATTGCGTATTATGGTACTCACCAAATTTTTCAGAACGGCGTTCTGCCGGCTTCCGAAGTCCGCAATCACGCTGTTAGCCGCCGTCTCTCCGCTGTCCGGTTCGGGCTCGGATCTTCTGATGTAAGGCGACCTCCGAATGCCGGACAGCAGACCAGAAGCTCTGCCTACGGAATAATAGCTCGGACCGGTCGCCTGCTTGTACCACGCCTCTGTAGGATGGCAGGAAATGAGCAGGGAGATCGCTACCACCACCAAGGCGAACTTGACGGATTTCTCCATTTCTAGCATTGCGCTGATCGTTCTCTCTCTCTCTTTTTCTCTGCTTTTCTTCTCAGCGTCTTTTGACGGCTGCCCCCAAACGCCAGCGCTTATATAGGCGAATCGCAGTCGTGATCACACTCGTCAAACTTCACGGGACTGGGTGATTTACGTTTCCGCCTTACCGAATTGCGACCTGAAATGTATCGATCGGGGGGGGGGGGGGGGGGGAAAGGGGGTAATGTCACAAATACTTTTTCCCTTTTCTTTGATGATGGAATATTTTCGCCCAGACCTGGCATTACGGTCACGCCCGGGCGTCAGCACTGTCTCGGCGCAAATTCCGGTGACGCCGTCGCTATTTCATCCGTACCCCCCAAAATACCAAACAAAACACCTGCCAAGATATTCCCAATAAGTAATATTTCCAAAATGCCAAACTGAGTTTGAGGGCTGCAGGGAATCTGAACCACTCCGTTATTTATAACCCGCACATTTGTTACACCTCTGATTCATCCAGCAACACTTAAAAACAAAGAACCCATGCCTTTGTACTGTAGGACTTGGAAAAAATATATATTTATAATAACCGACCTGTGCTAAACGTTTGCTCTGGCTATATGCGTTTATATTTTTCTTTTATACGTTTTATTTCAAATGCAACTTGAAGCGAACAGGTTAAAGCAAATCGTAAATCGTAATCCATACCAATCGGCTTTTGTTTACTGATGCTATAAACCTGTCAATAGAAACAAAAAATACTTAATGAAACGAAGTGCCACGCTAACTCATTAGAATAATGAGCATCAATAGGTAACGAAAAAAAATCAGAAATTACATGCTAAGGCGCATTTGCATTACTGGGTAACGTCACCTTCGGAGAAATACGCAGAAAACATTATACAGTGGAAATAATAATACAAATATTTTTATTAGCGTTTTTCAGGAACCCAAGGTGCCAAGTATAGTACTCTAGAAACTGAATATAAAATATAGATTTTTTTTTTAAATCAGAATTTGAAACCTGGAGCTGAGTGTGACGTGCGTACTTAGTATCATATTTAAGAGAATCAAGTTGGACACCCAAACCGTAGGCAGCCGGGGGGTGTGCAGAGCAAGCGGATGACAGATATCGAAGATGCTGCGAGATGTGAAACGCGCATCAAAAAAAAAAAAAAGTGTGAAAAAATGTAAAACGCCCATCAGTCAACCACAAGGGAAACTGCTTTAGAAAGGCTTTGGAAGTCCTTAATGCGTTAGCTTAAAATAAAAAAGACGCTTTTATACACTTAGAATCAACGTTGATCCTACATAGGACTGAATACGTGTCCCGTACCTCTTGTCCAACAGCAACCTTGAAAACAGCATCATTTAATCATAAATACCCAAAGAAGAGCCCGCGACCCCGGCGTCCCGCGTCGTCTAAGGAAGGCGAGGTCAGTCACTTAATTGGCGTCTGGCGCCCACATCTACGTCTAATTCCGCTCCAACAAACTTAATTAAGGACACTTGAGCAGAGTGATTAAAAATAAGGATCTAGATACTTAACCTTTTGACGATGGCAAAGAAAAAAAAACTGATAATTAACCTTTAACGGTTTTTTTAATCGTGACAAAACGGATCTTAGAAGAGGATGTTTGTGAAAATAAACAATTTAATGCCTTATCACATTTGCCTTGCGCAAATTATATAACACGGACAGTATTAAAATCAGATTAATCACTTATTAAGCAACTTAATAGCTCCTGTAATTTCAGGGGCTAATCAGATGTAAAGTCATTCTTCATATCTCCATTTGAAGCGTTATTTGAAGACGGGAATAGTGCTACGCCATAGCGTGATTTTTAAACACAGCTGCCCCCCTTGACTTCAGAAGAAAAAGGTAAAGCTGCTGTAAAAGGCACAAGGTTCAAGCATGAAACTGTTCTGGTGTTTAAAAAAAAACAGAAAAAGCACTTTGAACTTCCCCTGTCAGCCCCTGGAGGATGGGGTCCCCCATTGGGTCTGGTTCCTCCCAAGATTTCTTCCTACTGGGGAGTTTTTTTTGCCACTGTCGCCTCTGGCTTGCTCACTGGGGGTTTTGGGCAGGGATAATGTAAACTGCTTTGAGACAATGTAATGTTGTGTCACAGGTCGTTGAAGAGCGGCTGGCACTGCGGGCTCAGCTTGGTCTCTAACACCCCATCTGGGGCACACACCCAGGGGTCTGAAGTGTCCCACTGCCACTTGAGCAGCTGTTCCCGCAGGCTGCGCAGGGTGTCGGCGTGGTCGGGGTCCGGCGCCAGGTTCCGGGTCTCGTGCGGGTCGTCCCGGACGTCGTACAGCTCCCAGCGCTCTCGGTAGTAATAGCTCCTCAGCGTCTTGAACCAGCCCGTGGGCTGCCCCGCCTGCGTGCGCTTCAGCAGGTCCTGGAAGGTGGGCGACACGTAGAAGTCCTGGTCTATGGGGAAGGGCATCTTGTAGTTGAGGTTGTGCACTAGGCGGTAGGGCCCACGCAGGATGGTGCGCATGGGGTAGGACATGGTGACCTCATGCAGGCTCTGGCTGGCAAACACCGTGTCCCAGGGCGGCTCTGAGCTCAGCGCTGGAAGCAGGGATTTCCCACTCAGCTGCACTGGCTGCTTCCGGAACAGGCTGTAGGCCGGATAGGGCACGGAGAACCAGTCCAGGATGGTGGGTGTGATGTCTGGGGTGGGACAGGGGACACACACACACGGTTTCAGGGGGCTGCCTGTTCATATTCAGCGGGGGGCCCTGCTAAGTGACAGACTTTACCAGTCTCACTCATGCCATGAGGCTGCTGAAATCCACAGAGGGAGGGGCCTCCCTGCACTGCCAGTCACATGCTCAGCTCTTCCGCTTCCCATTGGTGGGTGTTTTGCTCCCATTGGATTAAATCAGGCAGTGAATCCTCATTACATGTGGGTCCAGAGCCTCATTTCTCCCATGACCATTAAATAAGCATATTAATAAAATGTGGAAAAAAAACAGCTATAAGATCAGATTTGAAATTCATTTCAAGGCCATATGAGTAATTATTACAAAAGTAGTAAAAAATACAGAATGCAAGACACATTTCAGTTGGTTAAACCTAAATTAGCTTTTTTTAAAAAATAACCATAGTTTTGCAGTAATCTCCCGGTTACCGCGGACAAAACTAAGTTATGGTATCTAGCACCATCTAGCGGTCAGTACGCGCTATTCCATTACAAATTTGCAACACACACGCACAAAAAAATCACCAGCTGCTGTTTAGAATACAAAAATAAAATAATGCTTCTCTGAGGCTTGAAGAGACTTGGTCAGTAATATACTGCGTAATATACAAATAACCATGGAATACTGGTTAACAGCAGTGCTAAATCCTGGCTAGTTACTGGGCTGCCCCCTGCCTATGTATATCTCTCACAGTACAGGTCTATAAAGCAGTGCACACATGGTTCCCCCCAGGGGCCATGTGTAGGCATTGTGGGCTCACCCAGCAGACTGACGTAGGCCTCGCTGGTCCCCCCCCAGCGCTGCCTGTGCTCCGGGGACGAGAGCAGCATAGGCTCCGCTGTGCCCGACCAGTACAGGTTGGTCCTGCCGTTTGGGAAGGGGATGCCATTGTCGGAGCTGTACAGGACCAGCGTGTCGTTCTCGAACCCGGCCTCCTGCAGCTCCTTCAGCACCAGGCCGATTCCTGCCCGGGAAATGGCACGGGATCCAACCTCAGGCAGAGCCAAAGCAGCGGGGGGGGGTTCCTCAGGGGAGGGGCTAATCCCAGATATTATTAAAAGCATTTGTTACACTCAGACACTTCATCTCCACACGGACATTTAATATTGTTTACAAATTGTGGACCCCCCCCCCCCCCTTTTTCTGAAAACCACTAGTCCTAACCAGGGTCCCGGAGGGTCCAGAGCCTATCCCAAAGGCTACAGGCACAAAGCAGGGAACAACCAATAGCAGGGCACACTCACACACCAGTCAGTCACTCACGCACCAGTCAGTCACTCACGCACCAGTCAGTCACTCACTCACCCAAGCACACCTACAGGCAATTCTACGTGTATCACATTCACTGTGAATTTTGGCTTTGTCCCATTCACCCGACTTAAGTGCAAGGCACTGAGATACTACACACTTTGGTGATGTAAGTTGGCATTGGACGCAAAGTGTGCAAGTGTATGTGAAAGGCTTGAGTGCCCAGGCATTTCCTGAAAACAATGGGACTCACTTAATAAGAGGTGAACAAGAAACATGCTACAACTATGTTATCATTTGTTTTGGTTGTGTTTAGGCTTGTCCTTCACTGTAGCCTAAGCTATGCAGTCATGTGACCCTGGTGCTAAGAGACAGCCAATCAGGGCCGCCCTCCGTCCTCACCTTGATCCAGCCGGCTGACCGTGGTATACTGCGCGGCGAGGTCGGCACGGGCAGCTGGGGTGTCAGGGATGAAAAAGGGCACCTGTCCGGGACACCGGATGGAAACAGAGAGCAGTTACAATCAGATCAGTGACCAGAGCAGAACCATCTTCCTGCATGAAGGATTCGGCACAGCTGTCTGATGTGGCCCGACTCCCCCTCTGGGCACCTGGTGTCATGCAGCCTATGGCCCAGAACTCACCAGAACCAAAAAAACACAGTGAAGACCCAAGATGTGAATCTGTATGACGTCAGTCTGACCAAACTAGCAGGACAAGTAATAATGTAACGTAACAATGAACTTGCATTAAATTCTAGGGATACCTGTGTTCTGCTGTCAATTGTTATTGTCAATAACAGACTGTCCCCCCGCTCACTGAAAGGTTTTTACCAGGAATGCCTCCCCACCCCCACTCACCTTGACCTCCTCCGGGGTGTAATGCCGAGGTGTCCAGTCCGGGATGCGACCCATCCCGCTGTCGCCGTTGCCGAACTTCTCGCAGAAGGGTCCGTACTGCGGCTGCGAGTGGCCGCAACGGTGGGGGTCGTGGAAAGCCACGTAGAGGAAGAACGGCTGCTGGTCCTCACGCCGCGCCTGCAGGAACTTCCTGACCAGCAGCTTGATGCGTGTGATGTTGCGGCCCACCTGCAGAACCGAGCCGTTCTCCTCTGTGTAGGCAAAGTCGAAGGGGTACACCTCCCCCGGACCTACGTGCTTCTTCCCGATGATGCCTGCGGAGCAGGGAGACCCCCAGGACTAGATCAAAGTCCGTACCCTAGGGAGGGTTCTCAGAGCGACAGTGCTTAGCACCACGCTTGTGGGAGTTTTACTCACACAAAGATGTTCTGAGGGCAGAACGAAAAATGACTGGCTATCTCTCTGAACCAATCAGATTGTAGAAGAGGTGTGTCCAAGCAACTAGTGGACGCAGGACCAACCAGTCAGATGTCTTGGTCCCACCTCCAGAGAGGTAACCAATCATTTTTCATTCTGTCAACAGAACATCTGTGTAAAACTCTCATGAGCTTACCACCACCCTAAACATGCATTTGCTTGGGGTCCCCTGTTGGCCACAAACAGTCACTACACTAAAAATTAAATATACACATTCCTTATATAGGAGATGCTGAAGCAGCATGTTCTGCCAACCAGCTTGGTAACTATGATTTTCTGACTATTTATTTAGTTTTTGAAACATCTGAGGGAGGGAGAGCAGTGGGCCCAAAAACAACAAACTCCCCCCTGGTAGCTGTGCTGAGGCCCCTTCGCCAAACTGCACACCATTTATTCTGTTTGCTTTAGCGGACACTGGTCAGAGTGATCGGCAGTGCTGACATTTCTACGAACGGAAATGTACCAGACAGGTGGAGGTCCTAACCTACATCTATGGGTCACCTTACACACACACACACGTTGCCTTGCTGTCTGGAATGCACCTGTTTGGATGTTGGCTTGCCCCAGCAGGTAAGGAAGGCTTCGGACTCCATCGAAAGAGTTGAAGTGATGGACATCCTGGTGCAGGCCGTACATTCCATTTTGGTGCTGATGAGAAAACCACAAGTTATTTTGCCTTATGATACAATATGGTGCGATTTTAAATGTTGTGCCTGAGGAATATGTATTTATACATTGGTTGCCTGGCTCTACAAGGATCACAGTACTGCTGTTTCGTACCCAAACCCCTTTTTTCCCTGCTGTACCCAGAGAAGTGTAACGCCGGACGGGGGGCGTACCTGCGGTAGGCCAGTAAGGATGGCGGAGCGGCTGGGCGAGCAGCTGCTGACGGAGGTGAAGGCGTTCCGGAAAATGAGGCTGCGCTCGGCAAGGGCCCGGAGGTTAGGGGTGTGAACAGCGGAGTTGTTGTACACCTCAGTCTCGAAGCCCGCGTCGTCGGCTGCGATCAGTGCAAAATGATGAGTGCTGAGGTCGGATTAACACCTCCGACGCCATGCCTTATAACGCATCCCGATGGAATTTTTTAAACCTGGAACAATGTACTTTTTGGGCAACTAAACTGACGCACATAACTCACTGTGACATATCTATACTTATGCATCTAAATCCCAGGTGATACGAAGTCAAATACAGTTTTAACCAAGGAATCAATAAGATAAACATAGATTAAAATCAGTTTGTGCTCTGAAAATAGCTGGGACTTCCGAAGACTGTCGACTCCCGTTGTAGTAGATAATCAATAGTGCAGCTTTCGCTGCTCACACATTATATTGCTAGTAAGAAACCCGGCCTGATCATGTGCTCCTACGTCAACAGCAGCGCAGTAATTACCAATAATGAGAAGCGCGTTTCTCCTCTTGGAGAGCCCAAGGTTGCAATGGCACAACAGAAATAAGGCAAGCAGGAAACACGGGGCTTTGCTGCTCGGAGCCATCGCAAACCTCGTCGCAAACTTCTCAAAACTTCAGAATATTAACCGATTCGATGAATCAGTCATCGTAGGTATTTGCCGAACATAAACGCAAAACCGCTCCTCCCTCGTTTATTTCTCCAGCCACCTGTATGTATTTTCGTGTTTAAAGTCCGTCCACTTCACTACGCTGCTATAGAGGTACAACCGAGTCCTGCTAATCACATGACCGCAGTCACGTGACTCCGGCGTGACGTCAGAGCCTGTGTGACAGAACAGGGCTTTTTCACACTTACGGATCATGGAAGGAAGTGGTTATGTTGAGACAGTGATTAAAATTATTAATATGTACCTATAGTCAAAGTACATAAAGAAGCGAAAGAGGATATTTTCGGCACAGGCCAAGGAAAGTTGGAGAAGTCGGACACAAATGAGGCATGAGGTAGATTTGTGCTGCTTTTGATTTTATCCTTTGTTCTTTTTTCCCTGAATAGTCCCTGAATAGTGATTTTGCGGGTTAAAATGAAAAGTACGTAAATGTGTAGTGTGATCGATTATTAATGTTGAATGCGAGACGAACCGGTCAAATGGGTAAAAATAAGGGAAAAAATAACAAAAAGACTGCTGTCATTTTAATAATAAGCATCAGGTGACGGTGGGAATTAAAAGGCAATCCGTAGACTCCCGTAATGAAGTAAGCGAGAGTGTGCGCTTCAGCCGCCCCGTCATGTGACCGCCGGGATGCGGGGACAGCGACAGCCGACGCCGGCGACACCGGAGCTCTGCGCGCCTCCTGCATAATGCAAAAGCCGCAAAGCCTTTTACGGTGTCGGGTCTTTTTTAAATCTTCTAGGGACGTGACGCTTGAACTTCACTGAAGACGGACGTCTGAAGGCACCTGCACCCCCAGTAAAACACCGACAAACAGTTTGTTTCTGTACTGACAGGAATGTACTTTTACTAACTTGTTTCCGTGAATCGTGATGGAGAAAAACTTAATCGAGTAATAAAAGAATTATGAAGTAAAGGGAAACTGAGAGACTATAGTGGCAGATTGCTTTAAGCCTGTAGCAGCTTGCTCATCCCGCCCCCATCGGATGCCGGCCGGTCCCGGCACCTCGTGCCGGAGTGAGAGATGATGGAGCCGCTGACGGATCGCCCTCTCCGGGGCGACGGCTCCGTGTGGGAGAAGGCAGCGACGTGCTGCTCCTTCGCCGGCCTGAAAACGCTGCTGCCCATCCTGGGATGGCTGCCCAGCTACGAGCTGTCCTGGCTGCGCATGGACCTGATCGCCGGCATTACCGTGGGGCTCACCGTCGTGCCCCAGGGGCTGGCTTACGCCGAAGTCGCCGGCTTACCTGTGCAGGTAGGGAGTCTTAGCCTCGCCATTTTTCAAACCCTAATCGTCTCTGGCTGAACTGAATATTGAACCATAATCACTGTAAGTACCGTACCGTTTTACTACCCAGAATAATTCCGTCATAAACATTACAGTCGCATTGTATAATAATTCAGTATGGCGCGGTATGTCATTGCTCAGCGATGTGGCTTCGCACCTCCGGGACAGTTGGTTCAGTGCGGTGACCAGGTGGTGATTGAATGTCCTCTCTCCGTTTCCTTTTTTACTTCGGTTTCCTCCCACAGTCCAAAAGGTGTGATTAGGTGTGTCTAAATTGTCCTTTGTGTATGATTGTACCCTGCGATGGCCTGCATTTCCTGGGATTGGTTCCAGACACATAAAGATCCAGTTTTGAATAAGTGGTTATGGAAGATTGTTTGGCATACAATGGTTGACTTATCATTTCAGCTAACCCAAGTGTATATTGAATTGAAAGGCTTTTACGCCGAGTCTTAACTACATAATGCAGTTTAACATTTGTGGTTCATAAGTGTGAAAGACTTAGGAGAGGTAGCACATTCTGACATAATCAGTCATTATTTCCTCAGAGAATCGGTAATCTGAAAACACCGAGTCTTGAAAAGGTATCTGAGCTTTTTATTCAAAGAGTTAAGATCTAATTAGATGTGCTCTGTCCTGTGTCTCCTCCCTCCAATCTCAGTATGGTCTCTACTCCGCGTTCATGGGCGGGTTCGTGTACTGCATCTTCGGCACCTCCAAAGACATCACGCTGGGCCCGACCGCCATCATGTCGTTGCTGTGCGCCTCCTACGTCGAGCAGGACCCCGTCTACGCCGTGCTGCTCGCCTTCCTCTGTGGCCTCATTCAGATCTCCATGGCACTCCTGAGGCTGGGTGAGGGCCTGATGCTCCGGGGGCGGGGTCTGCGAACTCCAGGGGTGGGGTCTGCGAACTCCAATTTATAACTGGTCACATGTTTTCAAAGGTGCAGCAATACAATATGTTTCTGGACTAAAAAGTGTTTTTTAAATATTTATTGAATGCAATATAACGTTCTGTGTTTGTTCCAGAAGATCCACAGATATTTTGCATAAAAGTATTAATCTCTCGCAAAATCGTCTGAAACGTAGGGGAAGGGCTTCTCGTATGTAGATGAAAGAAACTTCCAGAAAGCTGCCCTGACAGGCAGGAAGTTGTTAGGTAGTTGTGCTCTTTCCTCCGCAGCGTGATTCTCCGCTGACATCCGGCAGTGCACTGCAGAGACGCGGTGCTCTGCACCTTGTGTCTGTGTGTTTCAGTTCCTCTAAGTGACTAATCCTCCAGCTCCTTAATGTTGCAAAATGAAAGAAAATGATTAGCGCAGCAAAAAGATGTGATCCCTAGCCTTGATAGGTCAAGGGTGTGACTGTAGTTCCCTATGTGGGTTCTGAGCTTGTGGTCACCATCTCAGCTTCTCTTTCTTCTGATGTTTCTGCTCGTCATGCCAGGGGAGGCTGTTGGGTTTTTCCATAATGCCGCACTGTGATCTTGTCTTGTGGGGAAGAGCAGCGATTCTTCTGACCCAGTGGGTCTGTGTGTCTATCAGGCTTCCTGCTGGATTTAATCTCCTACCCTGTCATCAAGGGCTTCACTTGTGCCGCGGCCATCACCATCGGCTTTGGGCAGGTGAAGGTGAGTTTGGCTGACTTTCCTCCACCAGATATGGGTCACAGGTCATAAGCTACACCAGTGGTTCTCAAACTTTTTTGCACCATGACCAAATTTCCACCGTGCCAGCTCAGACTCCATATCAAATATAAGTTTAAATTAACGCTATGATCAGGCTCACAGTGCACTCTGCAATTTACGCCAATCAATGCATATCGCAAGAATCTTATTGGACGTGCCAGTGAATTTTAAATTAAGCATCTGTGGTTTGACTTCTTGGATTGGTTGAGCGTTCATTAGTTTTGTACTAAGCAGTTCTACCGCACAGAAAGTGTGTTTAATGCCCGTCTTTATTCTTGTCTTCTCCCTGCAGAACCTCCTCGGCCTTCAGAACGTCTCCCAGCATTTTTTCCTTCAGGTATACGACACCTTCCGAAAGATCCCCGAGGCTAGGTGAGCTCCTGCATTTTTCATGAAACACGGACAGCGTGACATCATCGCCCCAGCAACATGCGCTGAGTGTGATTGGGCCACGCTGGGGCCTGTCTCCAGTCAGTGGCTTAAGTGCCTGGGCGGAGGGGCCTGCTAGCCAAAGGAAGCGTGTTAGTGGATAGTTAGATGTTGATAATATGTGTTATTGTTTGTGTCATGCGGTGAAATAACATATCTATTAACTGTGGGCTGCAGGAATACATTTGATTTAGTACTTGACACATATTAGGTATTATCTAAAGGCGCGTGCTAATTTAGTTGCTAAAAACCAGCCAGCTGCTCCTGGGGGCTGATGTTTCAACGTTCTCCCCTGCCTCTGCTGTCACTCTCAGGGTGGGCGATGTGGTCCTGGGCCTCCTCTGCCTGCTGTCCCTGCTCGGGCTGATGTTGATGAAGAGGTCCCTGGGGCCCAACCCCGAGGATCTGCCCGTCTGTGTCCGGCTCGCCCGGGGACTGATATGGGGCCTCGCCACAGGTGTGACCCTATCCTGTCAGTGCCTGCCGTGGTCCCGTATCATCACTCCCAGCTTTGCTTTGGCCGTTCCCTTTCAGTACGCAATGCCCTGGTGGTGATCAGCGCGACCTTGGTGGCGTACTCCTCAGAAGCTGCCGGGCACCACGTCTTCACCATCACGGGGAAGACCTCCCCCGGCCTGCCGCCTTTCCGGGTGCCGGCCTTCTCCGAAGCCATGGTCAACGGCACGGCGCTCTCCTTCAGTGAAATCGCGTTGGTACGTGTCCCAGGGGCATGTCAGAAAGCACACTAACGGGTACGAGTCGCTGGCAGACCGCAGGCACGCTTTAAGTGGTTTAGAAAGGTAAACAATGCTTTAGGGGCGACTGACTGGATTTGGGGCCTTAGGGTGAAACAACAGCCTATTGGAAATATGCTACTAAAGCATGCTAAACTGTGGTTTCCTATCCTACAGGGGAGCAGAACTGTCATAAAAACCCATATTGATGCCTGAAAATGCCATACTTTTTCTAACCCTAACCCTAGCCTCAGTTTGCTAACCCTAATGAAAGTCTTGAAAAGTGGCTGATTTGGATGCTGATCTGACTGTGCTCAGGGTGCCTGGTACAGCTGCAGCAGGGTACTGTAATTCCTCTGATTTGGCATGAGCTGCGATGGGCGTTTTTTTATCCTACACGAATGTGAAAGCGATCTGTGGTCCCTTTTGGGGTCGAACATCACATCTCCCTTGGGAGACGGTAGCGGTCCAGTTCTGTTCCGGGCCTGACGCGTCTCTCCCCTCTCAGGACCTGGGCGGGGGCCTGGCCGTTATCCCCCTCATGGGTCTGCTGGAGAGTATCGCCATAGCAAAGGCCTTTGGTGAGAAGGACTCCTTGGTCCGTTTAGCTTGAAGCTACAGCATCGATGTTGGGTGCAGTTATTCTTTTGGGGGCGGGCTTTGCTGATGTCATTCCTCTTGTGCCCCATCCCCCCGCCCCACAGCGAGTCAGAATGGCTACCGCATCGATGGTAACCAGGAGCTCTTTGCCATCGGTGAGTACAGAAAAGGCACACCAGTGTGCTTTACTTCCTAAAGTCTCGGATGTTAGATGCCTTCACACGACCGATGGGCCAAAACAAATATCTAACTGCTGCTGATGGTGCTGTGTTCCTCATTCTTTCTGTACCCACAATGCCCCTGGGTGCTGGACCCTCTCCCACGCCTGCCCAACCTCCCACCGCAGGCCTCACTAACCTCCTGGGCTCCTTTGTGTCGGCGTACCCTATCACAGGAAGCTTCGGAAGGTGTGTCGCCGTGGTGATGTGTGTTGCTGTGGCGACGTGTGTCGCCATGGTGATGTGCACATGTGGGTGCGCTAATCCCAGTTGTGTTTTTCTAGGACGGCGGTGAACTCTCAGAGTGGCGTGCGCACACCTTTAGGGGGTGTCTTCACCAGTGAGTAACGTCCTCCTGACTTGAAAACAGTCCTGCCCTCAACAGCGGTGGCCGTGAGCCCCCTAAGCGTTTGTCTTTCCACCCCCCAGGTGTGATCGTGCTCCTCTCCCTTGCCTTCCTCATGCCGATCTTCTACTACATCCCCAAGGCCTCGCTGGCCGCCGTCATCATCTGCGCCGTGGCCCCCATGTTCGACTATGGCATCGCTATGAAGCTCTGGAGGGTCAAACGTGAGCGAGCTGCCTGCTATACCTCTATGTGTTTGTATGTGTCATGGGAAAGAGGTGGAGTGGCCACTTGGGGGCGCTGTGAGCATGACCTCTCCCCCCCCGCCGCAGGGCTGGACCTCTTGCCCTTCCTGGTGACGTTCCTGGTGAGCTTCTGGGAGGTGCAGTATGGCATCGTGTGCGGGATAGCCATCTCTGGGGCTATGCTGTTGTACCACGTCGCCAGGCCCAGGCTCAAGGTAGACCGTCCGTCTGTCCCACAACTAATGGGTGACTCTCTCTGTTCTCCATAGAAATTCATTTGGGGGTGGGGGCACAGCAGCACCCCGCTGAAAATTCCTGAGGATGGAGTAGCTCAATGTCCACTCCTGTAACTGCAGTTTATTTAAGTGGCCAATAGGTGGCATCTGTCCCGGTGATCAGCTGTATATGTTCCCCTGCTGTCTGCCACAGTTGCGTGACCATGGCGTGCTGGTGGTGGCACTAGACAGCGGTCTCAGTTTCCCTGCCGTGGAGTACATCAGCCGGGTGCTGTACACAGAGGCCTTGACAGGTCAGTGTCCGCAACAACCCACAAGTTTCACACCACACACCTGGGTCTGAACAGCTGACCTACAGGTTACCCCAAAGACCTGCACACACACTGGCCCTTTGTGGGTAAGACTGGCCATTCTTGCTTTGTGGTTCTAATCTAAAAAACTAATTGTTTCATTGCAATGAAAAGCCAATATAATTAAGCATTTTTAAATTTAATGCTAATTTAATGTGTCACTTCCTTGAATAACTTGTATCTATTGTTAATTTAAATAAAAATAAATAAACACAATTTATATTTATGCCCTTGGGCCTTTATAAACAAGAATCATTAGCTGGATGACTAAAGATTAAATGAATAACAATATATTTTCGGATGCTGTTCTGGCATCCCTTTGGCTGTACACTTTTGGGTATAACTCTGAGAGTCATGTGATGTGTGAGTCATGTGACATACTGCCTCCCACTCCCCCACGCAGCCTCCCCCCCTCGGTCTGTGGTGCTGGACTGCCGGCACTTCAGCACCATAGACTACACAGTGATCAATGAGCTGCAGGACCTCTTACGGCAGTTCCAGCAATGTGAAGTGTCCCTCATCTTCACTGGTGTACCGGTAAGATTCCTGAGAAACTCTGTAGGGTGGAGCAGCACAGCCCAGGGGGACATAGATATGAATTATAGAGGAGTAGAGTAAGACGGTGAGGCCTGGTATAGATCTATAGAGTAGGGCCCTGTAGAGTAGAATGGTCAGGCCTAGTAGTGAACTGTGGAGTAGGACCCTGTGGAATGGTGAGGTCTAATAGGGAACTGTAGAGTAGAATCTTGTAGAGTGGTGGGTCTTGGTACAGATCTATAGGGTAGAGCAGTGGGGCTTGGAACATATCTGTAGAGTAGAGAGGTGGGGCTTGGAACATATCTGTAGAGTAGCGCTTTGTAGGGTACAGCCCTATAGAGTTAAGTACTCTGGATTAGAGTGGTGGAGCTTGGTATAGATCTACAGAGTAGACCGGTGGATATAGTCTCTGGCTCTTCCGTAAATGAACTCGATGGTGGAATTGGTATCGGATTATTTTTTTACTCAGTTTGTTAATACCCCTACCAGGAGAGAAGCCCTTCTTGATCTTGTTTTAATAAAAATAATCAGTCCCTGTGGGGAAACTTGCTATTTGTAGAGTAAGATGTCCCCAAAGGGCAGCTACCCGTAGCGGCACCCAGAGAGCTGGGGGTTAAGGGCCTTGCTCAAGGGCCCACAGACGTGCTGAGGCTGGGTTTGAACCGGCGACCTTGTGATTA
>JAOYFF010000094.1:3686445-3700988 GCA_025773925.1 Cryptomyrus ogoouensis
AAACATGGCCGCCACCGTGCATTTCCCCCACAAAGCAAACATGGCCGCCACCGTGCATTTCCCCCACAAAGCAAACACTCCAGCCAATAGCGCTCCGCCCCCAGCCGGCTGCAGACCCAGCCTGTTTTGCTGTTTGTGGAGATCAGACTGCATATTTTGAAAGTGAGTGGGGGTCACGGCAGGGCGCCCCCTTGTGGGCGGAGTGGCGTCCAGTTTTCCGCTGAGCAGGGCCGTGCTAGTTCGCCTTTTAGCGGGTTAGCATGTGACTGTCGCGACCCCCCCCCCCATGCAGATAGGCTGTGCTTCACCCCTCACTGACTCTCAGCAAGCTGCCCCAAGCTGCCCCAAGCTGCCCCAAGCTGCCCCAAGCTGCCCCAGCCCCTACATGCACAGCAAGGCCTCTGTGCATCGTCTCCGATGTCTGTGGGAAATCACGGAGGGGATTCCTCAGCCCCGGACTTCTCCTCCAATGGGGGCGGCCGGATGAACCAAGCGAGGAGAGTAAACAAACCAGGAGAGGGGCCACGACCACGTGTGCAGCCAGCGCCGGTGGGGCGGGGCAAACGCAGGGACCCTGGCTGTGATCACACTCGCCTCGGTCAACAACGTGGGGCCCCGATGGACACCTCCCACCTACTCCGCCCGGTGGCTGACACGGTTCACATGGCAACACGCTGGGGGGGGCGGCTGCCTCTGCCGGGGTTCCGAGGGTATCCTTAAAGTCTGAGACCAGATGGAGCCCCACCCGGCCTCTAAAAATGGACATAACACTGACACATGGACACATCGTCCCCACCTGTCCCATGCCACAAATACCAGAGGGTCTCCATCAAAATCACCATGACAACAAGAGCAGACCGGACGGGTACCTCCTCCGCAACACCCTACAAGGTGACGTCATTTCATAGAAATGGCCAGCGTGGTTTCCCAGAATCCCCCAATTCACACATTTAGAGGAGGAAGTCAGCCAGTGCTCCCTGGCCAGTGCTGATTGGCTGTGGAGATCCACCCCCAGACACCCCCCACCCCTCACTGGCCAGAGCGAGACTGGGGCTTGCCTTCAGCATCTCAGAGCGTTCTCCAATGTGGTCAAATCACAGTCAAATCAACATACTGCCACCTTGAAAATACACCCCCCCCCTGCCAAGACCTGCAACTCTGGCACCACTGATTAGTTCCTTGTTGCTGTGGCACCATCACTGCACCTTGGATAAAATTGTAATCAGTGTTCTCCTCATTTGCATATTCTGGGGCAGCCAATGAGAGGTGGGTCGCGACCCCCTTAGACCTGTGCCGAGGCCTTACGTGACAGTCTGGCCCTCGCACCTCCTCCGGAACACGAGGCCCTTAACTCATTTTCACGGCTCCCGAACGGCCAGAGGGTAATGTTATTAGTTCAAATACAAAGTGTTTTTACAGAGGTGTTTTCACAAGGCTAAGCTAACACTGAGATCCAGAAGCAGGTCCCCAAAGTCCCTGCCGAGTCCCCTAAGCTGAGCGGACGGCTGATAATGTGACTAGAGCCGTTCTGTCAAGTGGGGGCCGCACCGGAACCGTCCAATCAGGGAGCAGCTTCAGCCATATGTACAGTCGCTGAACCTTTTTGAAAAAATACATCAAAACCACTCAGTACATAAGGGAGCTTAATTAACACACATACCACTGAGCGATGGACCTACAAACAAGACATTTAATTTCTACACCAACTATTGCACAATATAAACACTTAACTCCCACTATAAGTCCCAATAGCTTGGAGCCCCTTATTAGAAGGACACTGTTAGAGCTACCACCGTCTGCAGAACCTTTTAGAATATTTATGAGTGGCTCAGTGGGTCTGCCACCAGAAGGTTGCTGGTTTGGATCCCTTGCTTAAACGAGCAGCCAAATCTCCATTAAGTCTTTGAGGATCTATGTCTTAAAGAAAGCAGAGCTAGTTGAGATATATGGAAACTAAAAACATTCTGAAGTATTGATTCTCGTACACGAACAAATGATCTATTATTCTTAAACTAACATTTAGCTTCCAATAATGTGATCAGGAGGGTAATGTGTTTGTCACGCTACTTTTTAAGAATAATTTTAAAAAATTGTATATCACTTTTCCAAAAAATGGTGCAAATTGAACAAAACACTATCCTGGGGTTTCAAGTGTCAAAATCAATGTAATGAGCATTTTTTAGAAGCTACTGGGGCATATTGAGGATTAGCAGGAGGGGATCTGCTGGTCAGCTGGGACATAAATCAAGCAGCATTATTAAATATCTTATTAAAAGCAATGAAAGTAAGCGGCTCAAGGAAAGTCTGTCAGCAGAGGATGTGATTAAAGACCAAGGGTCACAGAGAAAAAGGCCTCCATCTTCCCAACGTCTGTGTTATCTGCCTGATAGCTGCATCTCCTGGAAAAGGCGTAACCTTTTTCTGTGAAACGGAAAAAGCAGTTTGCGTGAGGCTAACCATAACCATAACCATAACCGCACGCACAAAAATATGATTATGATATTATGGTAATATGACTGTCACTGGTCACAATCATATATTTTCAATCGCTTGACTTGACTTGCAATTATGAAAATATATGATTTCTGTTCATGGCAGTCTTGGTTGCTGGTGATACTGCTGTGGTTTTGCATGACCTGCATTCATAATTGAAGGAAATGCTAGATTTCAATTAGAGGTCACTGAGAATAAAGCAGTTTCCCCCTGAGGTCTGTCTGAGGTAATGAGCCCCTATCCTACATAATCCTAGAAGCTGCCTTAACCTTGAGGCAGTGATTTATGGGCGGGGAGAGGAAATGAAAAGGAAGAAGGTCAAACCCCAGCCCTCTGCTGTCCACCCCCCATCCAGCCTCACTCACACAGCACCTCCCCCGGCTCCCATGTTAACCGCCCCCCCACCCAAGTTGTCCTGCAGATCTGTTTTGGTTACTCTTACACCTCGATAATCTACACCAATAAATCAGCTGCATGAAACAGGTGACCACCCCCCACAGGAGGGAGAAGTCGAAATTGGTGCCGTGGCGTGACGTATTTACAACTCGCTAATGCCGCTGGCATTTCACGTGGTCGTGTTTTGCGACAGGGGAAAAGCGATAACCCGGCGATGGAGAGATCAAATCTAGCGTTCCTAAAACAAACAGCGTGGCAGTGATGGATCGCTTTCGATCTTGGGAGGGGGGGTGAGTTCGGCTCCCACGTTGACACCCCCCCCCCCCCCCCCCCCCCCCCCCCCCCCCCCCCCTCCTTCCTTTTTTCTTTTCTCTTCTTATGGTGAGATGCGTACAGCCCGCAGAAACGAAGCAAGAGTGGAGGGGGGGGGGGGGTTTGGCGCCCACGATGGCCCCCCCCCCCCCCCCCCAATGGTTTTTCGAGTTTGTCTTATCGATGATTCAGAAGTTGAGGTTCACAGCTAATGGTCCACAAATCAGTGGGCCTGCCAGGGGGTGTAATTTTGGTCATTTTTCTAGAGCTTTCCAGTGCTAATCCATGATTATGTGGGTGGTCTATTCCAGGTATCTAGAACCAGTAAAGCTGATCATTCAATTCAATCCAATTCAATTCCATTCAATTAAATTCAATTCAATTTAATTCTAGATTAGCAGATTCAATTCAAACCAGTTCTTCATTGTCCTTTATACAATACAATGTATTAAATACTATGGAATTCCTCCTTGCATGCTTCCTCGCAGACTACAGAATGACAAGAGAACATGTTCACAAGAGTACAGCTTAAGAAAAATAATAAATAAAAAATACAGTAAATAAATACAGTTCATAACAAATAAACAAGGAGAGGTATGTTGAAAGTGACCAGGTCATATTAGGTCATATTATACCTATTTTTCACACTTGTGGTGTCCTCATTTTTCCTCAGGGATGAGTTAAATTGAAGGTTAATCTTGGTAATCACCTCCTGGTGTTTTCATGTGGCTTTTCGCTAAGCGACGCTGGGTTATCTGCTCTCGCAGCACAGTCGCCCTGGTCACCTTCTGCTTTTAAACGCCGGTTGTTTGCTTCCTCTGCTTTGAAGATGTTGTTCTGGCTAAAAATGTTTAAAGAAAACAGCTTGCACTCCCCCAGGTGGCCCTGAATCTTTCTGCAGACGTTCCCTCGGAGGTTCCGGTGTTTGACCAGTCTTGTCCTTCCTGAACCTGCCCGGTGCCCGACGTGCCGGGCCCAGCCCTGCGGCGAACATAAACCTCGACGCTTCAAAACAAGGAAAAATAAACAGGACCTTGATAAAGCAGAGGCCTGCGACCCGGCTGACCCTGCCTGTTCCGATGTGAGCCTGGGGGGGGGCACGTGGAGGTGGTGAGGTAGCGGGCAAGTGGGCGGGGGGGAGAATCACCAGCTGACCTTGCGAGGGCTCTAACCCAGGTACCATCACGGACGGGGGACTTTGTAAACAGTTTGAGTGGCCGGGGGCGAGACCGGAGGGTCATTCATTAGGGCAACGTCTCAGATGACTTTATCCAGAAGCCTCCGACCTTATGCAGGCCCGGTGTTTCAGCTGGGGAGGCACCGAAATAACTTCCAGACTTTGCTCAACATCCTGTGAAGGCAGCTTATAAACAACGCAGCAGTGCACCCAAGGGGGTGGGGGGGCATATCATTATTGTTGTGTTTGTGCCTCAGCAGGTTAAGATACTGTGCTTGTGAACGAAAACAATAGGTTTAAATCCTGCGGTTGACAGAATGATGTCACTTATATGTTTATGCAGTTACTCTTTGAAATGAGCTGATGTTCTGCACTCCAGGGTTTAAGGGCTGCGTCCCTCGGGGAAAACATCCCTGGACGTTTCGGTTCAAAATCCGGGTCCTTAACGGCTGCTCCACCTGCAGGCTCTGACGTGAAGCGAGCCACGGAACAGCCCCCCGATGCATTTCTCTGCGTGTCGGCCGTCGTGGTGGACGTCGGAATGTCACGAGGTCACATCCCGAAGGATTTGAATCCTTGAGTGACCACCGGCATGGATGGTGTGTGTGTGCGCGCGCGGAACTGGACACAGGTGTGTTTATCGAAAAGCCAGAAAGTTATGACTCGGCTGGCATGTAAACTGTGGCAGAGTTAGATCCCTGACATGCTGTTATCATTTTTCTAACTAACTCTGCCCTTTACTCATTTATACCCCCCCCCCCCCCTTAAATCACATCTGCAGCGTATGGCTTGCTCGTAAAACTGTCCCTGCTTATCTGGCTAGGCACGAGGAGGACTGGGAATGACCACATTGAGGTGGGGGGAGGGCGGCTGAGGTTGCGTGTGTGTGGGGCGGGTGGCTGTGGTGTCCTTCGGCTGCTTCATCGAGCTGCAGCAGAGGTGCCCGGTGTAGCTTGTTCTGGTTCTTTCCACGGCTTTCCACGAGGGACCATCAGAAGGTTATGGGAGGACCGAGGAGTTCCCCCTTGAAGAAATTTGAGTTTTGGGGCCCCTGAGATGCACGGCAAGATGGAGTTTCCACACAGAGCCCCAAGGCTGGAAAGACAGACTAGGAACAATTTAAGGGTTTTACCATCCAAACTTATGATCTGAGACCACCGTGCAATGCGTCAGTTTGGCTTGATGTGGTTATGTTGGTCTTTCAGAATGTTCTAGTGCAGTATTTCCCAATCTGGCCCTTGGGGACCCATGGACAGTCCACATTTTTGCTCCCTCCCAAACAGCTGGGAAGGAGCAGAAACATGAACCTGTGGGTCCCTGAGGACCGGGTTGGGAAACACTGATCTAGCGCATCGTCTCCGAAGGGCTTGGCGGGCTGCGCTTTCACGCCGCTCCCCCCCCAGGGGGGCACATGGAGTATTCTGTTGAATGAGCAGCAGCACACACAGGAACACCGATTGCCAAATTTTGCTTGACGTTAGCACCAACAAAATTACCACAAAACACACACACACACACCATCTTTTTCACATCTGTGGACGAGAGCCTCCAAGGAGATGATGAGCCTCCTCCAAATTTGCCCAGTTAACATTTCCCTCACACACCGATGCCTGGCCAAACTCTTCTTCCACAGAGAGAAGCAAACAAGATCTTTTTTGTCTCTGGACTGGATGGACAGGAGCCATTTTAGCTCCCTTCGAATTGGACACACCTGCCAATAGCAGGGCTCTACATATAACCCCCCCTGTGTGACACCGGCATTACGCATTTCTGCTCAGGCAGCCCTAGCACAGGTGGAATAATGTAATTTTAAATTTGATTTTAATATTAGATCGCTGTTATTTTTTTCTTATTGCGATTTGCTGTGGTGTTTAAGTACTAGGCGTGTAAAAGCGGTTCCTAAACCTGTGCCAGAACAAATTTGGAGAAATAAGTTTAAAATATTTCCTGAGCGAGAAGGGGGGTCCAGGGCTTATTTGTAATGGAAGCGGGTCTCGCGCGGCTGCCTCGCACCCTCTGCAGACGCTTCCCAGCAGCACGAGCGCCCAAGCACCGCTACTCAACCTCCACTGACACCCCCCACCCCTCTAAAGTTGCGATTTACTGCATCTGTCTAAACAAACAGGGTCGGAACCTGGCTTGGGGGTGTCGGGGTCTGCGGGTGACCGCGCTCCGCGCGGAGCCGCGTGCCACAGCCCCTAGACGCCTGGTTTCTTATGCAACCCGACCGCACACAAGCAATTAAGCTGCTCCGCGATGTTTAAAATAAAGTGTTTCCTGCCTAGAATTAACTTCATAAATACGTGCATTTACTGCCTTTTGCTCCCTACTTCTAGACCCCCGGTTTTTTCTGCTCTCTTCACACTCCCTCCCCCCCCAGACACACACCATACCCTTTCTCCGTGCGACTCGATACAATATTTTCACGGTAAATGGAGTAAGGGCTAAAGAAAATACTTATAAAAATCTTCTCTGTATATTTTCATTTCTGTCCAAAAGTCACGCTTGCGTGCATGTACTGTGTGCTGTGAAAATATTATTTTATGGTTCTCAGTTATTTTTAGTTACTCTTTCTGGTTGGTTTTGGTCCCATGTACGGTACACCTTGTTCCATAAAATAAAGGTGGTTTCTTGTATGCAGTCTAAATATTTTAAAACCGACATTTAATAAATGTCTTTTCATTAGTGGAATTAAATTGATTTAGTAAGCATGTATGGATTATTCGTGCTACAGATTTAGGCTATTTGTCAGATGCAGCACGTAAATACATTAATGTCCATTTATGATTTGACACACCTCAACTAAGACTTAATCATTAACAAAATTTAGGCCTACTCTGCGTTTTATTAAATTGGGATTATGAGGAGAATCTATATAATATTTCTGAACGTCAACGCCGCAAATATATAGGAAAATGAAAATAAATGTCATAATCATATAATTTTTATTATAGGCTAATAATCGGTTATTAAATAGTGTCGCTATTTTACTAAACATATATATATATATATATATATAGATTCCTAAATAATAGTTATTTTTAAATTACATTTCGCCATAAGTATGAAAAAGTCGTAAATCATTGAGCTTTTCCTGGATTCGTTACAACGTTTACAATGTAAAAAAAATACTGACATAATAGTGAACATTTATCATTAATAGACATGCTTGGTGACAATAACGGTATCAGAATAATTCGATTTTACTTCCTTTTAAAACTTAGATCCCTGAAATATAAATCAGCTTATATAACCCGAGATATCTGTAATTTTAATATTAAGTTACCCACTTAATATAAAGGAAACGAGGCAGACTCGTAAATTAAGAAAATATTGTCTATGTAAATATATTAACATGTGCTGTAAGCGAATTCCATAGCACTCAACATTGCTTTTCTTTGTTATTTGGGCATATTTGACAGTTTCTGGCAGTTACCTCGACAGAATATTTTAATGAATTTGCTGGCATACGTGCCAAGTTTGCACAGGAATCAGCGTGGCTCAACTAAAATTGATAATTTTTGTGTGTCTCCTTGTCTGCGTAGATCGCCAGGAGATCAAGATGAGGCAGCCGTCATAAAACATCCGCAGACTTTGAGGGAGAACACACACGATTGTATGCATATCTTTGTGGGGACTCTCATTTCTATAGGCATAACCCTAATCCCAACATGACGACCTTAACCCCTACCCAGCCCTAACCTTAACCATAAGGTCACCAATCAAAATACAAGCCCTCTGGAATTTTTAGTTTTTTGATTGCAGCCTCATATTTTCATAAAACTAAGGTTATCCTTGTGGGAACGGAAGAAATGGTCTCCATGCACAAGCTAAAAAGTTAAAAGTGTTTATCATACTGTGAGGAAATCTGGTCCCCACAATATCATAATTAGAAACACACACACGCGCGCACGCACGCGCACCTACGCACGCAAACACCGCGCACGAGCACAAACACACGCGCACGCGCACACCGCGCACGAGCACAAACACCCGCGCACACCTCCTCGCTCCTCGTGCTCCGGACGCAGACACAAAGTGCGCACACAGGAACTCGTCTGAGGTCTTCATTACGCAGATGACTTTATATGATTCTTTCATATTTCGCAGGAAACATTTATCTGTGTATAAGCCTCGGAAATATATCGCTTTACCTTCTGTTGTAGCAACATATCCAGTGCAGTGCCATTAATAACATTTACCATCATTGCTGGGAAATGCCGACACAATGAAAAGTGACGGCAGTAAATCCAGTATAATAATTCATTATCAATGTTTTTTTTTTGTCTCCCCGAAGCAGCGCTGACTATTTTGCGGCTTTTACGTCCTCTTTATTAACTTCACCCTTCTTGGTTTGCTGATTCCCACCTGACTTTTTCTTTGGGAAGAAGAAAATAACCAAACCCCTTCTTGGCTTTTGACAGAGCCAAGAGTCCCCGCAGTTATCGGGCTGTTTACGGCCAGATTTAACCCTGTATAACCGAATCGCAAAGCATCGACGATCCTTCCCGGTCAATTACAGCCGTTGTAGGCCTAATTAAATTGTACTTTCAATTAACAATGGCATAGTTTTAATAAACAGTCGTAAAAATGTTTTGCAGTTGGACGTCATTGCATTAATCCATCTTTTAAATGCTGAACAATTAGCTGCATTTCTGGAAAATGACCAATAGGAGAGGCCGTTATTAGGGGTGTGCATGTTACAAGGCTTTTACAGGATGTTATCTAGAATTATTGAGGTTTTGGAGCCACTGTGCTTAAAACGGCTGTGGTGGCTTCCTTAATTTTGATTTTACGTTGCTGGTCTGTAAAATTAAGCCCGTTAAAACCTGTGTTCCTTGGTGGTAGAAAGTTAATACCGGCCTGGTATTGAGGTCAACAAGCTCATAACTGGATGGGCGGCAGGGGGTGGTGGCCAGCAACGGTTAACAGAGGTGGGGGCGAGGATTGGCTGAGCGGAGCCCCACGTCACCATATCAGGAGGCGCAACCTGAGTACAGTGGGGCCAAGAGGCCCCAGGGGCTGACTGGTCCTGGGTGCGAGCGGACAACCCCGGAAGGCGAGTCGGAGCCGGATTCTGTATTACGTTTCTGCCAGACACCAGGGTCGTCAGCCTGCGGTATGGGGACGCTGTAAAAAAGCCTTTATGTATTCCACAATTGCTTAACAGTTATATAAAAATACCACGAAGTGCCCCTTTGTTTGGGTTTCAAGCGCCTGCCCCCATAGTTAAGGGGTAGTGCTGTGCCTCTGCGGCAAGCCGGGCTCCGTCGTCGTGGGTCACCTACCGCGTCTGTTCTCGTCAGGCAGCACAATTACAAACCACGATTACAAACGCCATAGGTATAATTATTTGCTCTTCAATTGTTTGCCGATGGTAACGATCATGAGCGGCAATAAAACAGGTAAAACTGTTAAACTTAACAAGCTTGTCTCCCCCCCCCCCCATTTAATAATAGCACAATGCTTTTCCATTTTTATGATTGGCTGTTGTTTTTTTTTATAGCTTTAGCCAAATGCTCTTAATGAAACGCAGGTCCCCGGGCGGCCAATGAGAGTCCAGCGTGTTCTTCTGGGTGAGCACATTCAGAGGCGAGGTCAGGGGGATGTGAATGTGAACATGCCCCCCCCCAGAAGAACGCCCCTTCAGCTGAAACAGCCCCCCTCCTTGTAATCTGAGGAGGCAGAACTGAAGATGAGGCTTATTTCAGTTGGCCGGGGCAGAGACCGGCACGTTTAGGTCGGGGGTTGGTTCTGACCGTCCTTTCAGTCCGGTTTGGGAGGTTCCCTCTTCACCCTCTCCCTCCCCGACTGGATATCACATGTGTGACAGTGCAGTTCCCCCCCCAGACAGCTGCCAGATGCCCGTCACAGCGCCCCCCTGTGGCGCACCAGTGTGTCAGCCCCTACACGCTCCTGCATTGCCAACAATAGGGACCCTTGTGTGGGTCCGAGGCCTCGGAGGCTGCTGATGTGCCGCATCTGTCTTCCGGGGACCCCCCCCCCACCCCGGCTGATCCTGTCAGCGTACGCCGGCCCCCTCGTTCACACCCCCCCCACCCTCCCGTGCCTTAGCGGCCTTTCATAATATTATGGTTGACTTAAACGGTCCGCAGGCCGAACCCTGCCTAATACAGCCCCCTCTATGCGAGCATAAAAAGCAGAATGGTATAGGTTTACTTTCCATTAGAGTTTGATTCCATTTTATAATCCCCCCGAGCGGACTACTGCCCGTGGTACAAATTAAACACCCCCCCCAAACCCTAGCCAAAAATGGCCCAGTGGAACGGAAACCCGTTTATGGAATCGTCTTCGGAGATTTTTGCCCCAAAAGAGTGTTGGGATGCTGCCAGGAAGAGACTCTGTGATGCTGGGCTGTTTATATCTCACAGGCCGTCCGTGCTGACAATGATCCCGCCCTCGCAGCCGATTCGCTGCCCTCCTCAGTGGCCCAGTGGCGACAGGCGCAGAGTGACTGAAGGTAGTGGCCTGTTGGCCATTAATGGTAAATTGGACTTTAATTAATGGACTATTAGCATCAGGCTGGGGTCTTGAATCATTCCTGTTACATCCTTCTGCCGTTATTTTTTAGAGTCTCCTCCACTGTAAGTATATCTCAGCATCTAAATAAAACGAGAGTCTGTATATGGTCATTATGTTTGCACACATCCCAATCTGCGAACGGGTCGCGCAATGCAAAGGACGCCACTGGTGTGACAGACCGTCCATCCCAGGGCTCTGCCACAGGTACTCACCTCCACATGGTCCTGTGATCTGCACACGTGTCAGATCTGGCTGGGGGGAGGGGGGGCACGTGCCCTGCCAGCTGTTACTCGCAGCCAATAATCATCCTTCTGATTTGTTTTCCTGCTGCACCTGTGTTTTCATCTGTCTGTGGGATCGACGGCCTTCTCAGAATATGTCTCTGAGTGTTCTGGCTTTTTCCTTTGACCAGCAGGGGGCAGAGTGATTCGGGTGCTAGAGTTCAGACCAAAATCAGGAGCATGATGCTGGTAAGCGGACCTTACTGATGTACCCTTAGTCTCGACAGTAAATGCATAGATGCTGTGTGTGTGTGTGTGTGTGTGTGGGAGGGCGTGGTCACCCGTTGTCTCGGCTGAGTACTCACCTGTCCCTGTTCTCAGCAGTACTTTAGTATTACCGCATCTGCCATGCTATGCTAATCCAGCGTTAGCGCCAGGCCTTGTATCCGAAATCCAGCTGCCCCTTCGTCTCTGAAGCATCAGCCCTCAGCCCCTTTATTTTTGTCCCTTTCCCAGCCCAGATACTGGCACCATCCCTGCCTGGTCCAAGATGATCACTAACAAAGGAAAAACTTCCAAAATACCCTCTGGTTCTCCTTACCACCTAGACGCGAGATGATTTCACGCTCATATATGGTCCTGTAATGAGTAATATCCATCCTTCCTTCTGTCCACTTATATCCCCGTCAGGGTCTTGCTGGAAGTGGATCTCCGGCAGCAGAGGGAGCGAGGTGAGGACAAGTAATTATATCTACAATAACCATTATTCGACTGGGAGGCTGTAATGGGCAGATGGTGACTTTTTCACAGTAGGACGACTTCACTTAACTTCAGCCCTCAAAGAGTGGAGGTGGGGGGTAGAGATGGACCCCAACTTCAGCAAAGTTACCGTCAGCGTCGTGCAATCAGCACACAGAGAGAAGGTGCTGGAAAATCACGAAGATGGATTAGCCCCCGCACTGGGGCTGGAGAGTGGATAAACGTCTGAAATAACACTTTGAGAGAACCAATCACAGGGTTGGCAACTGGGCCATGAAAAGAACAACTTCATTTTAACGACATCTCTCATCTTACCTCCCCCCCCCCCACCCCGCAACTCTGCCCCTCCTTCCCACTTCCAACAGGCTACCCCTCCAAACCGCTCTCCCCATTTCACAGGTCGTAGATCTGCCCCGATCCCTCCGTTCGAGCTGGTAATAATGACGGAAAAGGTCCTCGCAGCCCAGAATCCATTGCTCAGCCTGTCTGCACCCTTGTCGGTCCTTGTAGACGATGAATAGTCTGAAAACAAGCCTGTTGCTAAGACAGCGGAGAGAGACGGAGAGAGAGAGGGAAGCATGTGCTTAGTGTGTGTGTGTGTGTGTGTGTCTGTGTGTGTGTGAGTGTGTCTGTGTGTGTGCGTGAGTGTGTGTGTGCGTGAGTGTGTGTGTGAGTGTGTGTGAGTGAGTGTGTGAGTGTGTGTGTGTGTGTGTGTGTGTGAGTGTGTGTGTGTGTGTGTGTGTGTGTGTGTGGCCCTCAGGCCCCACAACCCAACCCCTGCTTCATAGCCGAGCAGAAAAGGACCAAAATGATTATTCCTCAATTCACCAACATACAGCTACAGGCCGTGTCAGGGGATCCCATGTCATTTTGCACACTCGTGTGTGTCCATGAGAGCACCAGGGCTTGTTCCATCCCCCCCCCACATGCATCAGGTCTGGTTCCATTCTCCCCCCCTCCACATGCATTAGAAAATCACAAGCTCACATGAGTGAAGAAGCTTCGTTGTCCTGAGGGACCTTCAGCATCCCACACTGTAGTCCTTTCAGACTGGGGCAGTGGATGAGACCCACTGGTCCTCGCTGCGGCATCGCTGGTGTCTGTGTGTGACTGCCCAGGTTAACATCTGAAGGTCGCTGGTTCATGTCCCAGGGTTTAAAGTAACTTTTGGGCCCCTGAACAAGCCCCTTAACCTCCAGTTACTCCAGAGATGGGCCGACCCTGCTCTCTCAAAAACATGCATCGCTTCGGATAAAAGATCTCTCTGGCCTCCCTGTCTCGGGGGGTGGGGCACATTTACGCACACGGGGCCATCGCAGACAAAGCGCACTGATGTGCTTCTGCATATTCCTGCGTGCACGGGCCTGTCGCCCGCGGCAACGTCGTCTCGCAAACGCAAACATGGGTGAAAAAGCCACTTGTTTTGCTTCCAAGAATCGGTAGCCGATAAGGCCTGGGGTCACCATGGAAACCCAAGCGTTCTGGAGCCAAGATCCAATTTCGGTAGCCGCAAAATCAACACTACTGTGTGCTAAGGTGAAGGGGGGAGGTTGTGTTTTTTATTTAGGAGGTGTGACTTGAGGTGGTGTAGGAAAGTTGTAAGTGGGGGGGGGGGGGGGGGGGGGTGGAGTGGCTGGACCATAGTGTCAGGGGAGGTGTTGGCACGCTCGTCCTGGGGGTAGCAGTTGGAACCGGCCCACCCTCGACAATGAACAGCACCTCTGCTGTACGGAAACAATTGTCTTGTTTACATAGGTCAGGTAGCGTGCAGTTAAACTCTATAACAGGACCCCCCGCCCAACCAAAGCCCTCTAAATCACCCACTACTGTGGCACCAGAGAAAATAGCTTAATATTTAGTTTTTTTTTTAACATGGGAGCGGGTTAGTCTGAGTTAACGTGGATTGTACTCTGAACGGTAAATCTTGCTGCAAACCTGATGGATAGCTCTCTGCTGGATCGCGTCAGATGTGGGTCCAGGCTGAGCGTCGCCAAAAAAAGGCCCTTCATTAATGTTTGTACTGACAAACTGCTCCGTCCGGCGCAGGTGGGGACTGAATCCCACAGCAGCTTCCACAGTCGGTGATCAGTAACATGGGAATCGTCTGCTTATGCTTTCAAGGCCTTGCTCACTTAACCAGTGTCACCACCTTCGGGCACCTTCGGGACCAGGAGAAGATCCCGCTTTGAAGCGAGTCCAGGTTTGGCTGGTCACGGCCTACTGAACAAAAAGAGAAGCATCCATCCATCCATCCTGCAGCCAGTCCAGTGCAGAGTCTGTCCTAAGCAGTACGTAGCACACAGCAGGAGTACAGGCTGGACGACAAATGATGGTAATAGCAGCTCAGAGATGCCAGTTAGCCTAACTGTATGTCTTTGGACTGGTAGGGAGCTGGAACACCCAGAGCACTCGGAGATGCCCAGAGTACCTGGGGTTGCCCAGAGTACCTGTACCCAGAGTTACCCAGAGTACCTGGAGTTGCCCAGAGTACCTGTACCCAGAGTTACCCAGAGTACCTGGAGTTGCCCAGAGTACCTGTACCCAGAGTTACCCAGAGTACCTGGAGTTGCCCAGAGTACCTGTACCCAGAGTTACCCAGAGTACCTGGAGTTGCCCAGAGTACCTGTACCCAGAGTTACCCA
>JAOYFF010000094.1:3752621-3762812 GCA_025773925.1 Cryptomyrus ogoouensis
GGTGGATCTTTCCCTGCATGTTTTCCAGCAGTGGATCCCGGAGCTGGCCCTCTGCAAACATGGTGGATCTTTCCCTGCATGTTTTCCAGCAGTGGATCCCGGAGCTGGCCCTCTGCAAACATGGTGGATCTTTCCCTGCATGTTTTCCAGCAGTGGATCCCGGAGCTGGCCCTCTGCAGAGAGGGTGGATCTTTCCCTACATGTTTTCCAGCAGCGGATCCCGGAGCTGGCCCTCTGCAGAGGACAGCCACAGATTTCCATGACAAGCGCTTACAGAAAACAGACGGCAAAACGGCGGCAAAGCGTTTTATAACCAAAGGAGTTTCTGCTTACATTCGGGATGCAAACAATGGTTACTAGGACATCAAATATTTACCAACCAGCTAATGGAAAGTATTGGCGTTCTCTTCAGGATTTAAGTCAGCATTCATCATCTTTTAAAGTGATACCCTGTCAGTCTGAAACCAACACACTTCCAAATCGTACACAAAAATGATGTGGACTGAACAGCGTAAAAATCCTTACTCCATCCCGGGGCCTGGCTGAAGGGGAAGAAGGTAATTAAACAATTATTAGCATGATTTTTTTCAGACTTGGGTTTGTTTTAATATCCTCACTCGGTCCCAGTACAGCATCCTAGAGCCTGCAGCCTATTCCAGCATGCACTGGGTGTCAGGTCATCATGGACACTTGCTCAAGCAAACTCACACTAGATCATTTAGACCCCAATAAACTTAAACTACAGGTCTTTGGACAGTGGGAAGTAACCAGAGAACTTAGAGGAATCTCACTCGGAGGCGGGATTCAAACCGACAGCGCTGGTGGTGTGAGGGATCATGGGGTCATGCAGGGAAGCAGCCCACCACCCGGATGGAAAAAATCAAAGAGTCATGTCTCACCTCACCTCGCTCACAAGTCTGCGGGAAGCTTTATGACTTTTCAGTCACGGCTCCTGCTCCCCAGGTGACTCATGGGATACGTTTGAAATGGGGCGGAGGTCAAGCAGGGCACACGCCACAACTGAGATCACATGTGCGGTCTCCAGGACCGAGACGGAGGTGGGGGGAGGGACAGAGACTGGAAAATGATCGTGGACCATCCTCATAAGGCGTTTCTAGGTGAGTCCGGGAGCCTGAATGTGTGGAAGAGGATTATGGGAAAAACAAACAGACTCTCCTCTCATGGCACCATGCTCATAAACTGTGTACTTTCCGCAGGGCGTAGCGATCACGTTGCAGCAGCACAGATTTTCAGGTCCCTGCGGACGGATGCCGCCTGTCGGGGTGGCCCGTAGACACGGACGCCGTCACCTCAACGCTTGCCGCGTAACTTCACCTGCTGGTCTGCGCCGATCCCCTGTTGCCGCCAGTGCCATCCAGACGGTGTAATTAGAGGCTGAACCTGCACCTCAGGTGTCTGACCCAAAACACACTGTGTCATTAGTCTCCCGCTTTTAGCTGCGTCTAACTGCTTTTATTTACATGAAAGGAAAAGTGGGATATCAACAAAAATAGGCTAAAAACACGAGCAAAAAAAAATAAAAACCTTCCAAGAAGGGTGGAGGGCTTCCTTTTCCTGCACTAAAAACTTCTGGAAAAAACACCTTCAGCTATTTTAAAGGTAATTTGTGGGAACCCCCCCCCCCCCAATAGTTTTTAATAACCTTGTCGGGACCTTACCTGGTTGATCCTTCCCCTTCCCCCTCATAATTACCCGTGGATTGAAGCTAAAGGTGTGTGGAAGGGGAGCAAAGTTTACTGTTACTGAATCTGACATGCACTATTCCTGAGGACTATATGAATCCGACGTGCACTATTCCTGAGGACTGTATGAATCTGACGTGCACTATTACTGGTGAATGTGTGAATCAAATGTGCACTATTAGTGAAGACTGTGTGAATCTGACGTGCCCTGTTTTGGGAACTGTGTGAATCCAATGTGCATTATTCCTTCGGGCCGTGTGAACTTGACGTTCACTATTACTGAGGACCGTGAATCCGACGTGCGCTATTATTGAGGACTATATGAATCTGACATGCACTGTGTAAATCCTATGTGCACAATTACCGAAGACTGTGTGAATCCAGTGTGCACTATTAATGAATCCAACATGGACTGTTATTGGGAACTGTGTGAATCCAACTACACTGAGGGCTGTAAGAATCTGACGTGCACTATTAGTGAGGACTGTGTGAGTTCGACAGGCACCATTACTGGGGACTGTGTGAATCTGGCACACACAGACTGACAGGCAGTCTGTCAACAGCGGGAAGGTTGTTGTCTCTCTGGAGGAGGACATCATCTTACAGCAGTGGTGGGTCTCCATCCATCCATTCATCTGTCCATTCCCTGTAAGAACTCACTGGTAGGACAGAGTGGGTCATAATCATGGCAACGCCTTTCTGAAAGGTTCCAAGCTACGTACTCTGCTGTGACAATGGGTCCGTCTAAAACCGTGAAGGTCCTTCAGTGCTTGTGGTATTCTGGAGGCCTAGCAAAACTTCTGCAGATCTGTATCTGCTATCATTTTGCATGCGTTTAACTTGACTGCTGATGAATACATTGCAGGCATGTGTGCAGAAGTTTGTGTCTGTGTGAGAATTTGTCTGAGTAACTTAAAAACGACAAAGTGTAGTTCTGTATCTCTTTTGAAAAGTAATTTCAGATAATCTGCAGCATTTTGTGGGAAACACAGCAGCTCAGTAGGTGGTTTTGTTGCTCACTGCTCTAGGGTATGGGGGCTTGAATCCTGCTTGCGTGTCCTCCCTGTGAGTGCCGGGCTTTCCTCATACAGCCCAAAGACAAGCCTTCCCTAAATCACTCAACGTGTGTGAGTGTGCATGCATGTGCCCTGCGATGCTCTGGCCAGGGCGGACCCCTGGCGTGGGCCACCAGCTGCCTGGCGTGGGCCCCAGGCTCCCCATGACTCTGAACAGGATAAGTGCTTGGAAGATGGATGGACGGGTGGATAAATTGCACATATTGTGCAAGTGTGTGTGCCTTGTGATCGAATGGTATCCCGTCCAGAACATTCCTCTGTCCTGTGCATGTTGGGACGGCCTCCAGGCTCGCCGTGAGCCGGTGCTGGCTAAGCAGCCATCGATGGATGTTATGCTTAGCTTCTATGGAAATACAATCAGGATGTATGTACAGAATGTAGAGGAATGTGACACAACAGAAGGTTCACACACATCTGACCCGGCACGTGAGCCTGGCACAAGGCATACTTTCTCCTTGGACACAGTACCAGCGGTGTTCGTGGGCCGCCGGGCCGGGCCTGTAGAACCGGACGGGCCGCCACCCCGCCTCACATTATTACCCGAACCACAAACTCATCAATCATGGCTCCCGGACCGGCACGAGTTGGGTTGGCGTGGATGGTCGCCGAGCCAGAAGTGCTCGCCCCCAGGGGGGCCCTGCACCCCCACCTTCCCGTGATAAATGGGCCCTTTCAGGGCGGCCGACGCCAGGCGGGCTGCGGCACTGGCCCCGGCTGAAGTGGGAGGGGGGCGGGAGGGGACCCAACACCAGCGTGCCCCGTTACACACCTCCCACCACGGCACGCCCACTTTTCTGCCCCAGTGATGGAGGTTATTGTGAGGTCTTCTGCCACAAAGAAAATAACTGATTTTTAATCTATCCATCTATTTTACAGTTCCCTCCCCAGTACATGGTCAAGGCAACATGCAAACTCCACACATACAGCCAGAGGTGGGATTTGAACCCACAACCATGTGAAGCCACTCACAGAGCCACCCTTGCCAATCCTAATGGAGGTGGAGGGGTCACAAAACAATGAAAAAAGATCACGCGTAGGAGAATGAAGCTCTAGAAGGAGCCTTCTGTTGGACCCTGGAGGGAGAGAAGCTCAGGGATTTCAGGGCCCTCAAATTCAGGCTCTCTGGCGACACTGACACCCCTGACACTTTGCTGGTAGCCCCTAGTCTGCTGGACCTTCACGCGGTGGAGAGAGATGGCCTCTGGTACTCCTTCAGGCTCACCTTGGACATGCTGCCGCTCGTGAACACCCGTCTCCCCCCTCCCGCTCGGCCGGCGTCACGCTTCAAGACACCCCCACTCACCCTTCCCGTCTGGTGCCCCCCCTTCAACACTGATCAAATGCCTCACAATTAAAGGCAATTCCTGCCAATGGCGGTGGCGTTGATCACGGGGAGCTCTGTGGGTCGTTGTGTGGGGGCCTCAGGGAGCGTGGGGGGGATTTTAATAGAGCACAGAGTCTAAGGAAATAAGTAGTAATAGTGGGCGGTGGTGGTGGAGGGGGGGCGGGGGTGTACTCTCACTCTGCTTGCTGTTTTTCCACCTTTCCAGTTCAATTTGCCTCTCTGCCCCCTGCCTGGGCCAACTCCAGGCTGCGCTTTCTCCCACTCGGGTGAGGGTAGGGGGGATCGTGACAAAATGTCACAGGCTAACGGAACGGCACGTCCCCCAGGATGTAGAGGAGGCACGGGTGGCGGCTTTCCAGGACTGCGGTGGGATAGCTGAGTGTTTGCAGGCGACTGCCACTGGGCTGGGCGGGACCCTGGGGAATGGGTCCATGCAGGATCCTTCCCACGTAACTGCTGGTCAGACACATTCTTCTATTAACGCAGGACAAAGACATTCAAGCCACACACATTTTTAAAGGTACAACAGAAGGTCCTGGTTCTGGGATATGAAGTGGAACCCCACGGCCTGTTCTCTAAGTGCTCAGTCGTCGGCCCTCTCTATCCAAAGCACAGAGCTAAACCAGGTTTGATAATCACTCATTTAATTTTGGGACCAGGGGTGTGTTCCACAAAGCAGGATATCTCAGTTAGCTGGATTAATTTATGTCATAATCGTCCAATAAGATATTAGGTAAGGAGCATTCCTATTGGACAATCATGACTTCTAGCTACGTTAATGCAGCTACCCTCCTGGTTAGTGGGAACTCACCTGCAATTTGTTTTTATTATCTTTAGATAATTACCCAAACAAATTAACCGCCCTCTTAAAAACTTGTGAAGGTTTAGGAAGAACTTCACACCTGCGATTTCTTCTGAGACCTTCATCAGATGGTCAGATGATTAAGTTGTTCTCCTGGTGGGTAATCTACCTCCCACCCCGTTCTGAGACAGACGAGCACTCTGGATGGGGATTTAAGTTTGAGTCTCCCCCCCCCCCCCTGTGTTGGACTCCAGTAGGGAACAGAGACTGGTGATAATAAAACCATGTCCACCCCCCAAAAAGATTAACAATCCACCAAACAAACCATGTTGCACTCCTATCTTTCATGGAACAAGCAGCAACCCCCCCCCCTCCGACAATCAAAACTGGTGGTGGGGGAGGGGTTACTTCCGTGCCTTTCTTGCTCTAACACACAGGTCAACAATGGAAGTGACCTGCGTTTTATTCGCCAACCACAGATGTGCCTTTCAAACACACACTGGGGCTTGTGCCGGGGGCCCTGGTCAGGTTCCCCTCAGTGTCCCAGCCCAATGTCGAATAGGGGAAAAGCTTTTTGTTCTCATTAGATATCGAGGGAGGGGGAGGTGATGAAACGATCAATAAAAAAAAACGCTGCGTAACTTCAGATAATTGTTAACAGGATCCGTAAATGTGGCCGCTAACGGAGAGGTTCTCAAACGCGGTGTTTGGCCGTAATAGAGATAAATGAAGGGTCCGTCGTGAGCGCCAGCCCCCCTAATAAAGCCCGCCTTTCCTCCGAGCCCTTTTACAGCTAATTAGAAAACATGTCGCAGACTTCGCCTGGTGTAAACAGGGGCCATCTGAGTTTCATTACAATAAAGAAATCAAATAAACACTCGCCCAGGAACAGTAGTAACTACACGCTTCGTTACAGCGCGACGCCGTTGCAGGGACATCATGAAACACTTACCGGGGCTAATTACCGACGTGAACCCTTTAGGTTCGCTACGATAAATATACAAATTAAAAAAATATTTCCACTAGCGTCCAAAATGAGGGTTCCTCCCAAATCCTTTTTTTTTAAAAAAAACGAGAACGGTTCCACAAATCACTTTTAGGCGTCTGATCAGGAACTCCAGCTTTCTCTCTTAAAATCGGGCTACTGGTGCGCGATGCCAAGGACATGCAGGGTCTGGTACAGAGAGGACAATTACTGAAAAGGGGGCAGGGGGGGTTCAAATTGCCCGTTCAACATAAACCGAGCGGATCCGGGCCGCGCACACCGGGCTGGTTAACGTGGCACCCCACCTGAGCCGGAGCTACTGGTGCGTCCCAGGCAGGTGTCGGGACACCGTCGCTAATAATTACCGGCAGTCTTTGAAGGAAAACAGGACACGCTGCCTGATTGCGTTTGTTAACCCGAAGACAAATGCTATGATGGTGAGCGCAGGGGGGGCTTTCATTTCCTCTGTACAATACCGCTGGCACCGTGTTTATTGAAACAGCCCAATGTAGTTATTTCAACTATAGGCAGGCTTAAAAATAAACAGACAGGACCAGCGTGGGTCTAAAGTACGGCGGTGGCTAATTAAAAGCACATTGTAATACTGTAAAATTAATGACCCTATTAAAGTGCGGTTAATCCAATGCAGGGGGAGACGGGCCATTATCAACAAACTCAAAAGAACAGGATGTAAATTATTAGGAGGGAGGGTGCTGGAGATTAATTAGGAGCTTTAACAATGGATGGTCAGCACCTCCCCACATTCAGATTAATCAATCTGACGTTTAAAGAGTCCGAATTTTTAAAAATGCCGAATGATTTCACGCACTGTAAATTATACCTCACACCCTGTTCATACTTACATATGAAATCTTTTTTCATATTGGACTGATTACCACTCTAGTGTAATGGCTGTTTTTGGCTACAACACCCCTGAAGTACAACACAGTCTTTGATGTATTATTTTGATGCTGTTTTTTATGATTTGATCTGACATCTGACCTGTGATTTTGATGCTGTTTTCGATGATTTGATTGGCCGTCTGGCTTGTGATTTTGATGCTGTTTTTGATGATTTGATTGGCCATCTGGCCTGTGATTTTGATGCTGTTTTTGATGATTTGATTGGCCATCTGGCCTGTGATTTTGATGCTGTTTTCGATGATATGATTGGCGGTCTGGTCCATAATTTTGATGCTGTTTTCTAAGATTTGATTCGCTGTCTAGCCCATGATTTCCATTATTAAAAAAAAAAAATATTTTCTACTGAATTTTCAAATTTTGTTAAAATGGGTAAATTACATGACCCACCCATTTTCTGAAGACACTTGTCCTATTCTAGGTAATGTGTGATCTGGAGCCTTTGGGCACAAGGCAGGGAACAACCCAGGACGGGGTGCCAATCCATTGCAGGGCACACTCAAAAAAATATTCATAAAAGACCCCTTATGATGTTTTTAACTTAAACTTGAAATGATCAAGCTTGGAGTGTAACATATTCATTGAGGGACAGTAGGGACGTCTGCAGGCAGCCAAAGGAGATGAGAGATACACATGGAAATGAGGTGAGAATGTGAGTGTTAGGTGGTCTGGTCTGAAATCAAGTTAAAAGGTTGTTTATAATTTATTATAATATATATTTATTATAACATTATTTATTATAATACATATAATAAAGTTTTCATTGCTAAGTATACCTTTGGATATATTAGGGTTACGTTTTATAATAGATTATAATTAGACAATATTTATTTACTTGTTAAAGTTAAAAATCTGTATCTGCATCTGTGTCAGGACAAGGATAGATAAGAGAGACAACAGAGATTCCCACCTCGATTAACTTAATATATTTGCAAAAAATGGTGTAATGCCCCAAAAGTTGTGGTTTTTCACAAATCAAAGGTGACAGCCCTATCAAGGCCCATGCAGCCCAACTACACAAAGCAATAATGCGCGATAATTTATCAACAGTGTGGGGGATGTTGTGTATACAGTGTGGAATCTATGACAGCCGCAAAATGTAAACATATATATGTTAAAATAAAAGAAAAGCACACGACATGTCTTTTGATTACTTTGTGTGTGTCAATCTTCAAGTGTCGTCTTGATTTTTATGGTTTCGTTTAAAGCTCCTTCATTTATCTGTGATTCCAGATGTGTTGCATTGCCTTTGCATGTACTGTACATTTCCACGATTAAGTCAAATTTCCATGAATAGCTAACATTTCCCTTTCACAATTGATTTATTTGGAAAAATACAGCACAGGGCCGCGGGATTTTGATGAATAAACCGAGCTTAAGCATTAAGTTTCAGCATTGTCCAAAAACAAAAGCAGTTTGTTTGACAAAGGTTAAAGTCAAATGCCGTGAAATAGCCTTCGTCTGCACTAAAATGACTTCATACATGATGCCGAATTTCCTGACAGTGCAGAAAATCTCTGGCAGAGTAGATATGGAACAGGCCACGAAACGCTGACAGGAGGATCAAGCGGGCATTCGGAAAATGGCGTCCAGACAGGACGTGATGGATGGGTGACAGTCAGAAGGTGGGGGCCGTGGAGAACCACAGAGACACAGGTAGTGCGCACACCAACAAAAAATGTCTGCCTCCCTGCACTTTGTGGTTTTTTTGGTTGATTTCCCCTGGTGGGTCGTCATTGTTACTAAGCGCTCAAAGAAAGCAAACAGAATGCTTGGATATAAGTCAAAGACATAAGTCAAAATGAATAATTCTGAGATTCCCAATGAAGACCTAATGGAGGGGGAGCGGAAGGTCTAACTCGCAGGACGCCGGCCGTTAGTGTCCTGCTACACGAAAGGAGGGCGGGGACCTGGAATCCCAATTCCCAGTGTCGGAAAGAGTGGGATGACGCAGTGCGGATAAGACTTATAATGATTTATATAAAAATAAAATACAGCAAGAAGAGGACTTGTACATTAATTTACATCTGCACAGCGTAAAGTTTTCCAAGCGTTTATGTGTTAAACACCCCAGTAAGGGGCGTGGTATGATCAACCACAGATCAAATCAGCATCAAAGTCACAGGCCAGACAGCAAATCAAATGATGGATTGATCAAGTCTACAAAATGAATGAAATAATTAGGGTAGTTCTTGTTGACATCCTGTGTGCCCAGACATTTTACTAGTAATGTATGAAAACATTCAACTCCTTGGCTGGGGCCATCGCCATGGAAACCCCCAAAAAAGGCATCGGCATCCACATGTACCCGGAGGTGTGAGGGGTGTGTCTTAATGGAGACCTTGACAGAGGGGGATTCCACGGTAAAGATGCAGAGCATGAACTATACCTAGGTAGGCACCTCTGCACATAGGAGATCTGCTAAGGAACGGAAGACCGTCCCTGACGACATGTGTGGGCCACGGCAGACGCTGTGGACTCCGGGCTCCTGAGTTTGCTTTCCGTAGTTATGGGTCCTGGCCGTTCCGTCATGGTCTGCGATGAGGCAGATCCCCCCCCCCCCCCTTTCCCCCCTGAGCGGTAGCTGACGCTGGCTGCCTGCCATCGTGTCACAGACAGCCGGGAGACCCAGGACTCCAGTCTGCCGAGCTGTCAGGACGTCGCCTCTCACAGTCACTAAATTCAGCACCCCCCGCCTGGAAAAGCATGGGGGCTCACCCGTCACCGAGGCCCTCGCTCAGCCTGAACAAAACCAACCGCTCCGGGGCCTGCATAGAGGCGACCCCTCCGGCTCCCGGCTGCTACAAATTACCCGATTAAAGAGCTTAGGAGTATCATTTTCAGGGGCCTGATCCGGGATTGAGCGTAGCTGTCCGACTGTCGACCCGTCTGTCGCCATCGTGCATGATGGACAGCCAGGCAGGGATGGGCGGGCCACCATTAAGTCACTACTAATCAATCACCGAGCTCAATGACAGGCACACTAAGTCATACCACCAGCGAGGACTGTAATGACACTAATAATTGGGGGGGGGTTTGAAGAATTTGAGGTAAGCGCAGTAAAGCACATTCCCATAGAGTCCTGACGTCTTGGGGTAGTAAAGGATCTATGGTTACACAACCCCCCCACCCCCACCTCACACGTCATTCCATGGGGTCGACTATCCTGACTGTCAGGCTGCCGCTGTGTGACAAAGCCTGAGATGGTGACATCACCGTCTCGGCCCCCCCCCCCCCCCCCCCACCCAAAACCCAACCCCGGGAACGGGAGGGGGGGATGGGGACCCCCCGGGGTGGGGGCTGCGTTTTTTGTTAAGCACACCGCGGGCGGCGGTGGGGGGGGGGGGGGGGGGGGTGGGG
>JAOYFF010000094.1:3787353-3798399 GCA_025773925.1 Cryptomyrus ogoouensis
GCCCCCCACCCCCCACCATGCCTCCACCCCCCACAACAAGCCTCCACCCCCCCCACACAGCAACACCCAGTCCGTCTCTGGCCCAAATGGGCCAAATACAGGAATAATTAGCTAATCTATTACAAGTAGTGTAGATGTGTAGATACATCCCTGTGATGATCTGGCATCTCATCCAGGGTGTCCATTGCTGTGTTCGTCCTGGGACAGAGTCATCATCATGCTGGCAGAGTCATCATCAAGTTGGCAGAGTCATCATCATGCTGGCAGAGTCATCATCAAGTTGGCAGAGTCATCATCATGCTGTAGTGCATAAGCAGTTGAAAGATGGATGGATGGAGATAGAAATATATATATTAAGAGCTGGGCCTCTGTCCTATTGATTTCACACTCTGAAGAAGATCCATCCATCCATGTGATTTTACAGAAGCAGTGCAGGGTCACTGGGAGAGCGAGAGGCCACACTGCCAGTGTCACCGTGCACCGTGTGGCTTTCTGCTTCAGTAGGAAATGATTCTCAAGCCCTCCATCACAGGATGCTTAAGTAGTCCGCCCCCAGTGCCACTACTGTGTCCAATCAAATGGGTCGACTTGCTGTTTTTTGACAACACCAGCGAATCCTGGGGGAGTTTGCACTGCGTTTCAGGCCAAGGCAGAACTCTGTCGATGGCAAAGACACTCAGGCATGATTCCGGCCAACTCTCGGTGTGTCAAAATGACATCTGAGCTCCTAAAGCTTTCTGAATGCCCCACCGGCCGCGTCAGCACCCTGGGACCTGGTTTTGCCAAGGAGACACTGCAGCAGTGACCCGCACGCTGGTCACTGCCTTCCTGATTGTCCTTCTCCTTGTTTTTCGTTTTAACCTTCCACACGCTGAAATTTTAACGTGACAGCAGCTGAAATTTCATCCAGAGTACTCCTGGATCCTCAAATGAAAGCCAGACCCCCCCCCCCCCCACACACACATAGAACATGTGGACGTGGTTACGGGGCCGTGGCACAGCCTGGTGAGAATGGGCACCGTTTTGATCATGCAGCTGACAATGACACTGGGTGTACTGGCCCTGGGAGGATCCGTGGCACGTGGGGACAGGCCCATGAGGGCGGAGCTCACATCAGTTTTCATAGAGGGCTGCTTGGTATGATTCTCTGTGTGTTTGGGGGGGTGGGGGGCAGTCAAAGAACGACGGTCTGACTATATTAGAGTTTTTCGTTCTGAGGGGTATGTCGGCTCAGCAGGTCACAGACACTTGCCCCCCCCCCGCCCAATGCCGTGTCTTCAGGCTAACTATTAGCTACACACCCACATCATCCGCTCTCACTCTAGGGGGGGTGGAGACAGTGCAGTAGGGCAGACTGCACCCCAGGCCGTAATCCAGGCCTAGCGCGGCATTAATGGGTCTGGGGGTAAAAGAATCTGCATAGGAATGCTGTCCCCAGGGCACTTACCCCAGTGTTGGGGGGCAAAGAAGATGTTGGGAGCTTCACAGGACGCTAAAAGCTCGGGATAAATCCTGCGGCTGTGCCCCAATGTTCAGACCCTGAGCCTTTTCCCCATAATGCAGCGGGGGCGTCAAAGCGCGGTCAGTGCAGTGGAGCTGGTGCCTGCTTCGTGTGAGTAGCTTGTGCCCCCCCACCACAGGCTGGTCTGCGTACATGAGGCCTTCAGACGCCATCTCGTGTCTCTGTCCAGATCTCCGTCAGAAGCTCCTATCCAAGTTACTCGCCTCTCGGCAGGACGGGGACCGGCGCCCCCCAGAATGGAGCGCATGGGACGGGCCGACACGGAAACAGGCCCGGCAGCAAGGAGACGGACACCCAGGATGCGGAAAATGAAATGAAAGGGCAAAGGGTCCGAGCGCTTTGTGGGTGGAAAGCCAGTGGAAGGTGTTTGCTAAGAGCGAGTTTGGCGCTGCGGTGCCATTCGGGCCATGGCCACCGTGGCGAATCCGGCCTCAATGGCCTCATTCACGGCGGACTCCAGTCTCGCCGATGGGATTTAAATCTCCTACAGACCGCCCCCCAGGTCCTCGCTGCCCTCTCCCTCCTGGGCCACATCTAGGATAGGGCTGGTCTGGCGGGCGATGAAAAGGCAGCGAGCCCACCCGGCTCCTCCGGCCCGCAGAGCCCCAGGGGTCTCCTGTTGTAACCCCCAGCTTCGGACCACCATCCTCAGCCGGGCCTGTTTGTTTACCAAAGGCTGGGGGAGAAATGCCACCGGGAGGTGGTACGTTGCATTTTGAAACGTGCAGGAAATACCACCCCCCACAGGTGAAAGTTTGAGGAGCTCTTATTTGTGTGCTTGATTCGTGTCGGTTAAAAATACGTCCAGGTTTACCTCGTTAGACCCAGTGGAAAAGTAAACCAAGAAATGCGGAGAGAGGGAGTGAGAGAGAGAGAGAGAGAAAATGCAGCTCGGGAATCGATGATTCGTCGAGGGAGGTGCTGAGAAAAACGAGCGGCCCCTCGAGGTGGCCTGCGGGCACGGTCGGCCGGGTGCTGTGTCTCGTGGGGAACACCATCGCGCCACCCCGAAGCATTCCGACATGCGGTGGGAGCCAAGGCCACTTGCGCCCATGTTTGCTTCTGTATTTAGATGCAGGGTAGATATAAATATTTACCCCCCCCCCCCCGGTGTGTGATAATATCAGGCATAGCCTCGGACAGCCTGGAGCCTAAACGCCATGGGTGGGGGGCAGCCATCACCTCTGGAAGACCCGCAGGGGTAACGTGTGCATGTTTTTCATATGGGAATAGACCATGATCCTCCTGTCCACAGTATCTCCCTTTGGTTCCTGTGGGGGGGCCCAGCTCCGGCTGGTGTGGTCTCACAGATTTACTGTATTCCCCAAAAGGAACCTCTAGTTAAAATGTAGCCTGAATCGATATTGATTTTAATTGGTTTTGCTTTATGTAATTTTGTTTGTTTGGTTTAGTTTATCCAGTTAAGTCACTTAAAGAAGAAAATGATAAATGAATTAAACCAGAAGACTGTGTCCCAAAGAGAGGCTCTCGTCTAGATGACATCATGAAAGCCGGGAGCATTGAGAGAGGCCTCACTCTGCTTGAGTACATCGTGTAGGTACACCCCGGTCAAATCAACTGGGCGTAGATTTCACAGGGGCAGTAAAAACCCAACATTTCCTTCTTATCTTAGTGTTCAGTGCCCAGCTTTATATGGAAAAATCAGCTGCAGTTGAACATATGAGCGTAAAGTGAAACATTCAGCATAAGTGGAAACAGATCCCATAAAGACAGCACGATGAGGGCTATCAGCATGGGCATTTCTTACTCTGCTAGCATAGAGCATGCTCCGTGACCTTTGACCCCACAGGCCATGAGCTCACAGCAGAGCCGGCTGCCGCTCCGAGGGATGCTCCTGTGGAGGCATGACCTCCTGACCTGCTGGGAGCCTGGACCACCCACCGCCCCTCACACTGCCTTGGGCCGATTCATTCGGTCACTGGGCAGGGGGAAGTGTATGGTGGGGGGGGGAGAGGGTGCGGAGAATTAGATAAAGAGGGGGCTGGGATTAATCAACCAGCACCAGCACTCATCCCAAACTGCTGTCAGAGGGGGCTGCTTGATGATGGGCCCAGAGCCTGCATGTCAGGCTCCAGTTGTGACCCCCACCCCAGTCAAACATGGTGGTGGGCACTCTGCGGGGGCCTTGGCTCCCGTGTCTGCACTCCCTGTCCTGCCGCTGTTTCTGCTTAACAGCCACACAGATTGGTCAGCAGCCCTTTACCATTCTGGGAAGTGGTCTAATTACCCAGCAGGCACCGTGATATCCCCCCCGCCCCCACTGCCCCAGGCTTATGTACACCATCCATTCAGGGCATCCAGGAAATGCTCTTCATTTCTCTTCAAGATGCACTCATGCTTGTATTCATATCTTGGTGCTGACTCTCCATTCAATTCTATGACCGAAACTCTAATCCCAACAATGACGACCTTAACCCCGTAACCAATACCCAACTGTAACCAACTGTAAGTAACAAAACACAAGACTTTTGGCATTTTTAGTGTTTTAATTGCATTCAAAGATTTTTATAAAATTGAGTTTTGTGGGGACCGTAGCATTAGAGAACATAGCGTTTAAAACAGACAGCTATACTATTTCCAGCTCTTGTCTTTGTTGCTGTGGTAATACATGTGATACTCCGTATTTCTGACTAAAACTCTTCAATGCACTGTTAAGTTTCTTACATTTTCACATAGAATTTCATACTTTCAATACTGGGCACTCCAATGAGGCTGAACATCATGCTGGTTTCACGAGTTGCATGCAGGTCGTTGATTGTCATCTCCTGGGCTCTGCAGTTGGTGTTCCTCAGGGTCCAGGTCTTGGCCCCATCGTCTTTTCTCTCTAAACAATCCCTCTAGTTCCTTCTTCATCCTCCTTCTTACTTAGTTCCTACTACATTTTTTTGGTGTTAATAATTTTTTATGGATTTTCTGGGCTCTGATTCTAAACACTGTTTTGTACACCTCTTGGTCCCATAACTGTCTTGTTACTGGTCACTCACTGGAAATTCAGCCTAGTGCCTCTCGTGCCAAAGCTGGCTCCTTGACAGCTGTGTGCTTAATGCATGACCTGCTTCTCTTGTACGTCACTTTGGACAAAAGCCTATTCTTCGCAATTAAAATATAAATGTACCACACAATATGCTGACACACATGCAGTGTGTGAGCTCAGCGTTTAACCTTTGGTGGGCTGCTCGTCTCTGCTTTTCTCAATGCCAAGTGGCCAATCAGATGCTTCTCCAGCCCCACATGGTAGGAAAAGACAACCCCGGTAATTAGTTTTATGTTTAATGTTGGACAGGTTCTCCTGAGAAAGAACACTCAGGAAAACCGTCAAACACGTTTTCAACGTTTAAACAATTTACATAAGATTATTGCAAGTAATTGTTCTCTCTTAACGTCAAGATGTTTCAGAGCAACGCGTGTAATGTTTTCCTTTAACTCCCGAGTGAATATTTAGGCAGAGAATATTTTCACACGTGTTCCAGCTGTTATTAGATGTGGTTTATAGGAGATTAAAGTCAGTTATAAAGAAATGATTCCCCTGTGTTAACAGCAGCAGAAATCCAATAACCAAAACAGGGCGATATGCAGGTGAGGCCCATGGTCACAGTTACTGAGTATAGGTGAGTGTAGGTGAGTATATGTGAGCATAGTAGAGTGTCATTGAGTAAATGTGAGTATAGGTGAGTGTAGTTGAGTATATGCGAGTATAGGTGAGTATAGATCAGTATAGATAAGTATAGGTGAGTATAGGTCATTAAATTAAGTTGTGTTTATATGAGCTGCATGTAAAGAGCATGTAAGTATCATTATTTTCTGGTTTTTCATCATTTATAGAGTAATGATGCAACATAGACGTGTGTCGGACAGGTAGACACATGGACATGTCAATGAACAGAGCAATGGCCCTGACCGTGCTGATCGTCCGTGCCACACTGACAGGGGTGATGTAACAGGAGGCCCAAGGCTTTCCTTCTCTCCTCCCCCCTCTACACTGGCTTCGCACCCATAATTGCTTCCTGTTTTTTGCACGCTCGCCCAAGCGGATCCCCAGCCGGACCGCTGCTCTGATGTCAGCCGCATCCCACCTCGTTACAGAGGGAGTGACCTTATAGCGGGGAGTTGGCTGCTGAGGACGGTGCCCCCGCCTGCCAGCTCCGTGTCGCTGCACAAAGCGACTTTGGCTCTTCAGTTAGTAACTGTGGTAGCAAAACTATACAGGTTACAGGTTAATGGTTAAAGTTTCATTATTAAATTCGCTATTAACTACCTTATAAACTCGTATAAACAATATAAAATATGATCCGGACATGGGTCATTCAGCCGAGCTAGTCCATCGCAGCAGAGTGTGTTTGTATGCTCACAGCTCAGAAGGCAGAATGTCATCTACTCAGCACAGTGTCACGCCGCACTGCTGTGGACCCACTCCTGGTTGTGAGCCCGGGTCCAAGGAACCAATCAGCATGAGAAAGACCACTTGAGTTGGGAGCAAGATGTCCGCGAAAGGGACACGGTCTACGTCCGTGTTGGGCTAGCCAACTCAGCTTTGTACCTCCGTCACCTCTCTGGAGGGGGCGCTGTTCCCCCTTCAAGAACCCCCCCCCCCCGCAGGCTGCTGACTCATGGTAGTACGGGGTGCTGGGTCGGCCCCCCCAGCCGCAGGGAGGAATGAGCCCCAACCCGATTCGCTGGCTGGACGTCCGCGGTTTGTTTCGGTTACCAGCGGGCGTGCCGTTCCGACCACCGTGCCGCGGGGAGAGTGGCCCGCCGCCACATGTCGGGAATTAGGCCTCGTTTTACTTGTCTTGCGGTGGGCGCTGAGCCCCCTGCCCCCCCCCCCAGCCCACGTACACCTGCAATAACACGGCGTCCGCTTATGCTTCTCTGACGAGTATCAACCATTCCTCTCCAGTGAGCACACACACATGCACACACACACACACACACACATGCACACACACACATACATGTGTGCACACTCATGCACACACAGTGATATCCCATCATGCATCACACCAACCTCAGAGCATGAAGGTCTTTCATGGCAAAACACTGTTTTCAGCCTTAAAAGTAATTTACCAGATCGCCTCAAGAGCTATTCGTCTTTTTTAGATGCTATTGTGTTACTCAGTCGTGAATTTTTCGAGTATATTTTCCTGCTGACAAAAAGGTTAAATATGCTTCAAACCAGCGGTAATGGCCCCCTGTGAACCGTGGTAAAACGGCAGAAGTGCAGTCTCCGGGACGAGGTGCCGAGGGTACGGCTGATTGGGCGGCTGCTTGACAGACGGCTTGATTGATTGGTTAAAAGGTTGACTGACTAGCTGACTGCCAGGCCAGGTCTTGTCTATCTGAATGCATTTCCCGTACGCCCCCGGGGGGGGGTAATCACACACATGCACCTGTGCGGGGGGCGGGGAAAAGGAAAGAGGTGGGCCATGAACAAATCACTAACTGAAGAGAGGTTCCTGTGTCCCTTCAGCCTTCACAAGGTTGCAGGTTCGAGGCATCGCAGCTGAAAGTGGTTCCCCCTCCCTTGTCATTCACTGACTTATGATAAGCTTGGCTCTGTATGAATTATGCCCCCCCACCTTATCCTGAAATGGCTCCTGACAGGCTGCTGTCCACTGGTGCATGCGGACACGTCTCAGCCTCAGAAACACCCGGGCAACAGTCAGATGTCATCAGAAGGTCGTAATCTATCACCGTCTTTCATTCAGACCTTGGTGGTTCACTTACAAATCTCTTCTCATGTGTTTGATGTGTCTGTCCATGTGTCTATTGGTCCAGACAGCAATAAAGTATTGGCTTACCAGAATGCACCACGGTAATTATTAACTCTCCGTGGCTCGCTCGATTCAGGAAATATCTGTTGTTTTTGCTGTCGAACTCGACGTCGGACGCAGTCGGCCTACAGGAGCATGAGGGCAGGTACACCGGAGTGTATTTTTCACATACTCGACCCTGCTGTCCTTTTTTAAGCAAACACAGACACATACCGAAGCTTGGTGTCGGAGCTCAGGGTCAGCTGTCCATCCTGAGCCCCTGGAGCGTTTTTTATGGGGTTTGGGATGGAGATGTAACTACTCTGCCTAGCACAGGATTTGAACCCTCAACCTTCTGTTCACAGGCCTATCCTGCTGTGGGGGGGGGGGTTCTCCCCAGATCAGGCCCACGCTGACTAGGCACTGCGCATTGCGTCCCAAATAACGGGTCCGTGTGACAGTCTCTCCCGCCAATAGCTCTGTGTCACTTACATCGCCATGCAGACCAAGAAAAGTGACCACCCTACATCAAGCTGCTTGCCCCAGTGCTGACCAATCACATTGGGCCACGAGTGCCCCCTACCACATCTCAGGCCCCCTCCTTTGGTGCTACTGACACTGTTTATTTATTTCTGGGTGTATATTTTCGGGGGGTGCGTCATGTCCGCACGACATGGGGGCTGGTGCCCGACCCGCTCGGGACACTTCACCCTCCAGATATTTCGTTTTTTTTTTGCCCCGCCCTGCCCCCCCCCCATGCGCACGCTTTTCCCCTCGCAGAGGCCGACAGGCCCGAAAGGTGGAAAGCCAAATATTTTCTTTAGTCTCCTGGATGCCAGGTTGTATAAAAGGTTCCACAGGCGTTTGCATCAAACCTCGACCGTCGAAACCGCAGATTCTGTTTTTTTAGCCATAAAACTGCCCCCACTCAAAAGAGGGAGATTTCCATCCAGTTGATTCTTATAAATTTAAATGAACTGAAAAAAATCTGGTTTACTCCCAAAAGGAAAACATTGAGTTAAATATATTATGTGCCTCTGTACATATGACTGGGCATATGTGTGTGTGTGCGTGTGTGTGTGCATGTCTGTGTGTGTGTGTATGTGCGAGCAGGTTTACCTATCCTTATGGGGACATAATGTCCCCATAACGTGATAAATATCCGTTTTTTTTCCCTTATGGGGACCGGTTTCCTGGGGGACATTTTTCAGGTTTGGGTTAGGGCTGGGTTAGGGTTAGGGTTAGGGTTAGGGCTGGGTTAGGGTTAGGGTTAGGGTTAGGGCTGGGTAGGGGTTAGGGTTAAGGTTAGGACTGGGTAGGGGTTAGGGTTAGGGCTGGGTAGGGGTTAGGGATTTCCCTCACAAAGGTGTCAAATATGTCTGCCTTTTAATATAAAAGTACAGTTAGATATAGTGGCATTTTTTTGGGCGGTGAATTAGGTTTGAATTTGTTTCAGTAATAAAATGTACTGTTTTGTGATATTAGCAGAATGTAAAACACCTCTACAGTATTGAGCGGCGAGCTGACAATCTGTCAATCCATCTGGGGTGGGGGGGGGGTGGTGGTGACAGGGTGTCAGGTGGCCCTGGGGTAGTACCGACTCAAGGCATGCGGGGGAAAGGGGGGGGGGACTTATTCATCACTACAGCTGTTCTTTTGACATCCCTTTGGCCTACTTTGGGAGGGGTCCAGTATGGTTAGGGGGGTGGGGGTCCCTTCCAGCCCCTCCTAGCACAAACAATACAGATGTTTACAGGTTGATTCACAGGCAGTAATTACAGCTGAATCACTCCATGCTCCATTGCCACAGAGGAGCATGATGGGACCCCTCCCCACTTAATCTTTTGGGTACAAATTCACTGGATGGTCCTGTCTGTCCAAAAATTCAGATATACTTTGTTACTGTTTCACCATGATCACAGTGTTACTGAGGTGGCCCAGTGACAGAATAAGATGAATTAAAGGTGACAAGATAAGCTGTGTGACTCTGAATTGGATAAGTGGTTAAAAGATGGATGGATGGATGGATGGATGGATGGATGATACACACTGCATGTTTCCATCTTATATCCACTTGCTACTTACACACATGATTAAGTTCATTTGACTCACTGGCTTCTTTCTGGTAGAACGGCTTCCAGCTTCTGTAGGGGGAGCAACTTTTGACAGCCTATATATTTCCCCTGGAGGGGGGGCGTGGGGTGGCAGCAGGCCCCTTGCCCAGCTTAGCCCAGGAAATGCCGTTTTCACCATTTTTTTTACTCTTCACATTCCGCACACTTTTTAATGCCACCCACACAAAGGGATCACAGTTACCCGTTAAGTTCCTTGCCAGTGGAAACAGGGGCGGAGCCCTGGCAGAGAAAGTGGGTGGAGCTAATCTAAACCCCCCAGCCTCCTTCAGGCAGCCCCGCCCATTCCGGTAGTCTTGGGAGCCTGAAAATGAGATGCATTGTTTAATCACACTTCAGAAACGTAAATGCCGTTGAAAAACAACAGCAAAAAAATGTTTTCGAAACGTATAAAATATCACGTTTGCCTTTGTAATGTTCACATGATGTGCGATTTATAGACAGGCACCGAACAAGCCAGCCACAGTTATGCAGCAAAGCATGCTGGGTAGTCCTGTCTGCTATTCCTGCTCTCAGTTCTCCTTGTTCTTGAGCTTGTTTACCTTTGGGTCAGGCTGTAATTAGTGGTGACGGGCTTTTTTTTGGCCAATGCCGGCACATCAACAGTAATTATTCGACAGATGGGCCTGGCCAATCACGGGGCCGGGAGCAATCACCCTTGCTGGTGGAGCGCCATAATTAGCGTGACAAATTATTCCAGGGTTCAAAGATCAGCACGGCAGCGTGTTTCCTGCAAAGTCAGGAAAGGGACAGGAGCGAGAGCGGGGCTTACACACGCACACATGTGTTGGCACGTTTCTTGCATGAAGGGGGGGTGTACACCAGGGTCATGTGACCTGAGGTGGTTTTGGAGACTAAAGGGGTCCTACCTGGTGCTGCACGGGGAGCCTCTGTGTGTTTGTACAGGAAAACAGCACAATTGTGGAGTTACGTTTGAGTATGTTTTCTCTGATGAAATGTTTCTCTCTCTCTCCATCCAGTGTGTCATTCTGTCTCTCCTACCTCTAGGGGGAGTGCTGATTATGTCGATGTCTCCTTAGCTTCCTGGGCTGATTAGCACACGCTGGCTTCATGTCACTAAGCGACGGCATCCAATCTTTCTCTCCTGTACACACACACACACACACACACACACACACACAGGTCTCTCGAATGTTGACATCCACCCGAGAGCCATGTGGTAAACGCCGGGTCAGGGCTTAATGGTGGTTTGGATAAAGCGTTAGTCTCAGACGAACCCCCAACTCATATAATCTCCATTCTCACACATGTCTAATAAATCAGCTTTTATATGGCCTAATAGTCTTACAACCAAGTGACCACATTTCCCAGAATCCCCCTGGTGTAATTTCTGCACTAATGGCTCCTTCCTTAATAACGGGGCTAGTATTTTTATTTCCCTCTCCCCTGTTTCCCAGGGTGGCCCCACCCTCACTTTGACCACATATGTATCACGGTAGATTTAACTTTAATTAAAAATCTACATGTTGTCACCCCCCCCCCGCCCTCTTCCCTGGGTTGCCCTCACTGCGTTTCTGAATCATTTGTTCTGTCCTCATCCTTGTGTAACACCTTGTAAGGCTAGACAGACAGCTAACATCACAAGAAAAATAAAGGAAGC
>JAOYFF010000094.1:3811316-3822777 GCA_025773925.1 Cryptomyrus ogoouensis
GGGGTTAGGGTACATGGGGAGACGTAACAGACAGTATGGAAGCTATAACATTTTGGTGTGTTTCGGCTCCTAACCATCTCCGTAACACACAGGCTCCTAACCATCTCTGTAACACACAGGCTCCTAACCGTCTCTGTAACACACAGGCTCCTAAAGTCTCTGTAACACACAGGCTCCTAACCATCTCCGTAACACACAGGCTCCTAACCGTCTCTGTAACACACAGGCTCCTAACCATCTCCGTAACACACAGGCTCCTAACGTCTCTGTAACACACAGGCTCCTAAAGTCTCTGTAACACACAGGTTCCTAACCATCTCCATAACACACATGCTCCTAACCATCTCCGTAACACACAGGCCCCTAACATCTCTGTAACACACAGGCTCCTAAAGTCTCTGTAACACACAGGCTCCTAACCATCTCCGTAACACACAGGCTCCTAACCGTCTCTGTAACACACAGGCTCCTAACCATCTCCGTAACACACAGGCTCCTAACGTCTCTGTAACACACAGGCTCCTAAAGTCTCTGTAACACACAGGTTCCTAACCATCTCCATAACACACATGCTCCTAACCATCTCCGTAACACACAGGCCCCTAACATCTCTGTAACACACAGGCTCCTAAAGTCTCTGTAACACACAGGCTCCTAACCATCTCCGTAACACTCAGGCTCCTAACCGTCTCTGTAACACACAGGCTCCTAACCATCTCCGTAACACACAGGCCCCTAACGTCTCTGTAACACACAGGCTCCTAACCGTCTCTGTAACACACAGGCTCCTAAAGTCTCCGTAACACACAGGCTCCTAACCATCTCCGTAACACACAGGCTCCTAACCGTCTCTGTAACACACAGGCTCCTAACCGTCTCTGTAACACACAGGCCCATAACCGTCTCTGTAACACACAGGCTCCTAACCGTCTCTGTAACACACAGGCTCCTAACCGTCTCTCCTCCTACCTGTCAGGCCTCAGCGTATCAGCAAAGTCTGACTGACTCCAACCCCCCCCCCCTCGCCCCCCCATTGGCACCTTGTAACATGTGAGTGCACCCTGCTCTGGCATAGGGATACAGGGGTGGACTGGGAAATGGCCGGCGCCCCAGTTACCAGGAATCACTGGCAGGAGGCCGACGGCCTAGAGGCATCATCAAAGTCCCGCACTGCTTCAGAGAGCCGATGATGGGAATTAAGCCTGCCCCCCCCCCACCTCTCCCAACAAAAGAGGGGCAGCATTGATTAGCGGGGCTAATGAAGGCCAGGTAATGCAGCTCCGATGAGGTCACCAGTGATTCCTGAGTCGGAAGCAGACGGGCACAGGCGGGGATTTGAGAGCCGGATCACCATCATGCCGTACCGGCTCCTTTCTGACAGGAAAATCTGTTTCCGAATGACCCAGGCAGTTAAGAGCTATTCTTTCAGCACCTGCCTGCTCACCACTCATATGTGGACCCGGCCAGTCGTGAGAAGGAGCTTTTGGAATTTTGACGTACATCTCAAGATGAGCGCTTTAATCGCTATGCCCCCAGATGGTTTTCGGAAGGCACAAGACAAATTTCGAAAGTGCTGTGTCACAGTTTAAGGTAACTATGGTGGAAATGAATATCAAGAAGATCAGATTAATGGCCAGACATTCATTATGCATCGAGCTAGGGAGGTGGTCACACCAAAGGCTGATGATGTCATTGTCATGTGACCAGCATTTGGCATGGAGAAGAACGAGTTCCTGAGCTGCAGTTGTGCTCCACTTTACATTTTCAATATTTTTTCTCTTTTTTCCCCTTTTTTTTGGCTTGCTTTGTGGGAACATGTGGATGTAATCTGCCTAATCCTTACAAGGTAGGGCACATGGCCTGGCAAGAAGCGTGTGGAACACATCCCTCCCCGAGCATCAGGGGCTCGCCCTCTGTACCGAGGCATTAAGAGAAATCCCGACATCTCTGAGAAACAGGCAGTTATTAGGTTATGAACTAGGGGCATTGGGAGGGGGGGGGGCTGTGGGAGGATGATAGAGTATTTGGGCTAAATTTGAACAGAATCACTGCTTAAGATGTGTGAGGTCCAAGTTGTAGCTATTGAGGTACGACACTCTTTCTGTTTGGGTAGTAGGGCATGATGCATACTATCTACTGAAGGTAGAGACCCCCCCCCCCCCTAGGCTTGTGACCCTCTACCCGATGGGTGCTTCAGTGTTAACCTCAAGGTTCTGGATGGTTTATTTCTTCATGCACTTCATGTGTGGCTTTCGAGAGGTACCTGAGACTCCGCAGTATGCCCAGCCCAACATTTTAACCTCTGATATCAAGGGTCTTGGAGAGCTTCTTAAGAGCTTCTCAGAGAGGCCCTCCAGAGCTTCTCAAGAGTTTGTCTGGTTGCTAAGCTGCAGCCACTTACCTGAGGACAGCTCAAACGCTGGAGAGTGGGGTGTGTGAAATCTTAAAGGGCCAGGAGACCCTCTGCCATGTGTCCATCTGTAGGAGCTAGCAAGGTAAGACCGTAGCCTTAAAAATGTAAACCGCTCCAAAAATAAACCGCAAAGTCATGGTAGCCCTGGGGAGACTCATTAAACCCTTGTAAAATCAAAGTTCACAAACACAGAAGGCCTTAATAAGAATCCCTGTCAGTGCATTTACGGGACGTGGCAACATTACGAGGTATCGGCAGAGGAGGGTCTGAGATGTACCACCCCCACCACACACACACACACACACACACATACACACCAGTAAGGAAGGTCAGTGGGCCCCCTCTTGCAGTTTTACTGGGGGTGGGGATGAAGATGGGTGTGAAGTGGAAATCATCTGGCCTTTGTCAATAACAAGATCACACACACACACACAAACACACATACAAATTTGTATTCATATCTTCATGGGGACTCTCCATTCATTTCTATGGGGAAAACTCTAATCCCAACCATGACGACCTTAACCCCTACCCAGCCCTAACCTTAACCATAAGTAGCCAAGCAAAATACGAGACTTTTTTAGTTTTTTGATTGTATTCACAGATTTTTATGAAATTCAGTTCCACCTTGTGGGGACCAAAAACATAACAGTGTCAATGTGAATATAACAGATTTTTAATTACATTGTGCGCACATGTTTTAAAAATGCCTCCCCCCCCCCACACACACACACTGAGTCTCACAGCTTCCAGCCTATCAGGATTCAGTGGCAGGAAAACACACCCATAGGAGTCCTGGTTTTAGCGGCTGGGCTTTTTCTTTGGGATTAACAGACCTGACTTTGCGTGACTCTCTTTGGGATTAACAGACCTGACTCTGTGTGACTCTCTTTGGGAGTAACAGTCCTGACTCTGTGTGACTCTCTTTGGGATTAACAGACCTGACTCTGCGTGACTCTGTTTGGGATTAACAGACCTGACTCTGCATGACTCTCTTTGGGAGTAACAGACCTGACTCTGCGTGACTCTCTTTGGGAGTAACAGTCCTGACTCTGCGTGACTGTCTTTGGGAGTAACAGACCTGACTCTGCGTGACTCTCTTTGGGAGTAACAGTCCTGACTCTGCGTGACTCTCTTTGGGAGTAACAGATCTGACTCTGCGTGACTCTCTTTGGGATTAACAGACCTGACTCTGCGTGACTCTCTTTGAAATTAACAGACCTGACTCTGCATGACTCTCTTTGGGAGTAACAGACCTGACTCTGCATGATTCTCTTTGGGATTAACAGTCCTGACTCTGCATGACTCTCTTTAGGATTAACAGAACTAACTCCATGTGACTCTCTTTGAGGCTAACAAACCTGATTCTGCGTGACTCTTTTCGAGTTTAATGTAACTGACTCTGCGTGACACTCTTTTTCCACAAGCAGGTAGGCCTTTAAGGTCACTCCTGACACACTACTGAGGCACATTAATGACGGCACTTTCTAAAAGAATGCGTCTGATTATTCAGAAATTGCCGTTTCCCCTGCAGATAACAGGACCGCATTCGCCGACTCACAGGACATCAGCGACCTTCTTGTAAATAACTTGTTATTTCTGGTCCTCGTGCCCAAATTAACATGATGTTGCATTATTTTGGCCCGGCCCTTGGACAGACACACTCTAAGGAAATGGACCAGCAGGCTCTGTAAAGGAAACGGAAACGTGGGGACGCACTGAGGTGATTCTGAAGCTGCCTGCTCTGGTTACACAAACACGTACACATCCTGTGTGGAGCGACGGTCTTCCGGAAGCCCGGGCAGATCAGGACCACCGCAGTCCAGAATTCTGCTCAGTTTGTGGTTCGGAGCCCCATCCAATACCAAAGCTTCCTCAAGGTTCACTTTGGAACTGGCCGGAATTGGAATGAATTCCACAAATGTTCTGGAGATAGCAATAAGAAACAAGTCTATCTATTGGAGGTATTTGCAGGCTCAGCAAACAACAGTCATTGCATGGTTTCTGCTAATCTGCTGGACCTGACTGTTCTCTCAGGAACAGGATACCAATCCTTGTGTCAGTAAATCCGTCGGTAAAATATACCTGCATTTGGGAAATGCATCTTTGCTGACTGAACCAGTGGATAAATTCAGTGATATCGCTGATCTTTAATCTCACAAACCAACCCTTAACTTAACATGGTTCAACCAGACCAAAAAAATGCATTTGTAAGAAAATCAAGAAACAAAGGTGGAAATTAGAGCTGTTAGTTGCTCAGTGACTCTCAGCTCGGACCCCACCGCGCCCCTCAGGAACACAGAGTCACAGACACCCAGCTCAGCTGTGACCCCCCAAGATGATCAGCCAGAAGCTGACATATATACACACACAGCAGCAGCAATGTCACAGGGGAAGACTGAAATTCAAGGGTATTCCTCATCCAAAAGAGGGTAGCGGCTGGATTCAAACAGGCTGGAGCTGCCCACCCACAAGAATGGGGTCCAGAGGTGGACATTTCAGGTCCAGAAAGTAAGAATCCAAACCAGGATTTTGTTTCAACCAACCAGTTGAGTGCAATGTGATTGTGACTCTTTATAGTCAACATAAGGGCCTTACACTGCCTAAGCCAAAGGCGATGCTTATGGGTGTGTCCTGTGATTGACAGCCGCCTGAACAAATAGCAGTGCACACCATGTCACACTCAGGGAGCCCCGTGCCCTGGCCTCCACCGGCAGCCAATCATCAGCTCCCGGACGAACAAGGTGTGTACGTGTCATTGCGGGCGGCTTCGGATTTCGCCCAGAGAGGAAATCTAACGAAGGTATTGAGGGTCCCATTCAGACACAGCTGAGAGAGAGGCGTCATTTTGACAATTAGAAGTTTTGCCAAAAAAAAAGGCGAGGCGGGGGGGTTGCAATGAAGCTCATTCAGTAATTCGGCCCCCCTCCTGATTAGAAGCAGATTTGGGCGCCTGTGCAGGGACACAGAGACTAATCTCACAGCCGCCGAATATTAATCGGCATTTAATAGGAGGATAATCAAATCAGTGGCCGCTCCCAGTATTTCTCATGTGACAGGTCCTTTATTTTAGTTGTGCTAGTCTTTCTAATTTTAAATAAACATTTGCATCCCAGAATGGGGGGGGGAGCCTTCAGCCCCAGGAAAATAAGGTAGAAGTAAAACAAACAGTAGAGGGTGCCAGCTGCTGTCGCCGTGGAAACGTCAGCATCCACACCGAGCCGCATCTCCTGACAGAGTAGCCATTATTTCTGATGGGCGCCCTGCATGCGGCGGTCTGATGGGGAGGGGGGTAGTGGAAGGGCTGTGGGTTACCCCCCCGCAGTATCCACTGGATGCAGCAAGACCTTGTGGGGGTACGTTTATTTTTGGGAACGTACTAGACAGAGATCTCAACTGTTCTGTGAATTGAAGGGGCCTGTCAGCTTGGCGGGGTTATCTTACAAAGCATTTTGTGAGGCAGGGGGGGGTCTTTTTGCATAATTACTTTAACAAATAAAGGAATGAAGAAATGTGGGTGAGGTCGGGGTGTCCCTTATGCATCTGTGATTATTCGCACGGCTGTGGGGTGTTTACTCCACGTTTACACTGGCGTTTAATTATCTCACAGACACGTCTGACCGCCCCCCTCGGCGGGGACACTGGGGGTCGCATCCCGCAATGGGCGGCTCTTTGCCGCTGCCCCCCGCCCACAATCTTGGGCTGTCCCCCAAACACCCCCCTATTAAAACCAAAGCACACGACCCCATCTCCATCGGAGCAGGATCAGCTGGTGAGGCCTAGGCCTCAGCCTCAGACAGGTGTGCATGGCTCAGGGTCCCAAAAGTGCCACTGAGATGTGCGAGCTGACGATGGGCAAGAGGGCGGGGCCACCCCACCACCGACCCTCACTCCACTTCCCATTGGTTGCTTTCTTTATTCCTATTGGCTTTCAGCATGCAGTAATCCCAACCACCATTCTGGAACCACACCCACAATCCAGCAAGGGGATTGTATAACGTTTGGCAATTGAGATGAAACAAGTATATATGTTTGCTTGTTGTCACATGAGTAGTAGGGGGCGTGGCCTTCAGGAAAGAGAATTACGTGACTGGGGTCTTCCTTGTTCCTTTGAGGTCCAGATTGGTGTGCTGTGTTTTGTCTCTCCCACCAGTAGGCTCCACGTTTGTCCTTCTCGTCCACTATCCCCTATGGGAGGTGCCACTGGCCGCCCACCCCCGCGTGTGAAACGCAAACGGCTTGTCCCTCCTTAACCGACACCCTCGGCCCGTGACATTTCGACTTGTTTACAAGTAGGACAATAGACAGCTGTTCCCCAAGCCTGTTCTTCTCTTCCCCCACCCACGCCGTCACGCTGAGGCTCATGGTTCGAGGCCCCGGTCACTGTCCCGGCTGCGAGAAATGCCAGCAAAAAGCCGCAAATCAGATAGAGCGTACCAAATTAGCTAAACGTGTTGTGATGTCACTGTCTTCTAAAGGCCGACCCAATACGATGGTGATTAGCCTGGAGCCCAGCCCAGGCCACAAGGTGACATATCGTGACATGTGACACATAAAGCATACAGACTTTCACATATGTTTGTTTGTCTGCATTTTGCCTTCCAGCTGTATGGACTAGAATTTCCCCTGGGATCAATAAATCTTATCTTATCTTATCTTATCCCATCCCATCCCATCCCGTCTCGCCTTCCCTTGTGACCCCACTGAGTGATTTAATCTGATTGGTCGACACAGACCCTCAGGATAGTTCCATTACTGGATCTCCGTTCCTGGTTCTCAGAGACCTGCACGTGTGCCCAGACAAGCACTCAAATAAAACAAAGGTTTTTAAAATACCTACGCAGGAGTGAAGAAACAGGGTTGGGGGGGCTGTCTGGATGAGTCCACAGAGCCGATATAGAGTTACCTGTTTTCGTTCGTGTCAGTGTGAGATTTACTCAGTGTCCCAGGGAGAAGCTGAACAGGAAGTGCGGGGGGAGATAAAATCGGCTGGCTGGCCGGTAAAGGGCTGGCATTGCACTGGGTGGGGGGCGGGGGGGGGGGGAGCTAGCAGCCCAGACACGACACCGAGCTCCGCTGGCGTCAGTTTTCGTTACAGCATCTTTCTAGGCTTTGGCCTGCTAGCCAAATTAGCACGAAAATAAACAGCGAGTCGGGGGCTTAAGCGGCTCCTCTACGGCCCTTGGGATAGAGGGCGATTAGCACCATAAAGACGCCGCTTGTGTGTTTTCTTAACGAAGCTCCGTCGAGCCTCAGCAGCCAATCGGACACGAAGGACACTTAGCCTGCTTCTCTGATGGGGCTGCTGTACGTTTGCACACATGTGCGCGCGAATTATACCGATAAAAGAGCAGCTCCGGTTCCCGGCAGACGTCAGCGATGGCCAGCAAATGGGAAGGGGGTAGCCTCGGCAATCCGGAATGTTCCTTCACGCGACGGGATACGATTTGGAGGGAAGTCCTTGAGTTTTCCTTGCTGTCGGGGCGAATTAGTGAGCGGTACCGTCCGCAGCGCCCGGTGCCGGCGTGAAGCCCACGGCTCGTGTTTCCAGCGAGACACAAGACTCTGCTCTGTTCTGCAATAGAGTCACATTCATGAGTATTTATTTACCCTGAGAGCTGACACCAGCGGGGGGGCGGGGGGCAGGGCTCAGCTTCGGGCCTGGTTCTGTAAACGTCCAACAGCTTCGCATGACAAGCTTAATGCGGTGCACTAGGCCAGCCCTGGGAGTTAGCACAGTTAGCATGCCGCTAGCGTGAAGCTCAGGCTTCAGTGGTAGGTGTCAGTGATGGGGGGCACCAGGACCTCCTGGGATCTCCATCGCGTGGCATCCCTTGTTTGTATTGCCTTCTGACCATTTCCAATTGGACAGCGACCTGTGTTGGCCAGCTCATTCACTGTGCACCCAACCCCAAGTCCATTGATATTCCATCTTAGCAATTTGTTTTTTTTGACAGGATAGACCGGTTTTAACAATTTTTCTGGCTACCTTGGCCCCTGACTGTGTCTTTTCTAACCTTTGTCTATGAGACCAGTAAACCTGAACCATCACAAACGTACCTTCACATCTCTCAAGACCCAAAACCAACAGGGTGGCTTCCAGAAATGCAGCGTGCTGTGGGTTCACGGGCCACAGTCTTGGTGGTTTGGAAAGAGACGCTACCTGGGACTCGCAAATGAGCGCGTGGCGTGACCTTGGAGCGGCAGGACCAGAAATAGCGCCGATTCGGGGGAAGCTCTCGGCCCCCGGCTTAATGAGGAAGCGTGAACCCAGGGCAGTTTCACTTCCCGTCACCCCCCCACCCTCCCCGCATTTGCCGATCTGCGGGTGCTGTTCTCTGACCGCATCTGTGTCAGTCAGTAACGGCTCGTCTGATTGGTTAAATACGGATTTGCCGGATCAGGTTGCCATTTTTAGCCGTGTTCTCCTTCGCCGCATCGTACCGAGCTCAGTCACCTGTATCAAGGTCTTATCGGCTAATTGTGGGGGCCTCTTGGCTGAGGGGTGGTTGCACACTTGCCTCACACCTTCAGGGTTGTCAGTCTGAGTCCCAAACCGATAGTGTGCGTGTGGCATATGCGTGCAGATCTCCTTCCACTCCCCCAAGACGTGTGTGTGTATGTGTGTGTAGATTATGTTTATATTACATTGTGGGGACCAAATGTGCCCCACGATGTTATTAAAAACCTGTTATTTCAACGTGGTAGGGACCATTTTTCAGGTCCCCACAGAGATCTGTGAATGCAATCAAAAAACGAAAAATGCCAAAAGTCTCGTATTTTGGTTACTTATGGGTAAGATATGAATGGAGAGTCCCCAAAAAGATTTAATTACAAACCTGAGTATGTGTGTGTGTGTGTGCTTGTGTGTATGAACAGGTATACTTATCCTTATGGGGACACAATGTCCCCACAATGTGATGAACCAGCCCCCATAAGGGAAAACTCAATTTAATAAAAAATCTGTGACTGCAATGAAAAAACTAAAAATGCAAAAACTCTGGTATTTTGTTTGGTTACTTATGGTTATGGTTAGGGCAGGGTGGGGGTTAAGGGTGTCCTGTATCGCGCTGCCCCCCCCATGCCCAGTGCACTGTCCTTGCTGACAGAGTTATGGATTGTGGCCCAGAACGCTGTAGCTGCTGCTCCCAAAGCTCCTGTTTGTCTGGGGAAAGAGGTGGAGAGAGAGAGAGGGAGAGAGAGAGAGAGAGAGAGGTAGAGAGAGAGAGAGAGAGAGCTGCCTAAAAGGGGATCTGATGAATCTTCCTTGTGTGAATCGTGCAGCTCCATCAACCTGCCCTCTTCCCTGGAACTTCCCCAAGCAAGGTGATTTCATTTAATAGCTGTAGTACACCAGCATTTGTGTGTGTGTGTGTGTGTGTGTGTGTGTGGGGTGTGTGTGTGTGTGTGTGTGGTGTGGCGTGTACCCAGAGGTCGCCATGCAATGAGGAAATCAACCGAAGGTCTCAGATTGATACGTTTCGATATCCAGGAATTTGGAAAGTCTTAAATTGCATGTCACCGATCTCTGTCCCCAGCCTCACTGAGCCCCCCCCACCTTCCCCTAGTCCAAACGACCCCAAGAATATTGGTCTCACGGAAACAATGCCATTGCCATAACACAACAGAACCTTGATGACATCATGGCTGCATTGGACGGAGGGCCAATTAATGTCGAGCTACAAATCTGAAGTAGAGTGTCACCCACCAATGAGGATATAGAATGACAGAGGATCACCGACACGCAGACACACACACACACACACACACACACGAGAGGGCCATCTCCTTCCAGGGACCCCGCAGACCCGGTGAAAAAAATCCCTGGCTAATCCAATAAACTCCGGGCAAGAAACCTCTCCTTCCTGCGGGTGGCGCCAAACCCACTCGTCGCTCTGTCAGCCGCGCTCAGGAAATCGGTGAGGACAATTTCCTCTGGCTGTAAGCTTAGAAGACAGAAGCTGGGGGGGGGGGGGGGGCTTTTCTGGGTGGGGGGGGGAGGGGGGGAATGAAGGGGGGATCTGGAAAGGGGGGGGCACGTTAATACCTGCTAGATAAGATGAAAACGTTCCTTCTTCACCTAAACAATTCAGCCACCAAGGTTTTGGGTTCAAGTCCCACGAGGGGCGTTAATCCCGTCGGACTGCTTCAGGGAGGCATGTCCAGCGGGTGACGTGTTTAACACCTTAAAGTGGTTAAAATCTTATCCAGATCTAATACAGCTTAATACCTACAGTCTAACTCTAGTCTAGTCTAACTCTAACTCTAACTCTAACTCTAGATCTTTCTCCTGGGTGGCTCCAAGATGGTGGAACAAGCTGCCCATTCACATCCAGTTAGCGGGTCCCTCTCACCCTTCAAGTAACGCCTCAATAGTTGTCTTTTCTGCAAACACCTCGTCCCACTCAGCCACTGCCTGTGCTGCTGTTTCTTTCTGTCCCTTAGCTGGTCCCGTTTACACCCTAGAATATCCCCTGTTTTTGCACTTCGATTTGAATAAACCTTTTATTGGCTTCCTGAAGTCCCTCTGTAATATATTGCTGACTGACACTCATAGCTGGGGATTCACCGACAGCTCAGCCTCGCCGCACTCAAGCCCTGTGGACTCCTTGGCTGCAATATGCTTGTGATCATCTAGCCACCTCTCTTATATGCTGGTTTGGACAAAAGTGTCTTAAATAAACGTGATTGTAATGTGAATGGACTTTTATGGGTTATTTCAGAGTTCTAGAACTTGCCAAAAACCCATCATGTGTGCATTCCATAATCCCAGATTATTTCACATATTACCCAAGGCCTGCTCCGTGGTCATCCAACATCACCACAGGGCTACTGCAAAATTGGCATATCCCAGTCCCAAAGCAGAGCCTGGACACCGTTAAATAAAGCTTCACCAACTGCCGTCCATATTGACGATAATGAAATATCCAGCATATCCACTGTGTTATCTATCCATCCATGAGTTTGGTATCACTTTGAGAATTTGCTAGTGATTAGCAGATATTTATGCCTTCCCTGAATTTCCATCCATCCATCCATCCATCCATC
>JAOYFF010000094.1:3828158-3859039 GCA_025773925.1 Cryptomyrus ogoouensis
GAAGTGGGCAGGGGGTGGGTAGGGTGGGTGGTGATGGCCGGGGCATCAGCTGAATCTGGGGGCCCAGTCTGGCATCAGCCCCCCCCCCCCCACACAGAAGAAAACCCGCACCACCGATAGAGTGAAAAAACAACAGGGGGCCAGGTGGGGGGGCGGGTAGGGGGACTTAGACAGACACGGTTTAGCTATTTGCTCCCAATGTTTGTCCTGAATTCTTGCACCGTCGCTCAAAGTTGAGCTGAGAAGTTTCCCAAGGTGCCCATGTGTGTGAGGGAGGCTGAAGGAGAGGAACTCTGTGAGAATCTGCCCACCCCCAGGACCTGTCCTGACCAGTGTGCTGGCAGTCCACATCTATACTGGCCGAGAGACCTCGCTGTAAAAGCCCAGTGTGAACCATGTGCGGGAAAATACAGGGGAGCGAGGCCTTCTGTGACACTACAGGGCGCTATAAACCGCAAACAAATCAAGTAAAAGCCTGACTCTGCAGAGCTGCACTCTTCTTCACTGGGTGACGCCGGGCTGCGTACGGACATACCTCCCTGCTTAGGAAACGTTAAACAGGAAGTAGGCAATGTACATCACAACAGAGACAAACAAAGCATGGGTTATTATGGAAATAAGGACAACATAAAAACGTGTGACTGAATTAATACAATGATATTTAATGCAGATTTAAGGTGGATTTAGGTGAATTTTTCCAGCATTTAAGATAAAACTGCTGTAACATGGGCTGTGAACTTCTCAGAGGGGTCCATAGGAGGTGCTCTGTGACTTTGCTGGTAAGGATGCTGTGTCAGTGATAAGTAGGTTATTGGTTCCAATCCCACATTCTGTGAAGTGATCGCTGTTGGGCCCCTGACCAAGGCCGGCAGTTTCTGCTGTCTTAATTCTCAGTTGCTCTAGGTAAAAATGGCTGCTAAATATGTAAATATTATCTGTTTGTCATATGGAGTCTCCCACATCTGACATGACAGATGCCACACAAGCACACCGTTCAACATGTGACTGTCAGTTAACGGCATCTGTGTGCATGCGTGTCTGGGGTGGGGTAACTGTACATGTAGCAGGTGACTCTAATCAAGGCCTTGATTTGAATTCAGGCACTGAGGCAGTGACCTCTGCAGCAACATGGAGAGGAGGATGAGGATGAGGATGAGGATGGGGATGGGGGGGGCAGCGTCATGGATGCCGGTCAGCCATGAAACACATATAAGGCATCGGGACTTTCCGTCAGGGAACCAACAAATCAACGAAAATAACAACAACGTCCTCTTGCCCAAGTGGCTCCATGGGTCCAGAAATCCCTGTACTGGTTGGGTTGGTTTTCAAGCCACGTCAAACAAATCAGTGAAACCAGTGGACTTTAGTCTCAACTGGTCCAAACTGGCCGATGTTTTTCACCATTGGATAACCTGCTGATGCAGCCACTGGTAATGTAAATGTACTACGTACTTCCAATAATTTCTAACGAATATCAACAAACTAGTCATATAGCCCCCCCCCGCCAAAAAAAAAAAAAAAAAAGAAAAGAAATAAGTAAATCAACTGGAAATTCAGCTAGAATTGTTCTGGGAATGTGTGTTGAAATGTTCATTTCGTTATTATTGTTGTTGTTGTTGTTTCAGCACTAAGCGTTTATTACCCATAACTGCAGGACACGCGGCGTCTCTGACCACAGCACGAGACCCGGGAGATTAAACCCATCCAGAGCAGATTCCTATCGCCATTCTGCAGCTTTTCTTCTTTTTTTTTGCACTTAGAATTACCTCATAACCGAATTGCTTTAATAAAACAGTAAGGCTTTTGTCCTGAATAAAATGAACCTAATTCAAATAATGACAATAATATTAATAATAATAATAATAATAAAAAAGAATAATAATTAGAAGAAGAAGAAGAAGAAGAAGAAGAAGAAGAATAGAAACCGTGAATGATATAATACCTTTCGGATGTTATCCATGGTATCGAATGTTGTTAAATTCAACTGATAAAACAGGTAACAGACAGGAAGCCAAACCAACGCGAGACAGACACGCGTCACGCCTCTGACAGTTTCTCATTCCGGTTTACACAGAGCGGATTACACTATTTTTTATCCTGTGAAGCCGGAAAATTCTCCTTTCTGAGCAAACTCCCAAAGCCTGTTTACCGGTGACAATGGCGGCTTTGTGATGAAGCCCAGCCGCTAATCTGGTTATTAGACGCCAGAACCGAAATCTGAATCTTCGGCTCCTCGCTTCAGGTTCGCGATACGAGGTTCCGGAAAAGGGGGGCATTTTCGTTTGGTTGACAAAATAATTGGAGTAACTTTCAAAGTGGATCCGCACCGTTTACGTGATGAAGTTCAGCGATATATGCATTTTTTGTGAAAATTATTTTAGAAATAATGAATAAATAAAAACCATTACAAATTAATATAAAATATAAAACAGTCAGCATAATCAGATTTATCGTGCTGGGTTATACGAAATATATTTTACTAATGTAACAATGTCCAAGAATTACTTTTATAATGCTGATAATGACGACGGTAATAATAATAATAATAATTAATAATAATAATAATAAGCATTTATCGATTGCATTATTTAATGACATTCGAAAAATATTCAATATTATAATTTAATTGTAGCCTATATATTTTCATTATTCCATTTACACTTGTATATTAACGTTCAGTCATTAGTATTCGTGTGAATTCAAGATATATTCTAGTATAAAACAGAATAGATCGGAATGTCATTACACATTTTCTTGCACAACGAAATTTTGATTTTTTGTTTTTTTAGGAATAGAATAGAATGAATCCCGAACCCCGGCATGCGTTTAAACAGCCATTGCCTTTCGTAGTGAGTGCTGCCCTAGATAACGCGCCTTTAAATGGCGCAGGTAAGCCGAGCGGCTGCTTGCTCTCTGTTGGCCTTGCAGCCCTCCGTTCCGGGGCCCTGGCCGGACACAAGCACCTTCCTTAGCGGACTATCGGCAGCTTCCGCCGCTTCCTGCTCTCATCTTGCTAACGCACGTCGTGTAATTGTTTGTTTGGCCGACTGAAGTCGTAGAAATGTAATTGTAGGGGTAATGTGCTCAGCATATGTGCTTTGCTAGGCTACCTGAAGTTTTACATCTAATAGTTCGCAGATGTCTGCGTACGTGCGCCGTTTTTTTCTTTCCATCGCGAGGCTCGTATTCTGCCATGAACGAACGGGAAACTCGGGACTTCTGGATGTTGTAAAATTGTTTGTATGTGTTATGTCAACCCCCCACCCCCCCTCGCAGTAGGATCGGCCCGTAATCCTATCTGCCGCTCCGCTTAATTAGGACCCTGGTCCTAAAAGACAGAAACCCAGTCACACCAGCCAAGACATCTGACGTTTATTTACACGGCGCCTGTTTATTTAAGATATTCACATTTCACGCGGCTCTTTTTTAAAAAACAGTATATTCACTGTTACGGGGGTTACGCACAGATAACAAAAGAGATTCTATCCATTTTATTATTATTATTATTGTTGTTGTTGTTTGATGATGATGATGAAGGTATTCCCGAAAAAGCCTCTCCATTCGGCAGATGTCCTCTTGTAAGAAGGGCTGTTTAAGGCTGGCAGAATCCTTCAAATTTGCCGTGTATATACATTTCAAACTCCGCTTATTAGGAGTCAAGCGGATACAGATCGAGTCCTGTGGCTCAAAGTGATGGTGAAGAATTCCTTTCACATTTGTCACCCCGGTTCATTAACACGCTCCGTCCTTTCCCCGTTCGCCTCCTGCATGCATAATCGCATTCTTCAATAATTATTACATTGCATGAATTTTTATTCACGATATTTTATACTCCGTTTTAATTATACTTCAACATTACATTGACTGCGGTTGGTTGACTGTGGAATTATTCCCAAAAACAAAGTATGTACTTTTCCTTGGTGGGTTAGCAAGGCTGAATTCCGGATACCTCAATATATCTTTTAAGAAAGAAGGGAAAGAATTACATGGAGAATTAAAGTGCTGAAAGCGGTCAGCCTTCTTACAACAATCAGAAACGCACGTTAACCACTAAAATCCCAATACCGCTTTATCAAACGCGCACTTTAATCATACTCTGCTTATACATTTAATTGGTCATACTATTGCATTATAGTGTACATTTATGGAATCAAAACTATATAATACATCTTTGTTAATAACTTTTTACATACTCCCCTAAATGGAATGGAAATTATGATTATTTGCTTATCTAGTTCTGTAAAAGGCAGTTAATCGTGATACTAAATAATGTACGTTTGAGTCCATCTACGTAGCGGCGAATATCAATCATCGTCACTGTGACGCGAAAGGCGCCTCGTCGTGGTCCACAGTAGCCGCCCCGCCTCCTGCAGGCAGCGCACTGGGAGCGACCCCCGTCCCTCCTGTTCTCTTAAAAGCGACACCCCGCATGAGGATAAGCAGGACTCCGAGGGAGGGGGAGGCGCGACACAGCCCACCTTGTTAAGGTCCGTGTGTTACAGTGTTGTTACCAAACCACCTTTCCGGCATAAATTTCCCGAGAAGTATAGGCCTAATTCTGTTAAGAGAAGTGTTTCAAAAGATTGTTGATGTTTCTCGCTTAATATTTTAAGCGATGTGTGGCAGTCGTAGGCTATATCAGCTAGAATGATACAGATATCAAACTGAAAACTTCATCCACTCGCAGCCCCTTACTGAATGGATGGATGGTTGGATGGATGGATAGATGGATGAAAGCTGTACTTTTAAATGTATATTGTTTTGCCATTTCCCCTTTTCATTTCGCCAATATAATACAAATAACGATGTAGTCCCCAAGAAATGCACTTATACGTAACATATTAAGGTAGGCCTAAATAATAAATAAATCGTGATTGTTTGTCTTTTTGTCATTATTCTTGTTGAAACAGCAGCATTCCGACTAATTGGCTATAAAAGCAATAACAAATGCTCTCGCGCAATCTGAGCTCCGAAAGCGCTCTTTCTGCGACCGCCGGCTGGCCCGGCATCATGGACTGATATCCCCCCCTATCGGTGAAAGCGAGACGCGGGCAAACTTGGCTGAGAGGCACCCCGTGTTTCGGTTCGCAATGATACGGCATCGGAGGGCACTGTTTGCGTCCTGGAGAAGGAAGTTCCGTCCTAGCAGCTTTGATTAACCTTCCTTTCCATCTCGAAATTACTTTCTGGGGTTTGGCAGCGCAATTCCAGCAGCGCTTCTGGAGAGAATGGAGCTGATGTGGATCACTCTGAATGTAAAGAGACTCGAAGGACAAAGATGAGATGACGTTGGAGTGGATTTATTGCCCTCTTGTCACAATATCCAACATTTATTTTGTAATATTACATAATCTCCCGTTTCAAATTTGGCCACTAGCAATACTGCTGTTACTATCACCAACGCAATAAACGCTAAGATTTCTACCACTGTTATATTACTAAGAAATTGTATCATGGCTAACATATTACTTTTCCTCTCTTAGAACTATTACAACTAATAATAACCAAATAATAAAACTCATACTACTGCTGATTGACGGACATTGGTATTATTTTCATTGCGTCCAAAGCAAGTCATTACTTTATATTGCATTAAATTTACCATATTATGGCCAAAACAGACGCCAAAGGGAGCGACTGAGTCACAAAACTTTTTATTTGAAGCAAATAAATCAAATATACACACACCCCTTGTAGGAGCAGAACTCTTAAAACGAAGCTGACTTCGCCTGTTGAATTTATTTAGGAGTTCAATATACAGGAGCTTATTAGTTAAGACTGGGGGCGGTGGTAGCAGGTCTCCTCCCTTAAGATATGCGGGCCAATCGGGCGCCGCTCTTCAGGTGACGAACCGATAAAGTGTGACTGCAGGAGCGCCGACGCTCCGAAACTCTCAGGCGACTTGGGAATAGCTGTGGGCAGGGAGGCTCTGCACTCTCAGTCCGCGAAAGTCCGCTGGAGAAAGCGCTCGCAAAACCTTGCATGTCACTCTCCGGGGTGCCGAGAATCTCAGTCGACTTTCAAAGGGACATCTGAGATTTTTTCGAAAACTTTTTCTTTCGGAGAAATTACAGTTTGACGCTTTATTTTATTTTATTCTTTAAAGACAACTTTTAATAACTTAACAGTATTTTGCAACAAAAAAAAAATACTCTAACAAAACCGAAGAAGTTTTTTCCCCGTTTTTTTTCTCAGCCATACCAGGGTTTTTCATTTTTTAGAGCCTCGGTTTATTTCCTCTGTACTTGTGCATCCCATCATTTTTTCGCATGAATCTACTCGATCCATTTCTGAAAATGTCAGACGAGCAAGATAAGTGCCTTTCTGACGCCCCCAGCCCGAGCATGTCGGAGGACTCCGCGGGATCCCCTTGCCCGTCCGGATCTGGCTCCGACACAGAGAACACCCGACCCTCCGAGAACGGCATGATGGGACCCGACGGTCAGAGGGGTGACTTCAAGAAGGACGAGGAAGACAAATTCCCCTTGTGCATCCGAGAGGCGGTGTCCCAGGTGCTGAAGGGCTACGACTGGACTCTGGTCCCGATGCCCGTCAGGGTGAACGGCACCAGCAAGAACAAACCGCACGTCAAGAGACCGATGAACGCCTTCATGGTGTGGGCGCAGGCTGCACGGAGGAAGCTGGCGGACCAGTATCCACACCTACACAACGCGGAGCTCAGCAAGACTTTGGGCAAACTTTGGAGGTAGGTTTCGCGTCCCGTTCGAACCGGGTGAAGCTGCTGCAGTTGGACCAAGTTTGGTGCGGAATTCAAGAACGATGCTTTATCTGGTTTTGTGCAGTTTTGAATGAGTTCAGTATAGTCATTTGGCCTCTATTTGTGCTTTTGTTTTATTCTAATATGAAACTCTGTTATGCATGCATTTTAAAATCATGCCGATTCAAATTAAGCACTGCAAGCCCCCTTCTTCGTCTTACCAGCTTCCAAACAGTGTGCACTTGGCATCAGCTTGCGGTTCGCATTTAGAAACGGGTTTCTGGACCCCAGTCCGTGTATAACATTAAGAGATTTCCAGTTAATCTCTAAATTCGCCTGAACAATGGCCAACGAGGTCGATTTTCTTGCTGCATCCACCAACTTCTCCGCGTTTCAGGTTGCTCAATGAGGGGGAAAAGCGCCCGTTCGTGGAGGAGGCTGAGCGCCTCCGGGTCCAGCACAAGAAGGATCACCCTGACTACAAATACCAGCCGCGGCGCAGGAAGTCAGTGAAGAGCGGCCAGGGCGAGGCGGAGGACGGCGTGGAGCAGACGCACATCTCCCCCAACGCGATCTTCAAGGCGCTGCAGCAGGCGGACTCGCCCGCCTCCAGCATGGGCGAAGTTCACTCTCCCGGAGAGCACTCCGGTAGGGCTTCACACCGCCATATATACATGCGATTTCTAGTGTAAAGGATACTAATTAAATTATTCATGGGTGTCTGAATTATATCCCAAGCCGAGAGAGATTCTAACCATAATATACATGCATATATAAATCATTAAAAACTTTATGGGGGCTATCGTGTAAACATAACACCTGTCTTTACTCTGCCGATTTATGACCCCCCGGCCCGCGTGGTGAAAACTTTGTATAACAGCCCCCCCAGTAACTCATAAAGCTTATCTCTCTCCCTTTCCGAAATTCAAAGAACATCCTTATTGGCTTTTATGCTGTGGACGTCATGCCTTCTTACTGATTAATGCCTCCATTATTTTTTTCCCCCTCCAATCTTCCACTCGCAGGCCAGTCCCAGGGGCCCCCCACACCCCCCACCACCCCAAAAACAGATGTGCAGACTGGCAAGGTTGACCTGAAGAGGGAGGGGCGCCCCCTGCAGGAGGGGGCCGGCCGTCAGCTCAACATCGACTTCCGGGATGTAGACATTGGCGAGCTGAGCAACGACGTCATCTCCCACATCGAGACGTTCGACGTCAACGAGTTCGACCAGTACCTCCCTCCCAACGGTCATCCCGGGGCGCCAGTCAGCGGCGCGGGCCATGGGGCTGGGGCTGGAGTCTCGTACGGGGGCAGCTACAGCATGGCTGCCACACCCCCAGCCTCCCAGACCGGCTCGACAGGCAGCGGGGGCAGCGGACATGGCTGGATGTCCAAGCAGCAGCAGCAGCAGCAGCAGCATCCCCTGCCCAGCCTGGGCGGGGACCAGGGGCAGACCCAGCAGAGGGCCCCACACATCAAGACGGAGCAGCTAAGTCCCAGCCACTACAGTGAGCAGCCAGGCTCCCCCCAGCACGTCAGTTATGGCTCCTTCAGTCTACAGCACTACACCACCTATCCTGCCATCACACGCTCCCAGTACGACTACTCCGACCACCAGGGCGGCGCTACCGGCAGCAGCACCTACTACAGCCACGCCTCCGGCCAAGGCTCCGGCCTCTACTCCACCTTCAGCTACATGAGCCCCGGGCAGAGACCCATGTACACCCCCATCGCAGACAGCGCCGGTGTGCCCTCTGTAGGCCAGACAACCCACAGCCCCCAGCACTGGGAGCAGCAGCCTGTCTACACCCAGCTGTCCAGGCCCTGAGGTTAAAGGGACCCCCCCAAACCCACACCCCACATTGCCCCCACCTGCCCTCCAAAGTGGGGAGAGATGCTTCAGACCTGAACACGGGACGCTGGACTCGAACACTGAGAATAATGGCTCACACGTGCCTTTTTTTTACACTCAGAGTTGTGATTATATATTTTTAGCCATAATTACAAAAAAAAATCTTAAAGACTCCTCTGTGAGGATATATTAATTATGAATATTTTAGTATGTACTGTGTATGTTTCTTCCACTTTGACGGTTTATTCTGGGGGATTTTTCCCGTGTTTGTAGGTAATAACTTGGTCCCATCCCTCCTTGTAGGGCAGTTTGATTAAACTCTTGTTAAAGCTCCGTGTGTAGAAGGTTCCAGAATGGTGGCTCTGCCTTGCCAGAGCGGTGAAGCCTGTGCGGATTTGGAGAATCACAGCTAAGTTAGTGTAGCCTTTGGGTCCATTCGCCGGCCCCCTTCACAGCTGTAGTCTTTTAACCCATTTAATTTATTAGCATTAATTTTATTATAAAGTAATTATTTGCATTTTATTTCTTTAATACAGCCGAATACAACTAAAAGATCCTGCCCTTCTGAATATAAAAGTTTATTTGCCATTATGTTTCCTGTCAGAAGGGGGTACTTGTTTAAATATGGTACAAATTGTAACCATCTTGTTTATTTATCATTTGTAAATGCGCCTATTTTAAATCTGTATTTGCTCTCTCTTGGTATCTAGTTGTGTACAGATTACTTTTGATTGTGAAACCTTGATTTGAACTTTTCTTTTTTTTGTTAAAGAAAAACTGGAATAGTTGTTCTTTCCTGCAGATCATGGCAGGAGGAATGAAGATGGTAGATTTCCTTTTTCTCAGAGTAACAGGCCTTTTTACATAAAGGACTTTTCTTATTTCTGTGACCTATTTTAGTACTGATTTTGACGAATTTCTAATACGGCTGAACGAAACCTTGTTTTCTTAGATGACTTTAATACGTTACTGCCTTTTGAAGAAGCTTATCTTTTGTATAATATTGTTTGCAATAAAAGAGAAAATGTATTGGGGATAAAACAAATTCTAAGTGAGTTGTGGCGTTTATTCTCTCCTCGCGGAAGTACCCCCCGGCGTTCTCAATGAACTTGGCCGCACGGCGGTAAACGGACGTGCAAATAAATGCAGTAATGTTTTTTCAGAGGCAACCGGTTTCTGAGGGGCAGTCGCTGTAGCAGCTGTTGCCATGACGTCGATCACCAGCCTCGTATCTCATTCCACCAGATTCCGTCAACTGTGACAGGCGGAGGACTACCCCGCGAGCTTGTGAGAGAGATTTCGTTCGGTGTGGGGGAAGAGAGGGAAGGCCTGCTTTTTGTTTTTTTCTAGAACTTTCTTTGTTGCACCACTGGGAACTCCAGGAGGTTCCTTGCAGCGCTGATTGCATTGCTGAAGCCTTTCAGCAGGCGAAACGGCCCATGTAGAAAATCACGCTATTGCCCCCAGAACCCATTCCTGCCGGAGGGAGATGCATCCAGAGGTCTCCGAGACGCTCGCCCACGGTTCCTCTGTAAAAGCTCACCACGGAGCTGGGGCTGCCTGCGTCATGTGCCTTTCTTCTGCCTTCTCTTTTCCTCACCGCCTGGTCGCGCAGCTCTCTCTCTGTGACGTCACTGGCGGGACAGGGCGACTGCTCAGGGTTTTCGGTTGTCCCCTGAAACGAAAACGCCCGCCTTGTCCTGTAGCACCATGGAGTGCGGTCCATTTCGCAGTCAGCTGTACCCGAGTGGTTGTGATTATTTAGTCAAGGGGGACGCTGGAAGCCCCCCTCCCGTTCCAAAAAACTTTTGATTATTCTGGGATGGACGCCATCATTTGCGTGGGCTGTGCTCCCCCTTCCTAGCCCCCACCGCTGATTTCCCACCACCAATGCACTCTTTGCATCATGCCCAAGACTATCAACCGAACTGGGAGCAGGGGTGAGCAGTGCTGGCTGCACTGGTTATACTGCTTATTCTGTTCTGACATCTTTGTGAAAAGTATTTACCAGGGATAAAAGGCTCATAAAGGTGTCTTGTGTCAAGGGGGACTTTTCTCAGACCACATGAAACCATCAGATGTTCCCAAGTTAGACATTGATGTTTCCTTGGTATCAGGCATATTTCCCAGGATTCATCATCACGCAAGGCGATGACAACACATCAATGTAAACAAACGCGCTGATGTTCTTACAGTGACACACACACGCAGCGATCAGTCCTCAATGTGTCCTCCTCACACACACACACACACACACACACACACACTGATGTTTGTATCCATATCTTCATGGGGACTCTCCATTCATTTCTATGGGCATAACCCTAATCCCAACATGGCAACCCTAACCCTACCCTGCCCTAACCTTAACCATAAGTAACCAAACAAAATACAAGACTTGAGGTATTTTTAGTTTTTTGATAGCAGTCACAAATTTCTTATAAAATTGAATTTCCCCTTGTTGGGACTAAAAAAATTGTCCCCACAACGTCAAAAAAAAAACAAGTTTATCACATTGTGGGGACATTTGATCCCCATAAAGTAATATGTACATAAACACAAACACACAAATACCTGCCAACTCATTAGCTTTCACTTCTCCAGGATGAGTGTGGGCCAGCTCGGGCTCGGACACTATGCCACGCCCCTCTCCATCCTGTCACACAGTCAGAGACACGAATATCACTCACAAGAGAAGAATTTTAAAAACAGCATTTGCTCAGTCCAGGAAAACGTAGACAGTAGCGTTCCTGGAAGAATCTGCAGGAAGTTACCAGTCCAAATGCCAGGTGAAGATTCTCAAACGCTGAGGCCGGTAATCTGGAGCAGTGACACCAAAGTCCATCTCGCAGTGTCACCTGTCACTGCAGCACAGACCCGTGAATGTTTTGCAGGCCACATGAAGTCGCGCGAGGAATCGGATGAGCCACACGGCTCGGGAAGGCAGCTGGGTCTATCCAGGCGTGCTTCCGGTACACAGGGTCCGAAGCGACAGACCTGTTCTGGCTCCTTGGCCGGATCCTGCCGCATCAAGCCATTTACATACTTTCTATCGGCATGTATGGAGGAATAACAGAGTTAGCATGGACACCTCGGTGTGTACATCTGCTTTGCAAACATTATGCAAATAAGGAGGGGGGAGCAACATGTGAAAATAAGCCCATGACTGTAGCCTGGAGGTGTGGTAGAACATTTGCCAAGAATTTCTCATCCCAGGTGCTATTTTCCGGTTTTGAAAGAGTCCCCACGGGTCTGAGTACTACTAAAGCAAAAGCTCTCATGACCCAGGAAGGCTGATGGCATAGCCAGAACTCAGTCAAAGGTTAAAGGTCACCACCCTGGTGGGGGGGGGGGCTCCAGGAAGGTCCCCAGGGCTCACAGCTGGGCTTAGGATGCCCTGGCATGCTGTTTGACCTCAGCCACATGACCCTGTAATGTCACTTGTCATTTACATGGGATTTCCAAGACCCAAATTCTGCAGACCACAATCGGTCGGACTTCTAGCTGCGCATCAGAACCTCTGTCTTTGACTGTCTGGTCCAGTGCCGCCCACTTCGCCAAGTACTGTTCCTCACAGCCGTGAACTGGAAATCGGCCCCCAGTGCTGATAACAGCCAGAGGTGATAGAGACCCGTTCTGTTACTTTTTAATGGTGTGGATTATAAACAATAACTAATTCCATTTCGAGGTTACGCTGACAGTTTGTCTCGGGGGCTGAGCAGACACCCTTTCTGTTTGTGTTTCCCTTGGATTAAGGTAAATGATAAATGATATTAGTACCACTTCCTACACCCCCATTCAGCTCAAGGCCTGTGTTGTGATGGTTGGCTCATTGTGAGAACAAGTACAAAAGAGGCAGCCCCTTGCCAGAGGGGCACAGGTTCAAATCCCAGGAATACCAATAAACATGGTTCCTCGACCAGAGATGGGTGAAATACCCAGCTGTGAAAATGGGTTAGAGGTTAAGTTGAATTGTGGTGATATTTTAGGTAAAAGCTTCTGTTCATGAAATATGTGAGGTGGAAAAGTGGCCCTGTCTGTCTCCAGCACGGCCGAGAATGCCTGCCTGCATCCCTGTCCTTCACGTCATGTGCAGAACACGCGGTGGGGGGGTCTGGCAGGAGCTCCCGGAAAATCCAGGGGAGCTGGAGGATACTACAGCGGGGGGTCAAAGGTCATAAGGTTCCAGATGTCCCTGACAGGAAGCTGAGCTGTTTATATGACAGTTCGGGGAGGGGGAGCACGTTTGGCCCCCCTCAGAATGAAAACCAGGCCATGGGGATGCAGAGCACGCCATGGCCACACACCGTCCACAAACCAGGGCTTGGTGTGCAATTAACTGGCCCAGATTGCTTGTTTCCTACCCCCATATTTCAGTGCATCCTTCTGGGGGGGGCGGGGGGGTACAGAAGCGCCTTTGGTGAGTTTGTCTGGGAAAGCAGCCCTTGCTGTAAAGGACAGAGAACAAATCCATACAGGCAATGGAGGAAGGATCTCCAACAGCAAAAATAATAACATTAGGACCCGCAGAGCTGGGATGCAGGGCAACAGCCAGGGGTGTCTGCTGACTCCCGCGTGGAGCTGAAGGGTCAAAGGTCAGCGGCAACGACCTTGACGGTAATGGACGAGCACAGAGACCGGGCCTAGCCAATGGGGCAGCAGCCGTCCGGGGGCAGGGTCGAGGAGTGAGTGAGCAAGGGTACCTACATGAAATGGGGGGGGGGGGTCTGAACACCCCCGAGAGGGAGAGCGAGACAGCCCGGGGCAGCCAAGCGGATTTCCCAGGAGACTCCATTACTATTCCAAGCAGACATCCCTCTGGGAATCTGGCCCCGCCCAGAGCCCTATGGGTGGTCCTTTAACGTGCACAAAGGGGACCAAGAGGGGGGGGCAAAAGAAAAAAGCTGGCAAGTCACCCGTGGAAGCTGGACGAGCCGTAAAATGCTCGCAAGGCAAAGCGAAACAAAACAATGGCTGAAATAACATGGAAACAAGAAACAAACATAAGAAAGTAAAACACAGAAACCCTGATATGGGGGGGGGATATGCAGGATCGGCTGGTTAACCCCGATAGGGCCCTGATACGGGGGGGGGATATGCAGGATCGGCTGGTTAGGCTGCTTGCCTGCCCACTAAACCAGAAATATCATAATTATGGCAGGAACACAATGATTACTTCATGTTCTATTTCACCTGGGGGGCGCATTAATTATTTGCTGCCATCTGACAGAATTTCTTTTTTAAAAAATGACAAGTTCTTCAGTTGCATAAAAATAACAACTATTTGGTAGATTTGTTTTGTGTTCTTGGTCAGTTTCAGAAGTGTGTCCGCTCTGTGTGGAACATTCTAGGAGGTGCCCCCTCTGTGCCCCACTGTGTACCCTCCTGTCCCCAAATTGCCCCCACCCCCACCCCTGCCCCCACCATCCTTCGTTCCCTGACATTGTCCCCTTGGGCCGCACAAAGGGGGGACCGTTTGACAGTCCCCTCGCCCCCCAACTCACTCTACCCCTCCCCCAGCACCCGTTTCCTCCCTTTTGAAACGTCCGGTCTATGGAAAGAGGAAACTCAACATCAATCAGAAGGCAGCCAGCTCACTTCACTGCGCCTTGACGCAGGCCAAGGCGGGGAGTGCGGGCCAGCCGTCTCCCTAGTGACGACGCCCACGGGCTGGACACTCTGGCGCTGGAGATGGTGAGCTGAAGGCAACAGTCTGGATCTGTGTGGCCGGACTCTGCACGGGTTGGGAACCAAATGCAACTAAAATATCCTCCTGTGAAAATCTCAGAAGGAGAGCTACTCACTTTAGCCTAAGGGAATAGATTCATGGGTTCATTTTATGTGTAGTTTGGTATGTATCACGCCAGTATCATCACTGCAGCAGGTTGCGGGGTCAAGGTCATCAGCATTATCACTACAGCAGGTTGTGGGGTCAAGGTCATCAGCATTATCACTACAGCAGGTTGTGGGGTCAAGGTCGTCAGCATTATCACTGCAGCAGGTTGTAGGGTCGAGGCCGTCAGCATTATCACTACAGCAGGTTGTGGGGTCCAGGTCATTAGTATTATCACTATGAAAAGTTGTGAGGTCGAATAATCAGTTGGAAGAAGGACAGATGGATGAATATGCACCACTTCCCTTGGAATATTCCCTCTTACTGTAGGAACATGCCTCAGATCTTCCCAAGTTGTCCAGCTGAACTGGCTCAAACAGCAAGCATGTGCTCAGAGTTAGAGCTAGGGTTCATTGCTGGGGGCATGCGTTGGCACCACACCTAGGGCTGTCGCTCTCCTTGATACTGACGGAGGTTGCCATGCTATGCTACATGAGGTATGTGCCCATGCCACGACAAATTAGCACAGAGCGAAGGCTAAGTTGGCAACTTGGACTCCAGAAGGATCAGCGGTACTGCCTTCGCCCCTTCATTACCACCAAAACATCTAAGCTACAGATCATCATTAATCCAGGGTGTGTCATGTTAATGATGAATGACACGTATAGAACAATGTAGCTGTGAGTGTATATGACAGCTGTCACTCCCCAGGGGCCACTTATTTAACCAATGGATTAATATAACAAATATTTAAATAAGATAAGATTAATTTCCCCCAGGGGAGAACTACTGTCATCCAGTATCACTGCAAAAGCGAATCTAACAGAATTTGCAGAGAGAAGCAGTTTGCAGGATGGCACACAGACAGATGCCGTCACACAGGCATAAACGTAAACAAAACACAAAGACGCTGTCAGACGCAGAGATCTGCATACCTCCCCCTGAACGCACTGTCACAGTGCGTCTATGAAGTAACAGACTAGGGCTCAATTGCATCTAAAGTCACTCTGCAGTTGTGTAGAGACAGTAACATTCCTTTAGAGTACCCACAAGAAGGGCAGTGAGAGCCCTTCCCAGGGGACCGTGCTGGATAAAGTACGCAAGAGAGTTTATCTAAAACATGGCAGATGAGGGCATGAGGGGGTGACAGCTTCATAATGCCTGGAAGAAATGGAAGCTTGTGGCTTTGTGCATGTGCCCATTGGCCGGTGGGCACAGAGAGCCCTCCGCCAGCCGCCACTCAGTCGTCTGACTCCCAGACAATTGCAGGGTTCTGTTCGCTTCACTCATCACTTTATTTTCTTGTGTGTTTTTCTGCCGTCCAGGTTACTGCCTGGGGCCTGCACTCCATACGGAATTGCTGTAGCCAGAGATGTCCTGCAGGTGAGGGACCGTGAGCCGGAGACACAGAGTCAGTAACCTGTAGCAGGAACCTGTGGCCTTGTTTGGAGTGACGAATGATCCCCGTATCTCAGGTCATCACCTGAATTCATTATCCAACTTCCGGGACCTTATCTCAGGCTGCATGGAGCACAAGGCCAGACAGGTACGTATGTATGTATGTGTAGGGGGGTCTAATTCCCACAGTGGGGATGACAAAATATCACACAAGCTCCTTAATGAGGTACGTGAAGTGTGTACCTAAGACAGCGCCCCTCATTGGCTGAAGAAAGGCAAACAAAACATTCTGTAAGCCCATGAGCGATTAGCAAGCTGGCTTGCAAAAATGAGCCAAAGGTTTTCATCCTTCCATAAAGTAGGGACCCCAAATGCAAAAAGACCAGAGCCTGGGGGCAGAGGAAGGGCCCTGGTTGCATAAATAACTAGTTCACCTTAAAAGATAACTACTAAAACGTCCTATTGAGTCAGTTCCTCCGCTTATGGAGGAAGATCGATGCAAATGTGTATCATGAATAAATCACAGAGCTGCGGAGAAGATGGCAAGAGAACAAAAAGCTCTACGTCTCTAAAAACACCACATGCATTACAGCTGAAGAGTTTCACACCCCCCGCAGCTTCCTCAGAAACCCCGCTCCGCCACCTTGTGTTTCCGTGCTCAGACGTTCTCCTGTGACGCAGGCTTTCGGTGCGAGGAGGCTGCCGTGGGAAGGTTTCCGTGCAAACGCGTTCATTCTGACCCTCAGGATTGGAGAATGAGGCGTTTACTGCAGGCCGTACTATGCCCTGTGCTGGGCGCAGGGGGTCACTCAGGCTGGACTCCATACCATTTCTGGCAGTTTGTTTGAGAAAACAGGAAGCAGCTTCACTCTGACTAATATTTAACCTTATAGCTATAATGTGATTCACTTCAGTTGCTTTCCCTCTCATTCAGCACCCTGATGGACCGGCAAACCCCGCCGACACAAACTTCTTAACACCTGACGTAAAATCACAAAACGAGAAAGCTCCACCTGACGAAAACTGCCTTCGAAGTGACACAGGCCCAGTTTCCCAGTAAAAAGGCACCAGACGAGCAGAAAAGCTGCTGGAATAGCGCAAATCCGGTGAGGACAGCGTGACCAATCCCAGGAATTTCCGTTCGCCTTTGGCACGTTCCCCAGTGACAAAAACCTGAAAAGGCAGCCTCCAGTTATCCAGCTATTCCAAGCTTAATAAGGCTGGGGAAGTAAGGATTTGGGCTCCTATGCCCAGAAACCCTGAAAGTCAGACAGCCGGGGGGGTAAGACTGGGGCTTAGCTTCACTTCCAGATATTTAGCTGAAATTCAGGTTTGGATTTCCTGGGAAATGGCTGCAGAGCAGGGCCCACTTCCAGCCATCTCCACGGAGATATCAGATTCCCAGACAATCGACAGCTGTACAAACTGATACGGATTGTTGCAGTAATTGACATTCGGTTATAGACGCTGCAGCTTAGCAGGGCCAGCGAGCCCCGTAGGGGTCCTCAGAAAGGTCTGGCTCCCCCTCGTCACCTTCAACACACCTGACACAGGTATCTAATGGCGCTTCGTTAGCTGATTCGGGTGTACTGGTGCCGGAGCAGCTGGGTCTTCTCCAAGAACCGTCTGCTGAAACAATGGGGGGGGGGGGATTAGCTGTTAGCGCTTAGCGGCTAGCTATTAGACGTTTTGCCATCTTTGGGGAAGGTGATGAGGGAGTTTGTTTCTGTTTCGCTCTTTTTCCCCCCTCAGTAGGCTGAATGACAAGCCCATCCCAGTGATCAGCAGAGTGGGGGGGGGGGGATTTGTGTTCAGTAGACACAAGGGATTTTTTTGTGGTGGGAGGAACTATCAATCCTCCACCTGCCCATCTTGATCTTCATACCCTAAATATAGGAGAACAACGGCTATGGAAAATTTCTACCATTTGCTTTGATTTTGGCTACTAAGCTACTGTACTTCACTGGCATCAGTAGAATGGGTGGGGCCTGTGTTGGAGGAGCCATAATTTGGGTGGGGCTTCATTAAAGGTGATTTCTGTGGGAGAAGAGATGACACTGAGTGGGAGGAGCTAATCTGTGGGTGGGGCTTCAGATGAAGGTGGAGCTTCATACAAGAACCTGCCAATATTTGGACATCCAGCTGGTGAGCATGCCCGGGGGCTGGGGAGCCAGTTGATCTCTCAGGATTTCTCACCCCCCAACCTGGGTGCTTTCGATTTCTTTCTGTGTTGTCTCCCGGCATTTTCTGCTGTGTGTGCTGATATACGTATGTAGAAGGTGCTTCGAGATAAACATGCAGATTCAGAGCAGAATTTGTGTGGGAGGAGCTTTGGAAGCAGGTGGTGCCTGGTGGTGGAGTCTGGTTCTGTGACACTGATGAGACTCCACATCACCAGCCCACATCCCTATAAAGGATTCCATCACCGACTCCCACGCTGACTGATGTGGTTTTGCGATGCTTGTCCGTGGTGTTAATGGACCCATAATCTAACTGGGTGGGAGCACGGCTGGACACTCAGGACACCTGTAGATTTCACACAGCCCCATAACCGGAGAACCTAAAAGCTTCAGGCAGGATTTGGAGCCGGTGTCTCTGTCTGTCAGCCTGCTGGGAAAATAAACAGCCAGAACGAGACACCAGGCCAAGCTGAGCAGTGACATCTGGAGGGGTGGTGGGCGCCAAGCGGTGGGGGTGTCAAACAGGTGACCCCACTGTACTGCCTCTGCTGAGGTCAGCAGAATTGTGGGATAGGCAAGCCAACACACGAAGAAAACAGGAGAACAGGCAGGATAAAACCAGGGGTGGTGGAACTGGAAGTGAGTGCCCGTGTGGTGTGATTCACGTAAGCTAGGAGTAGCAGAGGAGCAGCAGAGGAGTAGCAGAGGAGCAAGTCCACTTTCGGCATTCGGATTCTGCCACTGACTGCTGACATCAGGGCAGGAATGAAAGCAGGGTGGAGAGGGGGAGTATGGGGACAGAGTAAGTGGACTGTCACTTTCAGATAACTACTCATACTGTATAATTACTCATATAATAAATAATCACTCTTTCTATCCCACTGAAAGATGTCACTGTATGTCTGTGCTGATTTTTCTGTTTCTCAGCGAACTTGCAGAGAAATCTGCGACATTTGCTTTGCTTTCTGGAGTGGAGGGAGGCAGCTTGCGGCTTGCCGAAGAACACTTTTAATAGATTTATAGATCATAGATTACTGAAAATACCATGCATTACCTTGGCGGAGGACCCTGCTCTACAAGCTGGTGTAAATCATTTTGGGCCATTTGTAACTAAATCAGCAGCCAATTAAATGAGGTTAATAACTCATTTTGGAATGAAGTATTGAGATCAGGGCTGCCGCGATTAGTCAATGTAGCCGATGACGTCCACACCGAGAATGCATTAACATCAATATTTTACATCGATGCATCGTTTTTAAAAATTATTTTTATGAGATTACCATTATGATTTCTAAAACGCTTCAATTCATTATAACAAATGTTATCCTTTAATATCACTATGTAATTATGGGAGTAGTTCAAATTATAACAACACAAAAAGATGGTTTTACACTGTGCAAAGTTCGATGGCGTGCTACACGTGCAGCGTCGCTATGCAGGAGCACCCGAAGAGAAACACACAGGCGCTATTCTGGACCGCTAGAATAAGCAAAACCACCCTAAGTGTTGTCTATTCATGTTTCTTAAATTACCATTAGTACGGTACGGAGAGCTTAGAATATTTTTTGCCCTTGTAGCTGCTAAATACAGCCATAAAGTTGTCTGCCTGCTACCTTAGAATCTCCTTTGAATAAGTGTTTGAGAACATGTTTAGGCTAAAATCTGGGTTTATGCTGCGTGGACTGACGGTGCCGAAGTGTGTTCGTACGCATTAGGGTTGTTGGGACCAGCGTTATTATCGTAAACTAAAACTGAAACGAAAATGGACACTAAATAAAAGAAAACAATATTTCCTCTTTTGACAGACGTGGTTACTGCACTGTCCTTTTCTTGACTTCATTGCTTATCGCTTCTATGATTTACCAAAACGGTCTCATGCGGTGCGCTCCGCTAACCGAACTTAATAAGCATAAGGATACGCCGAATTTATATAGATTACTAAGTTTTGGGCATCACATTACACATCTCATTAATATTTTAGGCATACTACTAATTTGCTTATCGAATTGTGGGCGGAAATAATAATAGAGCTGAAAAGTCTGCGTCCAATATCTATAAAGCCCTGCAACAGCATGCAGTTTGCTGCTGTCAAAATAAAATTAACTTAAATTAGACGGTCTACTTGATTTTCTGGAGGAAAATTAATCGTTTAGATGAATCAACCAATCGGTAAAATAGTCGATAGATTAATCCATAGAAAAATAGTCGTTAGTGGCAGCCCCAATTCATACTTTTCTGAAGCTAGAAATGTCATGAACAGGTTGTCAAACGAGGATTTAATAAGCTGCAGATCCTTTACTGACTGGAGTAACATAACTACTCCCGCAAACTGCATGGGGTTGCTGGTTACTGGTTTACCAGATGTTTAACCTAAAGCACCACAGGCTTTCGTATGCTGCTGTAACCCTGAAGATAGTGCTCAACATAAATGATACAAAACTTATTTCATTATTAATTCATCCAAAGATATTTTGGATAAAAGCATAAAGCTCTCCAACAGTAACTAAATACAGGTAACCAACAATGGCTGTGTGGCAAGCAAAGAGATTGCTAACAGGCCTAGCGCTACAAGGCTAAAGTAGGTCAGAGTTCACAGGTTAGGAGGGAGCAGCTGATTGCTAGACCAAAGTCCTGGGAGAACCCAGAGTGACAGACAAACAGCTGAACCAATGACAAAGCCCGATGACTTCAGTCCGGCCTATCAGAGCCGCCCCCCCACTGCCAAGGAGCAGTGACCTCAGCCATGGACGGTACTGTTTGCATTTTCACCTCTTAATGACCAGGCTGACAGCCAACATTTGGTCTACAGATTTTTTTTCTCTGACTACCCCCCCCCCCCCCTTCCATTTTTCACCGCGGTAGCACATCGATGAGCAGGGGGCTGTCCATCCCAGGCTTTAAACCCCGTAGCAGAACATCATCAGAGCTTAGCCGTGGAGACATTCAAACAAACAGCTGTCACGGCCCAGCCCCTGCCCCCCCCTGCCCCCCCCCCCCCCAGCACAGCCCACACACACGCAAGGCCTGCCAAATCCCTCGCTCCTTGATCCAAACTCGCTACCAATGGGGAGAAAAAAACACTCAAGGAGCAGACGGCCAGCCCTGGAGAAGTGCCGATATGTGGTAATCCGTTTTTTCTCAATTTTCCCAGAATGCTTTGCATCATCACAAACGAAAGGATCTTTAGTGACACTGGATGCCGCTGCACATCTGTGTGTCAAAGAGACGGATCCATAACATGGCCTGATGGGACAAACAAAAAAGAGGGAGTGAAGGGGCAGCAGTAGCCCAACTCTGAGGCCGTCGGGAGAATATCCCGGAAGCGTGGCAATGAATGCCAATGTGTTCCCACGTGCTGGCTGAGACGGGAGAGTGTATGAGAGAGAGGGGAGGGAGATGGACAGAGTGTGCGGCTCAAGAAGAGGGAGAGAGATCTAGAAAGTAAAAGGGTGAAGGAGGAGAAAGAGAGAGAGAGAGAGAGTGAGAGGGAGAAAGAGGTCCAAAGAGCGAGGGAACTGACTTGAAGAATAATGAGGAATAATGGAACCATGGCGGGGAAGAGTGAGGGAACACAAAGGAAGAATAAAAGAGAGCCGGTCCTCACACAGCAGTGAAATATGACAGCCCTGCCAGGCCGGGGTGGGGGGGGGGTAGCTGAAGAGGAAGCCATATTGTAGCAATCTCACTTGGGCTGTCATTAATTGCATCCCGCTGCTCCGGCCTCCCCAGCTGTGCGTCAGACCCATGCCCCCCCAACCCCCACCATGACCCACGACCCTTGAGCCTAGGACTCAGACTGGCATATACAGCCCCACTGGCGCCTCCTGCAGGAAGCAGTGTGGCTGGGCAGGCGTGGTCTCACAAATGGGGCGTTTTCACTGCCACCAAGAACCAAGCGGTATCACAGTTTTACGTTGTAAATTCTGTGAGCTTACTAGCGGGGCCGAATGCGTGACCAAACCGACTGGTCAAAATGGACAGAGATACCAGTGTTCTGTGCATGGATTATCTGAAGGAGAAAAGGCCATAGTCTATATAATATTTATTATTCGTAATATTGCACATCTTCATGCATGTATGCATTCCTGATAACTCAGAACTTGGAAATTTCCAATCTCCTACTTAAAAAGTACTATAGAACAGCAAAATGGAATGGATTCTTAATGCAAATTCACACAAGCAAATGTGAATTCCGCTAGCATTTGATGCTGACATAAGACATGCTTGTGTAAATTAGCACAGAGTAAACCATGATGCACATTGTGTGAACAGTAAATAAGGGTCTCTTTGGTTTAACATCACTGTCGCTCTCCAAACCTGTAAACGCCCTTACCGAGCCGACTCATCTGCAGTGGAAAACCGAAGCGAACTGGAACCGTGCTGCAACTCCACTCTCTTCGCAGCATAATGCAGGTACGGCTCAGTTCCTGTACATCAGGGAAAAAGCGTTTTGTCTTTGAAGTTGTGGCAATGGACACTGCATTGAACATCCAACCATCCTCCTTCCAGAACTGTTTGTCCATCAAGGTGTATTTTACATTCTACATGCAGGAGTTACTCCTGAGAAACACAGATCTAGGTCTAAGCTAAAGCAGATGAAGGTTGCTTCTGTTAAATTAAATGTCAAGAATTCAGGAGGATGGGTGCTGAGGAGGGGTGGGGGGTGTGATTTTGGTGTGTGCTCCAGCCCGTCTCGCCCAGTCCGCCATCTGCGGTGCATTCCGCCGACTCCCACCCTCCATGCTGCCCCAGTTCCTGACCCATCCGTGTCAGGTCCGGCTGGATGACTGGCAGGAGGCGGACCGGCACTCCTCCCCATCCGCCGGGAGGCAGTGGGCCCGGGGTGCTGTCCCAGCCAATCACGCAGCCTGTCTGTCGCTCGAGGAGAGCGTTCCAGGGTCGAGATGGGGGTGTCCATCGTTCACTCCTGTTCTGTCTCCTGCTGGGGAATTCCGTCGCCCGCTCCCCGTACGTTACGGTCGATCCCACTTTTCCAAACCATCCCCCATTTCTTTTCACGTCTGGCACGTTTTTTGATTGACAGCCCCTCTTCACACCTGCTATGCTTGGTGCTGATTGGAGGAGCATGTTGACGGGGGCAGCATGATGACCCCTGCCAAACAAACTGCTTACTTCAACAGAACTCTAGAAAGGCTCTTTCCCCCTCGCAGGCGCCGGTACTGCGCACTGCCTCTCCATCGCTCCCTTTACACGTCCCTCAACAGCATTTGAAGGGGGAAGGAGAGGCCAATCCCAGTGAAGGACACACACAGTGATATGGACTAGCCGTCACACACATACACACATGCACACATGCACACGCACCACTCAGCAAGACGTGCGTCATCCTTGCTTTCTGGATGGAGGATCTCCATGGTACTCTTGACCTCCTGGGGCCTGCAGTACAGGATGCTGATGTGGGCTTCCTGTGAAGTTGTCTGTGTGTTTCGGGGGGGGGTTGATTGATTAGGATTTCCACTCTGAGGTTAACTGGACGTGGCTATGAAGCCTGCCATCCATCTCGCCCCCATCGTCATTTGTCTTGAGTTCGGACGGGGGGGGGGGGCGTCTCCAGATGAGCCACATTGTTAAGTGCCCACCCTAGACCCCTGTCCCCAAACTGCTAAGGGGGAGCAGACTGATGGCGGCTGTCCCGGGCAGGGGAAATGGTGGGACACGGAACACGAGATCCACCTCCTCCCCCAGCCTGTTAGGAGCGCATCTCACACATGGACGTCATCTGCAGCATGGGGTTAGAGACGATACAGCTAGCCATGGCCGATTCAGCCTGGAACATTGCACACCACGAGTCAGATGGCGGGGAGACCCGACAGACTGCAGGCCAGCTGCCATGCAGGTCAAACACGGGTCCTCCCTGTAGATGGAAAGAACTGGAACCACCACCTATTAGGGGCTGAGAGAGGCTGAAACCATAGGCAAGGGCATCTCACGTTTAACTGCAAAATGATAATTCATGGAACATATTTATCAGTACATGGATGAGTACTTAGTACTTGTACTCATTATTGTGACATCCCGGGTACTTGTAGAGGTGTGCCTATGTGTCACGCTTTCACGGGCTGTGGTTTAAACTCTGATCTCTGGGCTCATGCACGTGCCTGACATTATAAACAGATTTAGATGAAATCATCCATCAAACTAAAAAATCAAAAAGAGAAAAGCATGTAACAGAGCAATCTCTCAACATGGGTCTGAACACGTTTGGCTGGACTGGGGCTGAGAAAACGGGCCTAGCAGGATACTGGCGGTAGGATTGGGTGCTAGGGGGGGGGGTGTGGGGGGGGGGGGGCTGGAGACAGACACCCCCTGCGGGCCATCCACCCACCCGCACGGTGCCGAGCCAAAATCAGCCCAAGCCCCGCTACAGGATCCCGAACTGGCGCCCACAAATGTCTCACCGGAGGGAGCCGTCTTCCCGGCACTCTGCCGTAGGCGGCGAGGCGAGGTGCAGAAACGGCACACCGTGGGATCGATTCGGGTTGTCACTGCCGCAGGCGCTGATCCCAGTGGGAGGTGGGACAGGTAACTGGCCCCCCTGACGAGGTGTTGCCCTCGCTTGCTCACCTTCCCCGAAATGAAGCCTGGCACGGTCCGATCCATCAGCCACAGGTACCTAAATGGAGGCTCCGGCTCTCGGCGTGGCTCCCCCTGGTGGCCACACATGCACGTCCTTTGTGTCCGGCTACAAGATCACTGAAGCGACACTGAGGACCTCAACTCCACCCACTTGGGGGTCATCACCAGAGACACACAATCGGTACTGACATCCCTAGTACTCATGAGTAATAATCTGTACTGACATCCCTAGTACTCATGAGTAGAAACAAGTATTCAAATGACTTCTGCATACACTGCTGATGTGTCCATGCTGGGTCAGATTTTCAAAGTACTGTACATAGTGATAAATAGGACTTAATAACAAACAGCATATTGCCAACTTTACTTTAACAGTACATTCACATTCACAGTACGTATTAGTATTACGTATGAACAGAGCACATTACCTTTGTTCGTATTAATACACATGAGCATGGCATGTCACACAGTGCATATATAAACAGCACATATTCCCCCGAGCAATAACAGAGTACTGCTCCTTCTAGATGGTTCTGTACAGAGCCATTAGCTGGTCTTATATCAGTACACTTCAGGAGGAGGCTGGCAGAGTTACTGGGAAATCATCCATGAGATTCTCTGCAGGCGAGATGCTGAATGGAACCGCACGACACGGCCATGGGAGGAAGAAACGGGGCCTTTGTATTGAGGGGGCAGAGACAGAAGGAAAGAAAGCAGCATTACGTCTTGTGACGGGACACGGTTTGGTGTGGGATTGGACAGCAGGCTCTGCAAGTGTGTTCGAGGCTGACAGAATCCACAGCCAGTCTCACTAAATCCCTCTTCTCCTGCCCTAATCCTGTTCTCTACCTGAGCCCTGTTCTCCTGCCCTATCCCTGTTCTCCTGCCCATCCCAGTTCTCCTGCCCCATCTCTGTTCTCTTGCCCCATTCCTGTTCTCCAAACCCATCTGATCTCTGCCTAACCCCCGTTCTCCTACCCCATCCCTGTTCTCCCTCCCCATCCCTGTTCTATCTCATCCCCGTTCTCCTACCCCATCCCTGTTCTCCCTCCCCATCCCTGTTCTATCTCATCCCTGTTCTCCCTCCCCATCCCTGTTCTCCTACCCTATTCTTGTTCTCTGTCTAATCCCTGTTCTCCTGCCCCATCTCTGTTGTCCTGCTCCATCTCTGTTCTCCTGCTGTTGTTCCTCTGAGCCAGTTGTAGGACCTTAATTTCTGGATGAGCTTCTAGCTATATGAGCGGCTAAACACTAACGGAGTCCCTGCAGGCTCATGACAAGCGAGAGAATGAGCTGAAGAATGAGGCCGGTGTAGCCTGCTGGGCGCACCAGTGCACCACACACGCCCCTCTTCACATCAACACAGTAACACGACCGGCCCTGCCAAAAATCCAGAGCACGCAGAGGTGTCTGGGACGGCCTTGGATGTGATCGCTGGATGTTGTGTAGCAATATTGTTTTACAAGGCTGAAATTAACCCCTCCCCCATCCATTGCTGCCAAGTGGACGTATACGCCAACACTTAGCAAGGCCTAATTGGAGCCAACCGGGACTTTAATGGTGACCAAACGTATACATGTCAGCATATAATAGATGCTAATTGCTTTCACAACGCAGCCAGCTCTGTGCGGAATGTGATGTTGGAAGGCAAAGCAAAAGAGTCTGATTTCTGCATTTGATAAGGGCACTGCTAGCCTAAGTGCTAATCTAACTAACCACTACCCTAACCAGTAGCTTAACCACTAAGCTGGGAAGGTTGTGTTAGCAAGGTTGGCCTTGAGTGCCTATAGTGATCAGGGCTCTGTGTGTGTGTGTGTGCACATGTGTGTGACTCCCCTCTCTCAAACCTATGGTGCTTTTCCACTGCCATCAGGAACCGAGTCGTACCCGACCCATACCACTAAGCGATGGTTTTCCATTGCAAAGTAAGCGAGCCATAACTGGGCTGACATGGCCCTGCTAGTAAGGGCCGAAAGTATGACCAAACCAAGCTGGTTGCATCACCACCATCTGACTGGTTGAAACTGGCTGACATACCAGTGACTGCATCTATAAGCATGGATTATTTGAAGGAAAAAAGGGCATAATCTATATATAATTAATAATTAGTATTTTCACACATCGTCACGTATTAATGAATTCCCGATAACTCAGAACCTGAACATTTCCAACCTCCTACTTAAAAAAGTAGTATAGAACAGCTGAATAGAATGGATTCCCAATGCAAATTTACCCGAGAGAAATCTAATTCAGCTAGCACTTGATGCTAACGTAGCACAGCGATTCTCATGGACGTGGTAGCGGAAATGAGCACACAGTTAAAAACAAAAAATTTGCACATCGTAAATCATGATGCGCACCATGTGAACAGTAAATAAGCATCTCTTCAGTTTTACGTCACTGTCACTCGGCAACGTCTTTACCAAGCCAACCCCTCTGCAGTGGAAAACCGAAGCAAACTGGAACTGCTGTAACTAGTCTCTCTTTGTGGTATGGCTTGAGTATGCGTCGGTTCCTGTATGCCAGTGGAAAAGCCCTACTATATATGTAGGCTGGGCCTGAGCACATGTATCTGTGTACTGGCTGCCTATCAGGTCTGCACAGACAGTGGCACCTTTATATACGTTGTTCTCTCATTCGTACGAGTCCTCAGGACCGTGAAAGACACTCAACCCATCGTGACCCTAGACAGCTGAGATTTTTGCTCTTTGCGGTGTTGGTGGTGGTGGGCTTCTGGAATTCCTCACACTTCCCCCCTTCTCAGTTCCCTCCTCTCGAGGAGAGAGTGGGCAGCTTCACCCAAGCATTCTGTGCCCCAGAGAGGAAGAAGGTCTGCAGGTCCTAAGTCTGCATTCACGTGAGCCCATGCTGGAGGTGTCATGCTGCCACCCCCTGCCTCATCCCCACCCTCGCAGCGTGTGACTAGCCACAATGAAGCACATGCCCACCCCCCCCCATCCAGCTTTGTTATGCAAATGACTCTCCATTTTGACTGGAAGCTGGGGAGTTTTAAGGGTGGGTGTGTGTGAGGGTGTATGTGTCTGGAGTGTGTCCTCAGCCTACCAGACTTTACACAGGTTTGGATTCTAGATGATTCTAGAAGCCCCCATTACAAAGGAACCTGATAGTTGGCAGCTATTGGAGCTGCCGGGGAGCTGAATTTATATGAGGCTCACAGAAGGAAATAATAAAATAATTTCCACCCGTGGAAGTGTTCCAGCACTTTCCGTTTGGGCCTGTGTTGCTATCAGCTGCGTGGTTTCCTCGGCCTGAAACACGGCCCCATTAGCTCCTGGCACCGGCGGACTGGCCCAGAGAGGACTCAACGCGCAGCTGAAAGCGTTTGAGCACCATGTCGCCTTGCTACGCGCGCCTCTGCGCGTCCGTAACGGGAATCGCTGAGTTCACACTTGGACGCCAGCGAGGGTGCATGCGGCTGCCTTAATGGGGGCCCGCTCACGCCAGGGCCGGCTCTTCCAGAACAATCACACGTCTTTATTTTCCAAAGTACGCACCAGGCCGCTGGGAAATGATAAATTTGTAATTTTCTTGAGAGTCAAGACCGCTGGCAGCTGCCACTGGAAAGGGGCCCCACAGCGTCCCTGGTGATAATCCCAATAATGTACGGCAGGATAATCTCTACCATACAAACAGAAAAAAGTAAAGTGGTGATAATCTCCATACTTTATGCAGTAGTAGTCTTGCTTCTGTAACGGGTGATAGCCCCTGCAGTGTCCTAAGTGATGCTCTCTCTATTGTAAATGGCGATAGTCCCTGTACTGTCCTTAGTGATGCTCTCTATTGTAAATGGCGATAGTCCCTGTACTATCCTTAGTGATGCTCTCTGTTGTAATTGGCAATAGTCCCTCCAGTGTCCTAAGTGATGATCTGTATTGTAAATGGCGATAGTCCCTGCAGTGTCCTTTGTGATGCTCTCTCTATTGTAAATGGCGATAGTCCCTGTACTATCCTTAGTGATGCTCTCTATTGTAATTGGAAATAGTCCCTCCAGTGTCCTAAGTGATGATCTGTATTGTAAATGGCGATAGTCCCTGTACTATCCTTAGTGATGCTCTCTCTATTGTAAATGGCAATAGTCCCTGCAGTGTCCTAAGTGATGATGTGTATTGTGAATGGCGATAGTCCCTGCAGTGTCCTTTGTGATGCTTTCTCTATTGTAAATGGCGATAGTCCCTGCAGTGTCCTTTGTGATGCTCTCTCTATTGTAAATGGCGATAGTCCCTGCAGTGTCCTAAGTGATGATCTGTATTGTAAATGGCGATAGTCCCTGTACTGTCCTTAGTGATGCTCTCTATTATAAATAGCGATAGTCCCTGTACTGTCCTTAGTGATGCTCTCTATTGTAAATGGCGATAGTCCCTGTACTATCCTTAGTGATGCTCTCTATTGTAAATGGCAATAGTCCCTCCAGTGTCCTAAGTGATGATCTGTATTGTGAATGGCGATAGTCCCTGCAGTGTCCTAAGTGATGATCTGTATTGTAAATGGCGATAGTCCCTGTACTGTCCTTAGTGATGCTCTCTCTACTACAAAAAGTGATAGTCATCATAGTGGTCTGTCTAGTATAGATGGCGATAGACCCTCTGTTGTTAATAGAACAAAATGTAAGGGGAATGGTCCTCGTAAGGTTCATGGTGATGCTATCTGTACTATAAATGGGGATAGTCCCCATAGTGTCGGCAGGGATTAAACTGGTAAATTTACCTGATGCGGATTTCGGCAGGGCCTTCCACTGCCACCCCTCGAGTATTCATGGCAAGCAGCAGCACACAGGTGACGGGGGCATGTAAGCCGGTCACACGGAGTGGGTCTGTGTGAAAGTCGGCCCCTTTAAGGCCACCTGGTAAATGAATACGTTTAAGTAGCGTGTGACAGTAGCCAGAGGCAGCTGATCTTGGGGGGTGGGGTGCCGGATGAGCACCCTGTGAGAATTTCTGTGCCTCTAAAGCATCGCTTGCAGAACTGCCTCTCCTTAAACCCCCTAGGGGCTAAGCCCCCGTCTCCCTTTGTCCCCCCCACTCTGCCGCCCGTGGCATTCCACATGGTGTGGCCCACAGCCTGGTCACATGGGCCGGATTAGTCCAGCTAAGACCTCGGCTGAATGCTCACTTTACATGCCCGTCCCGTCGCAGCCCTACTCCCCCTCCCAGCCTGGACTCTGGGGTTAGGGAGGGGGAGATTTAACCATTCCATGTCTAGACAGTAGTTCACACTGATTATTGCTGCTGTCACTGAGACTTCCTCACGTGGCTTTGTCATTGTCAGCTTGTTGCGAGCTCGGTGGAACAGAGGAGGGTCACGTTCACAAAAGAAGCCGATTTCTCACGGGGGGGATGGGGGTGCCACAAGCAGCGGGGTCATTATATCGGATGCCCATTCTAGGTTAATTGTTAAACTCCAATGAATTTAAAGAGAACATATACTTTGCCTCTTCTTTTTTTAACATTCTCCACCACCTGAGGTGTCCGGGGTGGAGCTGGCCGTACCACATGACCACCATCATTGACACCTTCCACCTCCCCTGACCACACCCATCTGGCATTTGCTCCACCCTCGTCTACTGACCCCACCCACATTCTCCTTGACCCTGCCCCCTCAGCCTTCCATCCCTGAGCCTACTCACCTTTCCTCAGACCTTGCCCACATTCCATTAGCCCCACCCTGTCTCCTGTTAACCTCACCCATCTCCCATCATGTTTTTTTCTGCATCCACAAGCACCAATAGCGAGCTGGGAGCCTTGGAGGTGTCCTGCAGGCTGGGTAACCACAGGAGTGAAGCCACTGCCTGACAGGAACCTCTGTTTAGGAAAACACGCAATGCACTGCACCTCTGTGACGATTTACACCTTTTCCTTGCAGCCCTCCCCTCCCCAATTTTATGCACTTGACTCATTGCTATCCTGAAAATGGGAGCTGCACTCTATCATAACAGACAGGGAATCAGTGGTTGTCCATTCAAATCTCGGCTGGGGTTTAAGCCGTTGTACCTTTGCAGCCAGTGCACTGCCTGTGGAGCTGGGGGTGACCACTGGCGAGACGCTCAGGCGCACGCTCGCCTTCCCCAGCTTGTTTTCCCACGCTGTGTCTCCCCCCCCCACTCCCCCCCATCAGAATGGCTCAAGCGGTCCAAGTCCACAGACGTCGCTTTTATTCCTGCGGAAACTCACTGGATCATGCCACTTGAAAGAGGAACAGTGAACATGCCGTGTGTGTGTGTGTGTGTGTGTGTGTGTGTGTGCGAGCGGGTTTACCTATCCTTATGGGGACATAATGTCCCCATAA